>JACEEZ010025662.1:0-14790 GCA_016584305.1 Chionoecetes opilio | reverse complement strand
TTAGAAGGAACTGTGTGGTGTGGTGTGTGTGTGGTGTGCTGTGTTGGTGTGGTGTGTGTGGTGTGTGTGTGTGGTGTGGGTATGGTGTATATTTTATGGATACTTGAAATTACAGGGGGAGAAGAGGGGAAGAAGGAAAGGGGGAGGAGAGAGGAGAGAGGGGGAGAGAGAGGGGAGAGAGAGAGAGAGAGAGGGGAGAGAGAGGGGAAAAGAGGAGGGGAGAGAGAGAGAGAGAGAGAGGTCCAGTGATCAGAAGAACCGTGAGTGATGGGAGGAGGGTTAGAGACAGAGACGAATAGAGAGAGAGAGAGAGAAAGTGAGTGAGAAATAGAGAGAGAAAGATGGAGAGAGGAAGAGCGATGGAGAGAGTCAAAGGAGAGAGAGAAAAAAAGGGCAAATCAGTCACGTCATCCATAAGTAAAAGAGATTAAAAAGGAGATTGATGAAAGAGGGAAGTAGAGGATGAAGGAAAGAAGGAAGGAAGAGAAGGAAATAAAGAAGAGGAAGAGGAAGAAAGAAAGGCTTTAAATTGTACAAGACAGGAAAAGTTGGAGAGGTGAATATATCGAAACTAGATAGGTTTTCTCCTCCTCCTCCTCCTCCTCCTCCTCCTCCTCCTCCTCCTCCTCCTCCTCCGAACTAATTACTAGGGTGAGGAGATTTTTTTTCACCTCTGTCTCACATTTTCTTCCAAGTGAGAGGGAGAATCGGAGGTTGAGAGAGGGAGAGAGAGGGGGAGATGAGAGAGAGGCAAAAGGGGGGAGAGAGAGAGAGAGAGAGAGAGAGAGAGAGAGAATACCTGAAGTTTTTTAAAGGTATTGTAACTTAGGGGAATAATGTTTTTAAAGTAACAAATTTGTTTTCGCTTTCATGTTTTTATTTCATTTATTTGTTTCCTGTTTTTGTGTTTTTCTTATGCTTCCTTAACTCTGAAAATTAATGGTTTGTGAAGAAAGTTTGACTATTAATTCAATGGACGTACTACACACACACACACACACATACACACACACACACACACACACACACACACACCACACACACACACACACACACACACACACACACACACACCACACACACACACACACACACACACACACACACACACACACACACACACACACCACACACAAAATTTTTTGTTAGAGTAAGATATATTATAATATCAACGAGAGAGAGAGAGAGAGAGAGAGAGGGAGAAAAGAGAGAGAGGAGAGAGAGAGAGCGAGAGAAAAGAGAGAGAGAGAGGAAGAGGAGGAAAGAGAGAGATTGTCTGTATCTTCCTCACTTCTCATTCAAAACCTGTGTGCTATGTGTGGTCTGTGTGTTTGGTGTTTTGTGTTGTGTGTTGTGTGTGTTGTGGGGAAATAGCCCTATGTGCGTGACTGGGGTCGTGTTTCCCATGGTCTTTTTTTGGTCGTTCGGGTTCGATAGGACGGGACGACTACGTTTTTCGACACTTGAGGGGTACTAAATGGTTTTGTGCGTGTGTGTAGCATCTTCAAGGTGATTTTCTCCTTACAAAAACCGGGGTTTTTTTGTGGTAGTATTAATCGAAAGTAGTAGTTATGTATGTATGGAGGAGTAGTAGTAGTAAAGAGTATTTAGTCTAGTAGTATAAGAAGTAGTAGTGGGATTTGTTTTTGTAGTAGTAGTATAGTATTAGTATAGTAGAAATAGTAGTGGTGGTGGTTGTTGTAGTTGTTGTTTGTAGTAGTGTAAGAAGTAGTAGTAGTAGTAGTATTACTACAGTAGTAGTAGTAAAAGTAGAAGAATTAGAAAGATCGGCTGGAAGAGTAAGATCAAAAGAACATATATAAATAAGTGAATGTGTTGATGAAGAACATATATATTTACTAAAGAAGAACTAATAAGAAGAACAAGAAGAAAAGAAGGATTTGCAGGAAGAGGAGGAGTAAAAGGGGGAGGAGGGGGGGCCCCGGGGGAGTGGAGTAGCAGCTCAAATTTTTTTTAAAATTTTTTGACAGATTTTGTTTTTTATAGTTCGGGTTTTTCCTCCAAAGTGATGACAGTATATTAGGGGTGGGGGTGTTTGGGGGTTTGGGGGTATAGTAGTAGTCTTGGTGAATATAGTAGTAAAAGAGTAAGAAGTAGTAGTAGTAGTAGTAGTATAGTAGTATAGTATTTAGTAGTAGTAGTAGTAAGTGTATAGAAATGGGTATTGTAGTAGTAGTAGTAGTATAGTAGAGTAAGTAGTATTTAGTAAGGGGTAGTAGTATTTTTTTAATTGAGTAGTTTAGAAAGAAGTAGTATATTAATGGTAGTATTTAGTGGTATTATTATTATTTTATTATTTTATTTTTTAGTAGAAAGTAGTAGTAGTAGTAGTAGTATTTGGGGTAGTAGTATTTAGTAGTAGTATTTGGTAGTGGTTAGAGCAGAAATATTATGTAGTAGTAAATTTTTGAAAGTTGTATTTTTGGTAGTAGTAAGTAGTAGTAGTATTTGTAGTGTATTTTAAGCCAAAAAAAAAAAAAAAAGTAGTAGTTATGGGTATTTAGTAGTAGTAGTAGTAGTAGTAGTAGAAATTAGTTATTAAAATAGTAGTAGAAAGGGGTGGCCCTCCATAAAGGGGGTTTCCCGTTCACTGGTGAAATAAACGTCTTTCAGGTGACTTGGTAAGGGGGGTTTTTAAAAAGGGAGGGGGATCCCCCCTCCCCCAAACCACTTCCCCTTAAAACCCCATACACCGCTTCCCCCCCCCTACACCACTATAGGGGAGAAATACGATTTTGCCCCTCCCCTTTAAATACACCCCCTGTTTTCAGGTATACAAAACCAAAAACCCACACACACCACACCCACACACAACACACCCCACACACACCACCCAAAAAACACACACACACACACCCCACACACACACACACCAACCCCACACACACACCCCAAAACCACACACACACCCCCACCCCCCACACCCACACAGAAAAGAGAAAAAAAGAGAGAGAGGAGAGGATAGAAAAGAGAGAGAGAAGAGAGTGGAGAGAGGTACTTTTCGTCTACATTTTCTTCTTTTGGGGGGGTGATTTGGGGGAAGGTAAAGAGAAGAGAAGAGAAAAAAGAGAGAGAGAGGAAAGGGGGAAGAAAAAGAGAGAGAAGAAGAGAGGGGGAGAGAGAGTACTATTCGTCTACATTTTTTTTAAATTTACGTGCTTGAGAATTTAAAGAGAGAAGAGGGGAGAGAGTAAAAAAAAAGTCATATTTTTTTTTTCCTTTTTAAAATTTCCTCTTTTTTTTTCCCCCCAATTTCCCGTATTGCTTAGTATAGAAAGTTAGTTATCTTTTACTACTTTTGGTAAAACGTTTCAGGCATCCATTTCAGAAGTACGGAAAGAAGAGGTGAGGAGGGAGGAAAAAAAAGGTCTTCCTTAAAAAAGAAATAGGAAAAAACTGGTTCACAAATAGGGTGATCAATGATTGGAATGGACTCAGTCGTCAGGTGGTCAATGCGGGTCAATAGGGAGCTTTAAAAGGAGGCTAGATAAATTCATGGATGGGGATGAAAGGGGGATGTAGGTAGTATATAAGTAACAGGAACTACCTCGTGATGGTCTCGCGGCCTCTTGTCGCTTCCTTTATGTTTTTATGTTCTTATGTTCTTATGTTCTTATGTTCTTATGTTCTTAAGAGAGAAAGAAGTAAAGGTATATTGAAGAGACAGAGTAGAAAGGAATATATTGGGGGTCTCTCTCTCTTCTCTCTCTCTCTCTCTCTCTCTCTCTCCTCTACTCTCTCTCTCTCTCTCCTCTCCCTCCCCCTCCTCTCTCTCTCTCCTCTCTCTCTCTCTCTCTCTCTCTCTCTCTCTCTCTCTCTCTCTCTCTCCGAATGTTTTAATAATTTCTTTGCAAATGTAGGAAAGACAACTTATGATCAAACACAACAGACTTTACAGAAAAATCACTTATCTTCGTTGGACCTCTTGATTACAGAGTGTAATAGAGGGAGTGAAAAATTGAATTTTAGACCTAAGCCCGTGGACACTAATACTGTGATATTAACAATAAAAAGTCTGAAAGATACTCGTTCTGTGGGCTCAGATGGGATATCGCTTAAGTTTATCAAGGATGCCTTATATATTATTGGCTTTTACCTAACTTGCATAATCAATACTTCTATCGTTACCGGTGTATTTCCCCTGGCCTGGAAACATGCACATGTCATTCCTTTGTTTAAGAAAGGCGATTTCAACAATGTGACTAACTATCGCCCACATTTCTCTTTTATCAGTACTCTCTAAGATTTTAGAAAAAATTTGTATCTAGTCAGCTTTCAAACTTCTTAGAAGATAACAAGTATCTCTCTAACTGCCAGCATGGTTTTTAGACCTAAGCTTTCTACCGAGTCTGCTCTAACGGGTGATAACCGATAAAATAATATAACAATATGGATAATAAGAAAATATCGTTGTTAACATTTGTGATTTATCAAAGCATTTGACAGTGTCAGCCATAGTATTCTCCTAAGAAATGTTCTAGCCTTAACAATTGACTCCTTCTGGCTTAACAGCTATCTTTGTAACAGAAGTCAGTCTGTCAACAAGTTACAAAAAGTAATATCAAAAAAAGAAAATGTCCGCTATGGCGTCCCTCAAGGCTCCATCCTGGGACCAGTATTATTCAACATTTATATCAATGACATGGCTCAACATTTCAATGACTGTACACTTGTCCAGTACGCTGACGACACTCAGTTTCTTCACAGTGGATCTCTCGAAAACTTAGGCACCATCATTAAAGAAACGGAAGCAACCCTTACTAAGGCAAAAGAATATTTTCTTAGTAATGGCCTGATGATCAATGCCAGCAAAACACAATGTATATTCATTGGAAGCAGACAGTTACTGTCACATGTACCTGAGAATATTATGATTAAGTTTGACGACACCAGCGTCCGTCCCAGCACACAGGTCAAAAATTTAGGTTTATACATGGATCGCTATTTATTATTTGACACGCATATTAACGAGTTAAATAAAAAGGTCATTGGGATGTTAATGTATATATGCCGCATAAGTAAAAATTTTGATAAATCTAGCAGGAAAATTGTTGTCCAGTCACTCGTATTGAGTCTTATTAACTACTGCATACGCATTTGGGGTACCACCAACACTACTCTTTTACAGAAAGTACAAAAACTACAAAATTTTGCTGCCAGAGTTTCGATAGGTGGTATAAGAAAATATGACCATATCTCCCCTGCCTTCAAAGAACTAGGATGGCTCAGAATTAAACAAATTTTTTTTTTTTATGTTAACATTGCCATGTATAAATCTCTGAACGGCATGTATCCCGACTGGCTCCACTCATTCCCAACAGTCCACAGCACAACAAGTAGCATGACGAGACAACAAAGTAGCCTTGTTATTCCTAGAGTTAAGACAATCACCGGTGCTAAAATTTTACAGTAAATGGACCAAAAAAATGGAACTCCCCTACCAGCCAACGTCACGCAGGCAAATACACTTTCTGTATTTAAATCTAGACTAGTCAACTTATATTTTGCAAGACCAAAATGATTTTTAGTAGAGTAGTTTTTTAGCAGATTCTACATATTATCTTTTTTTTGTAATTCTAGGTTTTTACTGCAATTTTACTTGTCTTACTGAATTTTTTAGCAGATTTTAGATTTTACTTTTTATTGTAATTTTATGTTTTACTAGAATTCTGCTTGTCTTACTATAATGTTTAGCAAATTTTACATATTTCTTTTTATTGTAATCTTATGTTTTACTGGAATTCTGCCTGTTTGACTGGCATTTATTTTTTTACTCTTACTAGATTATTGAAAATGCTGTACCTGGAAGTTGGTGCCAATATATATGTTGTACACTCGTATGGTCAGCTACAGTGACTTACTCACTCCATATTTTTTGCCTATATTTTAGCATGTAAAATAAGCTTGACATGTAGACAAGTCTTACCAATTATTATACTATTCTGATGTAATAACCCACTACCCTGTGGAAAATAAATTAATTTGAATTAAATGAATTTGGACTCTCTCTCTCTCTCTCTCATTCTCTCTCTCCTCTCTCTCGTCTCCCCTCTCCTCTCTCTCTCTCCCCTCTCTCTCTCCTATCCTCTCTCTCTCTCTCCTCTCCTCTCTCTCTCTCTCTCTCTCTCTCTCTCTCTGACATCAATGAAGCTGACTTTCACGGCACATCAAACGACCCGAATCACGTAGGCCTAAAACCGAGAGAGAGAGAGAGAGAGAGAGAGAGAGAGAGAGAGAGAGAGAGAGAGAGAGAGAGAGAGAGAGAGAGAGAGAGAGAGAGAGAGAAAGGTGAGTTCTCTGCGTCAGCTTCTTCCCAGCGAGAAAAATGATGGAAATATAAAAAGAAAATATCATTCGAATCTGAAGAGTTTTCAACAATAGATTTTGTGTCAAGTCTTTGGGGAATCAAAACAAAAACATTGAAAAAGAAGGTTATATGGGTTTTCTTTTTTATTTATGGCCGGTTTTTTATCATGTGTCTATTGAGCTCTATTTACTATATATATATATTTTTACTACTTCTGCTTTATCACTTTTTCTTTTCTTTTATTTATATTTGTGGTCAGATTTTCTTCATGTGTCTATTGCATCTCTATTTTCTATATATTTTCACTACTTTTCCTGCTTTATACTGTTGTTTCTATAATAATTTACGTGATCTTTTATTTTTTAAGTCTCTAGCTCACGTTACTAAAGAAAATAATAACTGCTACGTAACTTAATACACCGAAATATACCGAAATAACTTAAAATAAACCTCAAATTACCTAAAATAAACCTCAAATTACCTAAAATAAACCTCAAATTACCTAAAATAAACCTCAAAATACCTAAAATAAACCTCAAATTACCTAAAATAAACCTCAAATTACCTAAAATATACCTAAAACAAACAAAAATACCCAAAGATAAACCTAAAATAACCCAAAATGAAATAATATACCTAAAAACGGTTATTTAATCCTAGCCTAACCTAACCTAAATTATTATTATTGTATTATATATTATTTTCCCCTTTTCTATAAATCACTAGTGTAATCAAAGTTATTTCCCCTCCATCTATCTACACCTTTCCTATTTCCCCTCAGGCGTTACAAAAGAATACACACACTGAGGTAGGGAGAAAAGGGGTGAGAGGGGAAGGGTCCTTGGGAGGGTAGGAAGATGGGATGGAGAGGAGAGGAGGGAGAGGAGAAGAGGAGAGGAGAAAGAGACAGTGTAGGAGTGTTAGATGAGACTCCTAATGGAACGGAAGATAAGGTAACCTGGTATAGTAGAGAGAGAGAGAGAGAGATGGTATCATTTTGGCCACGTAATTAGTTGTAGCACGCTGCGGGGTCTCTCTCTCTCTCTCTCTCTCTCTCTCCTTCCTTCCTTTTCCTCTCCTCTCTCTCTCTCTCTCGTTTTAAGTCATTAAAAATTATTCCACGATGTACTTTTCCCAACAGGAAAAACTAATTTGCTACACCAACACGCACGCACAACACACAACCCCACACACCCCCCACACACCCACACACCCCACACACCACACCAAAAACACCACACCACACACCAACACACAACCAAAACACACACACACACACACACCCCAAAACACACACACCCACACACACACACCACACCACACACACACCCCCCACACACACACCCCCCACACACACACACACACACACACACACCACACACAACACACCACACCCACACACACACACACACACACACCACACCACCACCACACACACACACACACACCCACACACACACCACACACACACACCACACCACCCACCAAAACACACACACCCACACACCACACCAACCACACACACACACCACACAAAACACACCCCAAAACACACACACACACACACACACACACACACACACAACCACACACACAAACACCCCCACACAACACACACCACCACCACACACACAAACACCACAAAACACACACACCCCCACACACACCCACACACACACACCAACACCACACACACACACACCACACAAACACCACCACACACAACAAACCAAAAAAACAAAAACACACACAACACCAACCACACACACACCCACACACACACACACACACACACACACACACCCACCACACCACACCACACACACACACACACACACACACACACCACACACACCACAAAACACACAACACACCACACACACCCACACAAAAACACACACCACACACCCCAACACACACACCACAACACACCACACACACACACCACACACACACCACACACACAAACACACACACACACACACCACACCACACCACACACACACAACACACACACACACACACACACACCACACACACACACCACCAACACACACACACACACCACACCCCCAAACACCACACACCACACACACACCACACACACACACACAACACCAACACACAAAACACACAACACCACACACACCACACACAAAACCCAAAAACACACACACCCAAAACACCACCCACACACACCACACACACACACACCCACACCACACCCACAAACACACACCACCCACCACACAACACACACACACCACAAAACACACAACACCCCCACACACAACCACACACAAACACACACACCAACACACACCACACACACACACCCCCCAAACAAACACACACCACACACACACACAACACACACACACAACACAAAAACACACCACCACACACACTGCTTGTTTGATTCCATTGGCTACTAGAGAAAGAAAGAGAGAGAGAGAGGAGAGAGAGAGAGAGGAGAGAGAGAGAGAGAGAGAGAGAGAGAGAAAGATCGCCCCATAGAAATATTAAAAAAAAAGAAAGTCCAATACTGCGCCCCGTTCGTTATTTCCTCCTCCCCCTCCCCCTCCTCCCCTCCCCTCCTCCCCCTCCTCCCCCTCCTCCCCCTCCTCCTCCTTCCTCTCCCGCCTACGTATCCTAAGGCAAGGATTTGAAGTAGGAGGACAAGGAGTGGAGGGTAGGTGGAGGGGGAGGAGGTGGGGGTGAAGGGGAGGTGGAGGAAGGAGGAAAAGACAAGCCTTGACCGCTACATCCCATCAGAAACCCAAAACCCCCGTAAAGAATGGGGTAGTAGTGGTGGTGGGGGTGGTAGGGTGGTGGTGATGGGGGTGGTGGGGTGGTGGTGGGGGTGGTGGGGGTTTGGTATATGGTGGTGGTGGTGGAGTGGTAGGGGTGGTAGTGGGGGGGGGGGGGGGGTGGGGGTGGGGTGGTATAGTAGTGGTGGTAGGGGTAGGGGTGGTGGTTTTGGTGGAAAAAGTGTAGTGGTAGTGGTGGTGGGGGTAGTAGTGGTGGGTGGTGTGGTGGTTGTATATGGGGGTGGTTGTAGTATGGGGGTGGTGATGGTGGTGGGGGTGGTGGGGGGTTGTAGTAGTGGTGGTGGTGGTGGTGGTGGTGGTGGTGGTTGTATTAGTGTTTGGTGGTGGTGGGGGTGGTAGTGGTGGGGGGTGGTGGTGGGGGTGGTGGTGGTTGTAGTGTGGGGGTTGGGGTGGGTGGTGGTGGTTGAGTAGGGGGGTGGTGGTGTGGGGGTGGGGGGGGTTTTTTGAAGAGGTTTTTATGCTTTGTGAAAATAAAAAAATGACGATTTAATGTTTAAATTTAATAATAATCCCCTTAAACCTTAAAAAGGAAGGAAGGCAATAGCCTACAGGCCTATAGCTAAAAGTAAAAAATAAAAAATAATAAAAAAACTACTACTTTTTTTCAAAAATATACCTACAGCGCCTGCGGGGTACCAGGGCTCGGATGGTAGGCCTGGGGTTCCTTTAGGCGTGATGGGGGTTGGCCTCGCCGTGGTGGCGCAGGCTGGTTATTAAATGCACCCGTGATGATATGATTTTAGGACATGCTCCCCCCTGTTCCCCCCGCACTCGCATCCAAAGGGGAGGGGGATGGGGAGATGTGGGGGGGCTTCGGCCCCCGCGATGGGAAACGTTGCTCCTGGCGGGGCTTTAATCGGACCTTTAGTTTCCACTTCCGAATTAACCTCGGGGAAACCCCGGGTTTAAAGATTGCCGAAAGAGTTGCCCCCGGCGGGACTCGAAAATCGCGTCCTCGGCCAAACCCCCTCCCACCGCCCCCCCATACCACTCTATTACTACCACATCTTAATCACAAAAAACCTATTTTTTTGATATTAACCCGTTCTTTTCGTTACTATTTTCAAATGGAGATTGAGCAAATTGCGAAAGCCCGAAAAAATGCCGTCCCGGTTTTGCTCTCTCTCTCTCTCTCTTCTCTCTCTCTCTTCTCTCTCTCTCTCTCTCTCTCTCCTCTCCCCTCTCTCTCCTCTCATCTCTCACTCCCTTTTCTCCCTCTCTCTCCTCTCTCCCCCCTCTCTTCCCGTCCCTTCCCCTTTTTCCTCTCTCTCTTCCTTCTCTTTTTCCTTTCCCAAATTTGGCAGTTGTTTTTTTTTCCTCTGCCTTCCTTTTCCTTCTTTTCTCTTTCCCTCTTTTTTTTCCCTTTCCCCATTTTCCCCCACCCTCTTTTTTTTTTTTCCCCTCTCCCTCCTCTTCCTTCTCTCTCTCCCTCTCTCTCCTTCCTCCTCTCTCCTTCTTATCCCCTTCCATTTTTCCTCCCCTTTTCTTTTTCTTCTTTCCTCTCTCCCTCCCCTCTCTTCTCTCTCTCCTCCCTCTTCTCCCTTTCCTCTCTCCCCCAATTTTATCCTGGAGGGGCCTAAGTAGATGGGCCCTCCCTTTTTCCCCCCCCCCCCCTCTTTTCTCTCTCCCTCTCTCTTTTCTCCCTTCCCTTTCTCCCCCTATCTCTCTCTCTTCCTTGCCTAAACCGGGCAAAAAGAAGGAGGAAAAAAAAATTTTTCCCCTTTTTTCCCTTCCATTTTTCCCCAAAATTCTTATTTTTTTAGGGGATACCCTTTTCAGAGAGAGAGAGAGAGAAAAGAGGAGAGAAAAGGAAGAGAAAAGGAAAAAAGAGATTTTTTTTGAAAAACGGAAGGAGAGGAGAAGAAAGAGAGAGAGGGAGAAGAGGAAAAAGGGAAAAAGAGAAGAATTTTTTTTTTTCCCCCAAAAAAAAAGTTTAATCATTCGTCTGTTTCTTCCCTCTTTCCTTCCCTGGTTTCTCTCCCATTTCTCTTATTTTCTTCCCTTTTCTGTTTGTCATTCAGCCTTATGAAGAGAGGGAGGAGAAAGGGAAGAGAGGAAGAAGAAGAAAAGGAAGAGAGGAGGAGGAGAAAGGGAAGAGAGGAAGAAGAAGAAAAGGAAGAGAGGAGGAGGAGAAAGGGAAGAGAGGAAGAAGAAGAAAAGGAAGAGAGAGGAGGAGAAAGAGAAGGAGGGAAAAAGAAAAAAAGGAAAGAGAGGGAGAAGGAGAAGGGGAAAAAGAAGAAAAGGAAGAGGGGGAAAAGAGAAGAGGAAGAAAGAAAAGGAAGAGAAGGAGGGAAAGAGAAAAGAGGGAAAAGGAAAAAAGAAAAGAGAGGAGGAGGAGAAAGGGTAGAGAGGAAGAAGAAGAGGAAAAGAGAGGAGGAGAAAGGGTGAAAAATGTGTGAGTGAGTGAGGGAAGGAGAGAGAGAGGGAAAGAGAGAGAGGAAGGGAAGTAGGTATAACGAGTAACAGATACAGACAGACAGACAGACAGACAGACGATACTTGTGTGGCGGAGATGACTTCTTCTCTCCTTCCTTCCTCTCCTCCACTCCTCCATCTCTCCCTCCTTCTCTCCATCATCATCTTCTTACCTATCAACAACTTATTTTTCCCATTTCCTGCCTTTCATTCTATCTTTCTATCCTTTTTCTTTCATTTGTCAGTGCATCTTTCTCTCTCTCTCTCTCTCTCTCTTTCCCCCCTTTTCCTCTTTCCCCTTTCCCCCTTTTTTCTCTCTCTCTCTCTCCCCCTTTTCTCTCTCTTCCTCTTCTCTCCCCCTCTCCTCTCTTTTCCTTTTTTTTTTATTTTTTGTAAGCTAATTTTTTCTAAATTTTGGGGTTTGATTGCTGTTAGCGATGATTTTTTTTTTTCAGCGGTTGAGTGACGTTTTTTTTTTTGTTGTTCTCTCTCTTCTTCTTCCCTCTCTCTCCTTCTCTTTTTCCCTTTCTTTTTCCCCCCCCCCTTTTTTCTCCTTTTCTCTCTCTCTCCATTACAGCAACCCTTCTCTCCTTTCCCCCCTACTTTCCCCCCCTCCCTCCCCCCCACCCCCCCCTCCCCCCCCTCCCCCTTCCTCCCTTCCTCCCTCCCTCCTTTCCTCACCCTCTCCGCTATCTCATTTGGTCAAAGGGTCATTTATTCACATCATTTATTATATTTTATTCATTTTATTTCACTTTTCCCTCCGTCTAAGCAGTTTTGGGAGACTTTTGAGTGAGGCATCTTTCCTCCCTCCATTGCCTTCCCTTCCTCCATACCTCCATTATATTTTTTTTTTTTTTCCCCTTTTTTTCCCCCCCTCTCCCGTCTTCATTTTGTTGATTTTCCCTCTTCATTCATATATCCTGGGATTTTTATGGGGGGATTTTGATAATTCGGTGCTACTATAGCTTGCGGTCTACCGGGATGCTTATTCCCGTTTTCTGGAAGAGTATTGGCTTTTTATTTGAACACGTAGGTTAGGTTATTAGGTTAGGGTAGGGTCCCGGGACATTTTCACTTAGCGTCGGTCTACCGGGAAATTTTCACTATAGGTGCGGTCTACCGGGACATTTTACATACGTGCGGTCTACCGGGACTTTTTCACTATAGCGTGCGGTTCCCGGACATTTTCACTATAGCGTGCGGTCTCCGGGACTTTTCACAAGCGTGGGGTTACCCCGGGACATTTACCTATAGCGTGGGGTCTCCGGACATTTTCACTATAGCGGGGGTCTCCCGGGGACTTTTTCACTATAGCGGGCGGTCTCCGGGACATTTTATACTATAGCGTGCGGTCTCCCGGACATTTTCGCTATAGCGTGCGGTTACCGGGACATTTTACACTATAGCGTGCGGTTTCAAACCGGGACTTTTCCTATAGCGGGGTCTCCCGGGGAAATTTTTTCACTATAGCGTGCGGGTTCCCGGGACTTTTACCTAGCTTTGCGGTTACCGGGACATTTTCATATAGCGTGCGGTCTCCGGGGGACATTTTCACTATAGCGTGCGGCTACGGGACATTTTTCACTATAGCGTGCGGTCTACGGGGACATTTTACACTATAGCGTGCGGTCTACCGGGACATTTTCACTATAGCGTGCGGTCTACCGGGACAGTTTACACTATAGCGTGCGGTCTACACTTCTTACTCTCTACTTACACTCTACACTCTTACACTTCAGGCTGCAACTTACTATTGCTATATGATATTGTCTATTATACAGTAGAGTATTATAGAAAAACAAAACAGACAAACTAAAGAACGTTTTCTTTTTTCTTGCATAACGCTGCCACATCGATGACAAGGCTCTGCTTTTTGTGGTGCGTCCAGAACATTGCTTTCACGTATAAACGTAATTGCTGTTTCTTCTGTCAATATGACACTTCTGTAGAATTCTTTCAACAGAATTGTAGAGGGTTAAGTGTGTCAGACTGATGTTCTCGGTTTGAATTTTAGGAGGATACTGATCGAGGCAGTATACATCGTTGATCCCCTTTTTACAAGATTGAGTAGGGTCTCGGTACTCAGTTTTAGTTAGGTCAGGTGTGGTCTTGTCAGACTGCACATAATAGCTATGCAGTTCATCAGGTCAGGTGGGATCTTGGTAGACCGCACATTAGGGTACCGTAGACTGCACACCCCGATGTAGACTGCACGCTATAGTAGCACCGATCATGGAGTTAGAATAAGAGTTACTTATAATCTATTTTTTTTAATTATGGTCAAAATGTACTAAGGAAGCCACGCCCCCTGCCTCCCCTTCTATTCTACGGGGCAGCTGATTGGTGCATTCCTTGTATCATCACTACCAATCACAATATCTTCACTACTTAACAGCGCGTGACCACTGGACAGAGCAATCTTCACTACAAGGGTGACAAAATAAAAAAAAACCCTCTGTAGTGAAGATTGCTCTGTCCAGTGGTCACGCGCTGTTAAGTAGTGAAGATATTGTGATTGGTAGTGATGATACGAGGAAAGCACCAATCAGCTGCCCCGTAGAATAGAAGGGAAGGCAGGGGGCGTGGCTTCCTTAGTGCATTTTGACCATAATAAAAAAAATAGACTATAGTTAGAGTAAGTTAGTTATTAGTTAAGACTTAGTTAGAATAAGAGTTACTTATTCTACCTCCATGGCACCGATAATTCTCTCTCTCTCTCTCTCTCTCTCTCTCTCTCTCTTCTCTCTCTCTCTCTCTCTCCCCTCTCTCTCTCTCTCTCTCTCCTCTCTCTCTTCTCTCTCTTCGTTCCTCTCTCTTCTCTCTCTCCTCTCTCTTTCTTTTCCCTTTTATCTTTTTATTATTATTATTATTATCATTATTATTAGCTTATTATTACCATTATCGTTATTATCATCATTACGATTAAGATTTCACGCGATTAGTATTAAGGGAAACCACAAATAGCTTTGAGGAGGGGAAGGGAAAATAAGGGAGAGGGGAAGAGAGGGAAGGGAGGGGAGAGGAGGAGGGAGAAAAAGTGAAGAGGATAAAAGGAAGGGGAAGTCGTAGATTGGTCCCTAGAGAGAGAGAGAGAGATGAGAGGAGGGAGAGAGAGAGAGAGAGAGAGAGAAGAGAGAGGCCTTATCTGTTTTTCTCTAACTCCAAGAAGGAGGGGGTTGGAAAAAAGAATGTAATAGGGAAAAAATAGGAGTT
>JACEEZ010025661.1:24581-70895 GCA_016584305.1 Chionoecetes opilio | reverse complement strand
CCGCCTCATTTTGGAGGAATCAAGATTACAAAGATGCAAGCAGGTCTTTACAGGGGGTGGAGGCAGTGAGGTCACCGCTGATGAGGCATAGGCATTTCTCGTTAACAATATAATTGAAGGTCAAACAAAATATTCCTTGAGGTCTAGATATGTTCACAACGGGACGTATCATATACCAACATAATCAGAAAAGCGTGTACATTCAGGAACCGTGCTTAAAAAAAGTGGCACGATGATAAATAGCTGAGCACTAAGGAGTTGAAAAAAAAAAAAAATGAGAAAATGTTCATGCGCTACTTTATTTAGTCGTCATTGTCGTATATCTTATATTATTGTTGCAGATTTATGCTAATATGATGCAGAATGTTCTCAGGAAGACGATGGTGGCCCCAGTTTCTTCTTCAATATCAAATGGTGGTGTCAGAAAACTGGTTGGAAATAAGGTGTGTGAAGGCAGATGGTCGCCGAGCTAGGCTGCGGGCGTCACTCATCACAATACAGCGGGATGCGGGACTCGCTCTCTAGGTATATAACTCTGTGGTGAGCTTATATTCACATCATTATGTAATAAGACGATGAATGTATACTTAATAAAAACAGTGAAGGTGAGAAAAAATGTACAAATAATGAAACTGAAAAATTAAATCGACCGAGAGTATCTACGGCCGAAGAAGAACATTAAGAAAATAAAGAAGGTACTGTAACTATAGTCAATTTTTTTTATTATGGTCAAAATGCACTAAGGAGGCCACGCCCCCTTGTACCTGATTGGCTGAACGCAACAACGTATACGAAGTTGTGATTGGCTAACCAAACCAAGGGTAGTGAAGATTTGAACTCCTCGGTGCACCCAGGAGGCCACGCCCCCTTGTTCCTGATTGGTCGAACGAAACCTGTCTGAAGCTGTGAAGGAGTTGCACTGAATACATACGATCGTGTTATTTAATGATTAAAGTGTTATCTAAATAAATAAAAAAGCATCATAATATTGCTATTTGACAATATAAAAGCTATACTTTATCGCGATTAACTGATAAATGACATGTGATACCCGTCGAAGTCAATGCCGGCAGATAGATTGCAAATATTGCATTTGGAATTTACGTTTATTTTCAGTATTTCCTATTTTTCTATTATTCATTCAGGAAAGTGAAGCGAAATCTGGAAAAATATATTTTCTACTGTCACATCATGCAGGGGTACATTAATACTGCCTTTACATTATTTGTTTGAGACTTTTAGCGCAGCGGAAAGGGAGGGTGCACGCTCCCCAGAACAGCCGGTGTCTGCCAGCAGTGCAGACGACGCGCGGCGAATCTCCTAATACTTTTGAATTACCAATATTTTAAGTATACATCTGTAAACTGATTAATGCTTATTGTTTGTTCGGATTTATTCTTCATGATATATATATATATATATATATATATATATATATATATTATATATATATATATATATATATATATATATATTTATATATTATATAATATATATATATATAAATAATATATATATATATATATATATATATATATATATATATTTATTTCGGTACTACAACAAAATTTGCTCCCCTAATGCTTCCATTTAACTTCATCTTCTGAACTTTGGCAAGAAATAGAGGAAAATCTAAATTCAATAAATATTCAAATTGATTTTTGTTTTTAAAATATTTACAGTACTCATAATACAAAGCTCACAGTCCCCAGTTCATCAGTTATTGATCATTGATAAAGGCTCAAAATTATTGTAATTCTTCGTCATTACTGGAACTTTCATTGAATCTATGTTGATGACAAAACTGTCCAGCAGGTGTTCGAAGGCTGCGTCCTTAGCTCGGTACTCGTCCTCAATTTCTCGGACGTGGAACATCGCATCTTGCCAGTTCTGGTCACATGCTTGACTGATTTAAAGTGAAATAAGCTAAACATTTTTCATTGATTTTTTTTCATTTGAATTCGTTTTTAATTTCTTTTTTTCCCCAGCCCACAAAGTTAAATTGGGGTTGAAAAGCAATGGTAGGGGGGGTTTTCGTAGCACTTCATGTCCAGGGTTTGGGCTGCAATTTGATCGATTTCATAGGCTTCTTTTTTTTGTGACTTTTTACATCTATAAATAAGTTCAATTTTAGTGTCGGAAGGATCATGCTCAATGTTTTATGTCAACCACGAATTATTTCTGACTTCTTAATGCTTGTTTTGGGAAATTTTTGTTATAAAAAAATGAATGATATGGTACATTGTCCATGTTTAAAGTGTCTATTGTTAATGTTGGGAAGAATTGTTTTTAAAACCAATTTTTAAACCGCACATTGCCCATATAACATGACAGCCCTTTAGCTCCTTTTTTTGGGTTTTTGAACATCAGGAATGCCCCGGGGTTGAACCCTGGATGACCCCCCGCATGAACATGATAAGCCTCCCCCCCTTCCCTGGTTTTTTTTTTGGCCCAACTGCCTCCATTTTTTCCAGCAGTGGTCCACGCACAGGTTTTGATTCACCCGGGTCTCATCGAGGTGCTACACTTCATGCCGGGATTCTCACTTTCTCTCGTTTTTTAGTTGTCTTAAAAATTTTTTTCCCTCGCTACATGATGTCACTTTTTCCCCAAAATTTTTTTCCTTCCATTGTTACTTTTCGAATCTCAAATCCTAGTCTTGATGTTTTTTGTGAGGGGCTTCGTGAACCCTGAAGTCAATAGGGGGGTAACCTTTCCCCGAAAGGTATCAGTGTTGGGTTCCCCCCTTTTCGAAAAATTAAAAGCAGCTCTCTCCTCAGACCTTATCAAAAGCAAAAATTTGGCCTGAATTATTTTTCTTGATCTGGGTCCTGACGAGTTTTTTTCCATCGTTGTTTTTTTCATTTTTATTCGTCGAATTGTACGCACGGAGACCGCGTTGTTGCGTACAAAACTTTGCATCGGCTACTTTTGCTCTTCTGTTCGAACAAAAAACTAAAAAACTTTCATTATGATTTTCCGGCCTGACTGGGGAGCCTGCTGCTGCGTTGGTTGTTGGCAGTGTTAGCAGATTGGGATTGAGAGCTGCAGCATCGGTGCGTTCACGTTCATGCTGCTCATCCTGCATCTTGCGGGTGCCCTGCAAAAATAAAACAATTGTACGAGAAAAAAATCACTTTAATTTTGCACTTAACTTAGGCATATATTCTAAAACAAAAGCTTGCTCTTTAATTTTTTTTGCCATAATATTTAATTGTTGTAAAAGAGAAAAGTATCTAAGA
Organism: Chionoecetes opilio; assembly: GCA_016584305.1. Taxonomy (NCBI): domain Eukaryota; kingdom Metazoa; phylum Arthropoda; class Malacostraca; order Decapoda; family Majidae; genus Chionoecetes; species Chionoecetes opilio. The sequence goes on along the minus strand of JACEEZ010025661.1, from coordinate 67,653 downwards.
AACGGTATTCACTTATATAACTTCCCCTCATATAGATATAGTGAGCATATGCACTGTAGTTGAGTTCTTCAGTTATTCCTGTAAAATTGAATTTTTTTGCCCTTCCTCAAAAAAATAGGAGATACGAAAAGACACGCCTACAGGTAAAAAAGAGTTTTGGTAATTCAAAAGATTAGGAGATTCCCCGCGCTTTCGTCTGCACGGCTGGCAGACCCCGGGCTGTTTTGGACGTGCCCCCTCCCTTTCCGCTGGCTAAAAGTCTCAAACAAAAAAATTAAAAAGGCAGTATTATGTACCCCTGCATGAGTGACAGAAAAAAAATATTTGTTTCAGATTTTTGCTTAATTCCTAAATAAAAAAATTTTGGGAAAAATAAAAAATAAACGTAAATTTCCCCAAATGCAATATTTGCAATATCTCCGGCTTTTTGCTTCGACGGGTATCAATGTCTTTTATGTTAAATCGGATAAGTATAGCTTTTTTTGTCAATAGCAATTTTATGATGCTTTTTATTTATTTAGATCAAGTTAGGGTCCACCCTTTGGGCCCCTTTGCTTTTTGACTCATTCCCTTTCGGCGGACGTGGCAGAAAGCTAAAAAAGTTTTTAAAAATTCCCTAGTCTACAGAATTACAGATTTTACAACAAGCACAGAAGTTATTGTATAACCGAATTTTATTTAGAACATTTTTTTTTTTTTTTTTTTTTTTTTTTTTGACATCACAAGGAACTGGCCAAGGGCACAAAAAAATGGGAAACACAAAGCCCGCTTTTTCCAGTCCCTTAAAGAAGACGTAAGAATAAAAAAAAAACAGAGGGGGAGCCAATCACTTGAGGGTTTGTTACTCTTTTTTTGAAAAGTTTAAGTCATAGGAAAGGGAAAATGAAACGGAAGAGATTCCCCCAGATTTTCAGGAAAGGATGAAAAGTAAAGATACTGATAACTCTTGCATTGGGGGAAAGGGGAAGAATAGGGTAATTAATAAAAATTTTGTCAGCGGACCGCGGAGTGGGGGGGGCATCATTTTGCAATTCAAAAGAGCAGTGGCATGAAAAATCGGTAGAAAAAGGGCAAGAAAAAGAAACATTGCGGGGGGTGTTTAAAAGATTAAGACAGTCAGTCAAAGGGAGGATTTTGAGGGGAACGAAAGCTTTGCTAAACCCTATTTAGGGAGCTGTAGAGGGGGCCCTTTCCCCAACTGTAGACTACCCCATACGGGGCGGATAAGGCCCGTAGAGAGCAAGCATTGGGAGGGAAAAAAAAAAAGGACACAGAGCCAAGGAACCCAAAATTTCTTAGAAGCTTTTTTTAGAAAGAGATGGATGTGAGTTTCTTTTAGATTTTTTTTTAAAGGATGTCCTAGTTTTTTAAAAAGGGTTTCCAACCCTGGGGGCCAGGGCAAAAATTTTAAGGGGCCATGGTGGGGTTTTGCAAAATTTAAAATTTTTAAATAAAGTTAGGGAAACTGAATAAAAAAAAAAACTTTCATCACTGTCCTGGCAAAGAAAATGTTTTTGTTTTAATAATTAATTTTAAATCATTAAAATTGACAAAAAAAATTGTTTCATAATATTGTTTCAATGGGGGTTTTTCGTGTGTATGTTGTAGTGTGCGAAATTGTAATTTTTTTGCGTGTAGGTGTATAGAAAACACGGGGGGAAAAAGAAAGCTATGAGACGGGGGAGAGACAAGGGGGGGGTGATGAGGTGAGTCACCGGGAGACCCGAGGAGAGAGGCGATAGAAAATCCAGTTGGCCTGGGGTATATCACGAAACATGGGGTAATTGATTTGAACCTATACTGTTTTTATTTTTTGTTCGACAATTTTAAATGCGGTCGCGTTTTTCGTGTTGGGAAATTTTCTTATTTTTGGTATCATTGTTTTTCATTTCATTCCCCTATTAGGTATTTCGCTTTTTTTTTTTTTTCTAAATTGATGTGACTCCTATTCTTCTTTTATTTCAAATTGGGGGAGTGTTGTCAAAAGGGGGCGGGTTTTCTGTAGAAAGTACATTTCACTTTCTAGCTTGGTGTGAAGTTTTCCTTTACTCTTCTGTTGGGATTTTTGTGTATAGTGTTGTGTTTTTTGAGCCATGATGTTTGTATGTGGATATTTGGTTGTTTTTTTATTTTTTCACTTGTCCTATTTATCTGCCTTCATTATATCTTTTGTCTTATCATTAATGTTTGTTCTGAGTTCTGTCTTCTTTTTTTTCCGTAGATTTTTCAGGTATAGTGTTTGTAAGAAGCGGAAGTACGTGAAGATACTCTCCTACGGATTTAACAATCCTGCTGAGGCATCGGAAAAAACCTCAGTGTGTACTCCTTCAAAATGCTGGGGGAAGTTCTATGAGGCCTATAAGTTGAACATCATTGTGACCACCTCCCCAGAGCTGAGAAAACCCCGATTTTCAGGCGCCACGAAGTTTTGGGAAAACAAAACGGATGCGACTGGGGCTTTCCAAAAACGACCTAAGTGTAGTTGAGGCATCATACAGGTTTCTCTCGAAATAGCGAAGCAAAAAAAGCCCCCACAATTGGTAAAACCCCTTTAAACAAGCCAGTACTTTAAAAAATGGGCAAACGGGTTTTTGGGATGCAAGCAACGTAAAACAACAATTTCCTTTCAAAAAAGCACAGTGACGGAAATTTAAAGAAATGTCGATGACCAAAAAGGAAAAAGGAACGGGGAAACAAATCGTCTCCAAATGGTATGTTTGCAATACGCTGGGTGAGTCACGGTGTGAGTTCTTGTGCACAGCTACTCGGTTTGTTGGGATGTTTTTTGTGTTATAAGGGAAAATATCTGTTATGTACCAGTTTGAGAACCACCACAACAGTAAAAAAGGGGATGGAAAAAACTATTTCTTTTTTCAAAACTAACAGGTCCCCTGGGAAAATTGTTTTTTGGAGTCGTACAGACGGGGGTCCAGCGATGCTGGGATCAAAATCGGGTTCCAGAAACCGTCAAGGAAGAGCTCCGAATGCCCAAGGGGGGTTTATTTATGATCCATCGTTTTTCATGGCGTCGAAAACCCTCCCCCGTGAACTTTGCAAGATCCGGGGGGGAGTGGTCAAAGCGTAAATTTTTTTTAAAAGCTGGAGCTTGAACTCTCCCCCCTTTTCCCGACCTTTGTAGAGCTGGGTTCGGAGCATGAAGCTCTCCTCTTTTACTCCAAGTGCGCTGGCTTTCCAAGGGGAAGTTGTGAAACGAGTGTTTGAATTGGGGGGGGGCTTAAATTGTTCCTGGAAATGAAAGGGGAAAAATGATCGTTGAGTCCTTCAATGAGTTTTGGGGAGGCCCCGTTTGCATATTTAGCAGTATATTTGAGCAGCTAAATAGGTTGAATCTGAAGCTACAGAGCAAAAAAAGAAATGTGTTTCACCTGAGGTTGCTTTGTGGATTTCTTGCCAAACTTCAGAATTGGTAAAGGGAAAACGGGGCCGAGAATGTTTTCCCTTTTTGAAAACTTTCAAACTGCCTTGCGAGAATGAAGGATGTCTGCTTGACCCATTACTTAAAAATGAAATATCAATTAGATCCTGGAAAATGAACTTAATAGGTACTTTTCCCCGAATTTGGGAGGGAAAAAGGGGGGTTGTAATGAATCCTTCTCGGCACTCTTATTTACTACCTTCCCATGATGTTCAGGGGCGAGTTCCTTGTCTCAAACTGATTCTGCGCCAAATATCTCTATAAAAAAAATCTTGAAAGTTTTTTGGGTTCAATGTATCATCTTCCAAAATCAGTGAGATTGCAATTGCAACTCTTGCCTTTTTCAATACCTATTTTTGGAGTCTGGTTTCTCCACCCCCTTTTCAAAACAAAATAAGGCCCGGGAAACCGATTTATGGGCCCGACTGGATGTCATTGCAGTGAACAACCTCGGATTCGTCAAATGACTGAAAAGAAAAAAATACAGCCTTCCCATATGTGTGATAAAATATGCAAGAGTAATTGAAAATTTTTTTCCCCAAACCAAAATTTAAAAATTTTCTAGTGTCCGCAGTCTTTTGAGGGAAATGGTTTAAGTTAAGCATATCACAGAAATCTTCAAATATAAGATAAATTTTGACTTAAACTTTGTAATAAAGAAAGGGTTTCTCTTCATCAACATTTTTTTTTTTTTTACCTTTTTTTTCGGGGGGGGATTTTGGGGAAAAATGAAGGGGAGCCACACGAATGTTGAGAATTCATGAAGGGGGGAATGGAGTGTGAAAAAGGTTGAGAACACTGTCCTAGAATGTTCATTGTAGAAAGAGACAGTTGAGTGTCATTGAAGAAGAGGGGATAGTTATCTGGTAGGTTTGTCGAGTAGATAGGTGAAGAAATTGGGTTTTTGAGGCCTTGAACAAAAAAAAGGTTTGCTTTGCCCCAATCAGAATTATAGAAAGATCAGAGTTAGGCGCACGGTGGCATCTCTCCGTGAATCACTTAGTTCTGTTGAGTTGGACGTCTAATAAACGACGTTGAAAAATGCAGGGTAGAATCATCAGCGTAGGAGTGGATAGGGTTTGAGTTAGATTTAGGAGATCATTAATGAATAACACTGGTCGACACCAAAATGGTTCTGAGTTCATTGTGTGTGGGTTGGAAAAAATTTTTCGCTGCTGATTTAAAAAATGGCATTGCTTTTTCTCTAGCACGTATATTTTTTTGAAATATCGGCATTTTAAATTTTAATAGCTAATATAATTATATACGTATATATAATTATATAATTAATCGAAACAATCCCCCTACTTAATATATATTACTCTTTAATTAAATGCTGGGGTGGCCTGCGGCTTTATTAGGACCTAATGTACATATCTGGCAAAAAATTATACTTAAATTATTTCCAAATATATCCAAAAATGTGGCACATCTTGGAAATATCCGAAAATATGCCAAATCACAGTAAATTTTGACTTTATATATATATATTTTATATATAATAATTTTTATATATATATATTTTATATATATTATATATATAATGAAGATATAAACCCCGCGCGGGTAGAAACATCTTGATTGTTTATTCGAACGTTTCGGCTATACATAAGCCATCATCAGCCTAAAATCGGATACAAAAATGTTTTTGTTAAAATGAAAATATACAAGTTATAAAATTATTTGCACATTTAAAATGCCTAACCTAAAATATAATAAAATAAGAGTAAAAATTATAAAACAGTAAAAAAAAATAAAAATAAATACACATACCAATCAACATCGCAGTGGAGTGTGGGATTCCCACATGGTCTTTAAAAACACAAAGGGGCGGGGGTTGAGGTGCCTGTGCGCAGAGAGACGGTTTGTGGTGGTGGGTGAGGAGGCTCTCACTATCCACCGGTGGAGTCGGGGGAGTTTGTGTTAAATATTAAAAGTCTTGATTTAAATTTGGGTGGCCGGGCTTCGGAATGACCCCAAAGGGCTAAAAAGGGGTTTTTTTGGCCCGGGGTTTGAGCCCCCTGTGAGACGTCCCCGATGCCCCCGGATCCTAGTGGTGAGGGGCTTTTGGGTCCCCCAATATAAGCGGTTACAGCTACGCATTAAAATTTGGGTTACACCACTGGGGAAACGCGGGGCACGGGGTTTCTCCCCTTTGATTTAAAAACAATGTGCTGGTTTAAAAAGGGGGCTTGAATACTACCTAAGCAGACTTGTGGGATCCCCCTTTCCCACAAGCCCCCACGACCCCCACCCGGGTTTGGGAGAGCCCCTCACCCCCACCAAAACCGTCCTCTCTGCGCACAGGGCACCTCAACCCCGCCCTGTCTTTTAGCCCATGGGGGAACCCCACACTCCCTGCGATGTTGTTTGGGTTGTGTAGTTTTTTTTTTTTATTACTTTTTTTAAATTTTTTTTTACTCTTTTTTTTATTATATTTTATTTTGGGCATTTTAAATGTGCAATAATTTTTAACTTGTATTTTTTTCTTTTTTAACAAAAACTTTTTTGTATCCGATTTTAGGCTGTAGGCTTATGTATCCCCCGAAACGTTCGAAAAACAATAAAGATGTTTCTACCCGCGTTTGGGTTTATCTTCATTATTAGTAAAGTTTCCCCTCATGGAAAAAGTATTGCCTCTCCCCCTCTCTTCTCTCTCTCTCTCTCTCTATATATATATATTATATATATTGTATTTTTGGAACCAACTTCGAGATTTTTTTTAGAAAAAGATGCCTAGTTCGAAGAACATCGATCTAGACTGTTTTTTCAGAGACGTCAAATCTAAAATTGGTTTTAAATTCATATGATCAAAACTATCCTAACCCAAAAAAGTACTCCCCTGCCCAAAGTACATCAAAGTGTTTCTGTATTTGCTCTTTCGTTTGTAGGGCAGCTGTTTTCCTTTTGTAGCGTCCAGCAATAGTCCCCTATCTTTGGGACGAATCGCCCCTTGATATGGGGTTTTTCCTGGTGGCAATGTCCGGTGGAAACTTTTCCCCTGCTCTCACTGCCCGCCCCAAAAATTCGTTGGGAAAAATCAAATGTAAAGGAAAGTGGATTTTGGTGACAATCACCCCCAACGCGGGGAACTTTTCAACATGTCATTTCAATTTCCCTCAAAATTCGTCTCGAACATTACCTAGGTAGTTCTTTATAACACCAAAAGCTTTCCCCAAGCAGCTTTTTTTCCAGGGCATTGGGCTCTTAAAAAGCTCCATTGAGTAGTTGACAAATTTGGGGGCCTTGAAAACACCTCCTTCATTTTGGGCTTAAATACAGTGCGTTCAAATTTTCAAACAAATCTAAAAACCGCACCATTTTGATCCGGGCTTTCAAAAAAAATTTTCATTAACCCAAGTTTCAGATGCAATGGAGGTAATAACCTTTTCACTGTAAACAAGGTTTGTACATGCAGTTAACCTCCCAGGTGATCTTTGGGTGGGCTGGCCTTTCCCTTTTGTTTGTAATGTTTGCTGTCCGCCGATCCCCAAACAAAAAAAACACATGTGCTTATGTTACCAAACTGTAGGAAAGCCCTAGTCCTAGATCCCGGCCCTAAAGCAAGGAGATTACCTTCATTTCCCCCACAGATTCCACTGATTTTTTCTTCAATTTAACAGCAAATAACAAAGTCTTCATAGTTTCAAAATTTTTTCACTCATTTCATGGGCCATGCGAAATTTGGGGAACACTCGGAACTTATTTCCTTTTGCAGAAAAGGGCCTTTACGTGTTTTTTCCTGACCCCATAAACCCGCCACTCACCTTATCAAAAAGTGTAGACTCACAGTTTTTCCATGGTGTGTCAACATAAAGGGCGTAACAAGCTTGTGTTCCTTTTTGAAAAAGCTTGAAAGTTCTTTATTCTACACGAAACGGGGTGATGAAAAACTCCTTCTTGTACAAATTCCATTCCTTGAGACAGACCCGGGCTTCACTTTTCTCCTTGGGTAATCTGGGTCCCTAAAAGGTCATGTAGCTTTCCTGACTGATTTTTTGGGCTCTCTGTTGTCTCCATTTTTTAAAAGTCTGTATCTATGGTTATCCCCCTCTTCAAATCTGATTCCTTATAGCACTTGCTTGGAACATTTGGGCTGGGGGATCAGGGCCATTTTGGCCGGCCTGATGGCAGAAGGGCTCAGGATACCTGATTTTAGCTCGCGTTTTTTTTCTGAATATCCTTTATGTTAGTGAGGCAGAATAGCAGTCATACTGTATCCTTTTGTTTCACGCCCAAACCTTGGGTGCCGAATGCCATGCCTGATGGCCGTTTGCCCGCATCCATTCATTCGGTGGTTCACACGGGTTGCATTCTACGTGGGGGCCCCTTCTTTCTTGACCCTATACGGCACTTGAAGTAAACAGAAAGCTGCTTTAAAAATTTCCCTTTAAGAGTTTTTTTCAACTGTCAGGGGTAAAATTCCCATATGTAACAAAAAAAGTCCCCATGCTTCACACGTTACGGCGCTCCATCACGCCCGGTACAAGTCTTTTACGGAAACCACAAAATTGGACTCCACAAATCAAAAAAAATCATATCTCAAAAAAAAAATAAAAAGTTTAAACATATGTCAATAGCTGCATCTTTGTAAAAATGTACTACACGCCCGCTAACCCTCGCCAATACGCAGCCGCCCACACCCTTCCCCGCTCACTGCCAAACCCACTGACTCAAAAACACTGCCTGCCCTAAATGGGTTGAGAAAGAAAATAAGAGTTTAAAATAAAAAAATTGGTGAAACCTATTTTTGCTGATTTTAAACCCAATTTTTTCATAATTGCGTCTGGTTCTCCAAAAATTTGGACGTGATAGAGTTAATTGAAAATCAGATTCGATTTTAGCAGGGGCGTTTACCTAACCACTTCTTTAGTCCCGAACCCAAACTTCGATTTTTTTTTTTCGACCATGTATTTGAAAGAGAGTGGTGTAGGACAGAACCCCGGGGGAAAACCACATTTTAATTTTGGAGAAAACATGTCGTCACAGTACTGCAAAAGAAAAATTAGGGGTTGAGGACAATAAACATACAATCATGCGTTTGTTTATTTCACTCAAGCCGGAAGGACATTTTTAGAATTTCCAAAAAAAACAAAAATAAAAATAAAACAAAATTGTTTACTTTTACAAAGATAAAGACTCTGCCTTTTTCTTTTTCTTCGATGAACAAAAAAAAAACCTCTGAAGCACGTTTCAGCGCGTATTTATGGAGCCATATTTATTTACCGATTTAGGGGTAAACCTTAAGGCCATGGCCACGGACCTTTTTCCCGGCTCTTTTGGTATTTTCTACATTTTACGCCTGTACCGGGAACTTTTTTAGCAACCGGGAGTCGCGCTGTTCGTTCTCTTTCCACCAGACTGGGATCTTTGTTTCATCTCGGAGCAGCCGGCCCCCGCAAAACTTGTACGAAAACACATTGCGTGAAATAAAAAGGAAATGACCAATCTTGGGTGGGCAAGTTGGTTGTAGCTCTCTATTGATATTTTTTTTAGGGCAAAAAAGGTGCTGTATAAGGATATGCTGATATTCTGATAGTAAAAGTAATATAGTTAGATGAAGGGGAAAAAAAAAAGATGGTGGAGGAAAAAAAAAAGTGTTTGGGAAGTAGGGGAGGTAAATAAAGGTTTTTTAAAACTAATTATAAGCACTCATGATTGGTAAAAGCGTGTATTTAGTATTTTTTACGTAGATTTTGATATATGTTCAGTTTTTGAGTTTTTGTGAGAAATTATGACGGGAAAATGTTGATAAAAACAGATATTTAATAGGCTGCGTGTGTTTTTACTATAGAAAACGGGGATAATATGATACATATGTGTTATTTTTATTTGATTTAGGATTACAAGTAAGGTTTTGAGTGATTTATTTATGGTTATCAAGGGAAATGTGAAGAGGGAAGGACATTTCATAAATACCAGTAGAAGCAGAGTAGCTATGATAGAAGAATAAAGATTTTAGCTACTCTGGTAGGAAGATGCTCGTAGCCGAAACGCCGTGTGACAACACGCGCACTTTTTGCCACCACTACGGGCATCTTTTGGTAGCAGAATACCAAAAGATGCCGGAAAATATTGCTCGTGTGACACGGCCTTACACATCATAACATCAGCTGTTTTATTCGTTTGTGGGGATCAGTCACTCTACCTCCGTAGTTTGACTTCAGAAAATATTAGACAATGGAAAAGACTGGTGCAAGGAAAGCTAAATATACTAGAAAGAAAAGAGGCGAACTCTCAAAAGAAGACAAGTCTCCGCCAAGAAAACAACGCTTCAGATCTAAAGGGCTGAAGGTAAGTCACTTACCGTGTTCATGTAGCAACTTCAGGTTCATGGAACCACCTTAATTGTCTCCGTGCAATTATAATACAATATTGTAGAATGATGAGCAGGTTGTACACCATTTCGCCATTTCCTTCATATTACAATATTGTACAATGATGAACAGTGGGTACGCCATTATTACCATTTCCTTCACTGTATAGTATATTCACATGGTACTAGTAAGTGAAGAATATAAGATAAGGTCAATGTTTAACTCGTTATATAATATACATTTTCTGATCATCATTAATCTGGTCAAATGTTGCACATTATAAAAAACGTTATGTGCATTTCTTGTTTTAACTTTTTTATTTCGTGCAGGGACAGGCGCGGGGATATTGGCACTGTACCCTAGGGACACGTTAGGGACTTTCATGGTTTCTGTAGAGATATTTGGACCAAATATGAGGGTTTGAGTTGGTAACACTGCGCGCGCTGTGCTACCAAACCTTCAGTCCAGAGTTGCCAGATTTGGGGATTTGTCCCTATATTTGGGGATTTCGGGGCACTGATGGGGACATGGGGACATTCACTCTCGATTTGGGGACTTTTGAGGCTTCTGAAAAAAATATGTATTTTATCGCTTAAAATAATATTATTAATATTGTTACGAGCGAGACAGTGAGTTGTCTAGAGGAATGAGTAGCGAGACTGAAACGCCCGAAACCATAACAAAAAGGTGATGGAAAGAAGTAGATAACAATAACAATTTAATAATATCAAATAAATCACCTTGTAGCAGGGAGTTAAGATGATCTTTTTTGAAGCCAAACGGGGACTAAAGAAATGCTTATATAACTAATGCAATAGTACATACACAGAATAACCTAGAGAAAAACACAAAATACAAAATAATTTCACACCAGTAGTAAAGCTAATATAATAGTGAGTTGACTTGAGTAGAGGTCCCCGGTGCTAATGTTGACTGGTTGGTACTTACTTAAGGCACAATAAGGTGTTACTGCTATGTTCGTCGAGAGAGTATAACGCTTCAGCATATACAGATGACTCCTAACAAAAGAAACGAGGTTTTAATTGCCCTCGTATTTGCCTGGGGTTTCCCTTCACATCAACTTTGAGTCGAAACAACCGGCGAGATCCCGGAGTAGTTCCGGTGCTTCCTTCGTGTTGATATGGGAAGGGTATTTAGTGGGTATCCAGCAGTGTGTTTGTGGTGTGTGTGTTGTGTGTGTTTGTGCTGTGGTGTCAAAACATAATTGAGGATAAGGCGAGGCTTTGTACCTCCCCCCATAAGACGACCCACTGGGAAAGAAGTGGAGTCGTGGGAGTTTGAACTGGTAAAGGGTGAGCCTTAGGTGCGAGAGAGAGCGTCTGCAATGATGTTGCCCGGTCCCCTTATGGGAGATGGTCAGGTTGTAAGGTTGGAGGAAGGAGAGACCATCGGAGAAGGCGTTGATTGGTAAACTTGCTGCGCTTTAGGAAGGACAGAGTTTGTGATCATTTTTAGATTTTAAAGGATCTTGACTTGGCTGGAGAATGCCAAGGGGTGAAGAATGCCCTCCACCTCTTGTAAGAGTACAGCTCCTAGGCGGGTCGCTGGCATCTGTTTTGCCAGAGGCAAAGTTTTTGGCGAATGGGAGCGATGAGCACGGGACCCTGGGACAGGAAGTTCTTAGTTGGTTGAAAGGCGGCTTGGCAGAACTCCGTCCAGTTGTAGGTCACAGCCCCACTAGTGAGCCGGTGAGAGGGACTGTAGCGGCCGCGAAGTGGGACAGATCTCGGTAGTAACCTGCCGATCCCAGAAAGGCCGTAGGGCCTTCGAGTAGAAAGGCAGGGTACTCCAAAGATGGCGGAGATGTTGGCCCCTTTTTTTTGGGGTGTTACTTGGCCTTGTCCCACCTCGTGTCCACGAGTATGTCACCGTGGCCTCGGCTGAAGGTGGTCTTGGCCAGCTGATGGTCAGTTGTGTCTCCCGCAGCTGGTCACACTTCCCGGGTTTTAGAGTGCTGCTCCCAAATGCTCTGAAATATCGAATGCTCTCTAAGTATACGAAACTCCAGCCAGATCCTGTAATAAGTAGTCCATTGGCCCTTTGGAAGGTAGAAGGGGCATTCCTCTTTCCCAAAAGGCATGACTCTTGTATTGGAAAAGACCAAAGGGATGATAGGCTGAATTTGTTGGGCCTTTTCTGTAAGGGGTATTTGTTAGTATCCTTCATTAAAGTCAATTTTTGTATATAATTAGTTGCGCCCAAACCTTGTCGAGAGATCATCTATTTTTGGTAAGGGTAGGCTTTCCGGAACAGTCACAGCGTTTACTCGGGGCGGTAGTCCGTGCAGAGGCGAAAGTTGTCCAATCCTCCTTGGGGACGAGATACATGGTGGACGCCCACGGAGCCCTGGCTGGGAATAGCCAGTCCCTGCTGGAGTAGTAATCCACCTCTTGCTCATCTGGTCACATTCCCGAGGAGTAGTCGGTAGGGTGGTTGACGAAGGGGGAGAGGTTCCTGGGAGAAGCTCGCATCGTGGGGGGTCATGTTACATAATTTAGGATGTCGCCAAGGACATCTTTATGGTTTAGCATAATGGTGGTTATGTCCTCGCCTGTGAGAGGAAAGATAGGGTGTGTTAGGTAATCTCTGAGATTACAAGTAGGTTGAGTTTTTTCACAATCGTACCTGTTAAAGGGTGGTGTATTTTCAGGTACAGAAATGTGCAAAATGGCATTGTATTGAATCAGGTATTTTATTTGTATCAGGTGCAAGGTGTTGGTCTATCTTGTATAATTTCATTTAGATTAATGTGTATTGCTGAGTGCTTTTACGGCGGGTCGGGCGTGTTTATGATATAGTTATGTCACTGACCTTTACTGATGTTATAAGGACCATGGTATTTAGCTTGTAAAGGTGAACCAAAGACTGGAATGAAAGCAAGGACTTGGTAAACCTTCATTGATTGTTCTTATTAGCTTTACTATCAAAGTGTTTTTTGTCATAAACCCCTTGAGCTTGTTTGAGATTGCTTCAAAGCAAATGAGCGGACTTGGTCAAGAGTTTTCTAAAGGGTTTCTCAATGTATTGAGTGATAGTGACAAGTTTACTGGTAGTGTTGGTTGGGCAATCTGTCTTTGATTACCTAAGTGGCCCCCTAACCTTACGACAAACAATCGCTAAAAGGGAGCAACACCAAAGGGACTCGTTGGGTTCTCACGTATGGCGAATAGGACGAAAGTAAGGCTTCGTCCATTCTTGGTCCTTGTCATGACAAAACTTGCGGAGAAGTGCCTAAGGGGTCTGGTGATCTCTCCAAAGCACCTTGTGATTGAGGAGGGTATGCCGTAGATAGAGTCTGTGTGATTCCAAGCTCTGCCAGAACTGCTGCAAAGAGACCGCTCGTGAAATTTGTGCCGCGGTCACTTTGAATTTCCCTAGGTATGCCAAAGGTATGAACAGTTGAGTGAGTTTTGACACAATTGTTTTGGCTGTAATTTTTTTAAGTGGGAAAGCCTCAGGGTATCGGGTGGTGGACACATAATAGTGAGGATGTATTGGTTCCCTCTCCTAGTTTTGGGCAATGGGCCAACGATGTCAATGATGATCTTTTGAAAAGGTTCCTCAGGCACTTGGATGGGTTGGAGTGGGTACTGAGGAATATTTGGTTAGGTTTTCCCATAATCTGGCAAGTGTGACATGAATTTATCATTGAAAGTTATGTCTTTTTTTAATCCTGGCCAGTAAAAAATCATTGAGTATTTTGTCACAAGTTTTTCTTAATTCCTATGTGACCGGCTTGTTCTCCATGAGCGATCTCCATGATTGGCTCTCTCAAGTTGATTGGCAATACAATTTGGTGAACTTCAGCCCAAGTGGCATCATCAGAAAGTTTTGCAGTTTGAATAGCCTCATAAGAACTTTGTCCTGGTAATAGAAAGAAGGGGAATGAGTGATCTGATCTTTAGGAATGGTTCTGGCATGGTACCGAGACAGAGTAGCATCGTCTCGTTGAGCCTCAGCAAGTAGTTGTTCAGAGAATACCTTGCCAAGACTTACGTTAGGGTATGAGGAGTGGTAGTTGACAAGGGCTGAGGGGGTATTTTAGCAGTTGCTTCGGACTGTGCACGGGTAACGGCACAGTTAGGAAAAAGATTTGGCTGCTCCTTTTCCATGTGAGCTGTGGGGTTGTTATGGTAATGGTGAGTTATTAGTGACAAGGGGTGGAATGACTAACTCACCAGCCAGATCGTTAGCTAACAGGAAATTAGTATGAGGAATGGGTAAAGACTGTCCTCACTGACAGCAATGGTTACTACTCCTTAACAAGCGGACAATCAAGGTACACCCTAGCCAGAGGTACGGGGAAAGTCTGGTGAAAATCCTTGAGGTACACCTTCTCCCCTGTATACTTCCGTTCTACTCCTGGAAGTGCAGATTTTAAGAGGATTGATTGGGCAGAAGCAGTATCCCGCATAATCTGGAGAGGGCGCTCCTCAGAGTCAGAGTCGAGGGAGACAGTACCTTGTGACCTGAAGGGTTTGAAAGGATCAGTAACAAAAGGGAGTGGAATTATTGTGTTCACCGAAGCAACTGGTTTAGAAAATGTGCCCATTTTAGCTACTTTACACCTAGGGTCAGAACAGTTCTTTATGAGGTGGCCAGTTTTCTTACAGAAATAGCAGAACACACTTGGCTTGGAACCACTATCTACAGACTTACCATCCTTTTCATAACTTGCACCTGAACTTACACTGGACTGAGCCTTCTTCTCTCCCGAGGATACAGGGCGATGTACTAAGGAAAAGACATCTGCTATTTTAGCAGCTTTGAGTAGGTTTGTCTTATCCTTGTCTGTAAACATGATTGAGTAGGATATTTTACGTTTAAATTCCTCCAGTGCTACGAGATTTACCAGATCGTCATAAGTGGTGACTGATGCAGACTTGAGCCCGTTTTTAAGGCCTGAATTTCTCTGAGGCAAATTCTAGGTAAGTTTGACCAGTATTTTTGTTCATGTTGCGGAAGTTTTGTCGGTATCTTTCTGTGGTGACCGCGTAAGCTGTAAGTATAGCATCTTTAACTACATCATAATCGGCATTATCCTGCACACTGTCTAGAACAGATAAAGCCTTTCCATTAAGTTTTGGCTTGACAAGCCAGGTCCAATCCTCTTTAGGTACCTGAAAATGCGTGGCAGAGGATTCGAACTCTCTAAAGAAAGCTTCAGGATCGTAATCAGAGAACTGAGGTAAAAGAGGCAAAAAAAAATTTAATTGTAATTTATTTGGAGTTTGAGTGGCGTGACCTTTATTCTGCAGATCGAGGACTTTTAACTGATGTTCTCTATCATGTTCTTTTTCTGCTCTTTCACGCTCTTTTTCTGCTCTTTCATGCTCTTTTTCTGCTCTTTCATGCTCTTTTTCTGCTCTTTCATGCTCTTTTTCTGCTCTTTCACGCTCTTGTATTTGTAACTGGTATTCGCGTTCGAGAACTTTTTCTTCTCTTTCACGTTCTTTTTCTTCTCTTTCACGCTCTTGTATTTGTAACTGGTATTCGCGGTCGAGAACTTTTTCTTCTCTTTCACGTTCTCTATCATGTTCTTTTTCTGCTCTTTCATAGTCTAACTTCTTTGTAATGCCTGCATTTTCACTTTCTCCACTTCTGAGAAGTACTTGTGTCTGAAGAACCTCTAGAAGGGTGGTTTCTGACTGAGGGTCAGTTATTGGTTTCTTCACCTAGATGAGTTAATATGAGTGTCATTAAGTGTTCCTTTTAGTATCATGAGTGAACTGGATGCTAAAGTTAGCGGCAATATACTTGAGATGATCTTTAGTAACTCTTGCAGCTTTAAGTTCTTCAGCAGAGGGATTACGACAAACTCTTCCGCATCAAACCCCATGATAATGTTAAAACAAAATTAAGAACCACAATAGGGTTTGAAGAGAGATGCCAGGGCGTATTTCAGGAAATCACTCGAGCTATTAACTGAACTACCCTGACATGAGATTTGATAGGGGAATGACCCCTGGAGATGTATCACTTCGAAGGATATACGAGCCAGTGGAGAAGTACCAGAGAATGGCAGTTATACCCACAATACGCACACAAGATCTGGCATAAGTACTCAAATTTTGAGTTTGAATGGTCAAGTTAATAATCGAGTGAGTTAACTAGATTGGAACATCGCTGGTTCCGTGAGAAAAAGATGAGTCAGTATAGCTTAGCGGGGGGGGAAGGTCCTACTTGGAAAAATATCAAACAGAGCAATAAGGTAATTTAAACAGTGGACGAACTGGAAAATGCCTCTACACCAGGCCTTGTGTAGTGAGTTTTTTAAAGGCACAGCTATCCACACGCTCAATCATGTAGCACACGTAAGTAATAACCCACCAACATAGACACAGTGAACTCTCACAACAAAAGAAAATACCTGGGGTGAAACACAGAAAAATATGAATATCACTGAAGTGAGATTAAGAAATAACAACCGTAAAGGTTATTACATCCCGGACAGGGCCCCAACTGCTACGAGCGAGGACAGTGAGTTGTCTAGAGGAATGAGTAGCGAGACTGAAAGCCCGAAACCAAAACAAAAAGGTGATGGAAAAGAAGTAGATAACAATAACAATTAATAATATCAAATAAATCACCTTGTAGCAAGGAGTTAAGATGATCTTGTTTTTGAAGCACAAACAGAGATGACTAAAGAAAATGCTTATATAACTAAATGACCAATATGTACATAACACAAGATAATTAACCCTAGAGAAAAACACAAAAAGAATACTAAGATGAATTTCACCACCAGGTAGTAAAGCTAATAATAATAATGTGAGTTGACTTGAGTAGAGTCCCCGGTGCTAATGTTGACTGGTTGGTACTTCTTAAAGGCAAAGAATGGTGTTACTGCTATGTTCGTCGAGAGAGTAGTAAACGCTTCAGCTATATACAGATGACTCCTTAACAAAAGAAAACGAGGTTTATAAATGCCCTCGTATTTGCCTGGGGTGCTTCACTCAGCTTTGGGGTCGAAACAAACGGCGAGATCCCGGAGTAGTTCCGGTGCCTTCCTTCGTGTTGATTGAAGGAAGGGTAGTAGGTGTTTACTCCAGGCAGTGTGGTGTGTGTGTGTGTGTTGTGTGTGTGTGTGTGTGTGTGTGTGGGGTGTGTTGGGCACAGGATGAGGATAAGGCGAGGCTTATGATAATATGAAGGTTTAAAAGAAACATGATAATAAACCGACGGCAAGGAAGAAGTAATTTGAGCTTCATTGATCCAAAGAAGTAAGTCAAGAAATGTTTGGGCTCCATTGGCCATGGCTAGTGTATTTCCTGGAATTGTAGGTCCTGACAAAATAAATCACCTAGACAAAGAATGGAGAGTACTAAGAAACCCGATCTTGCTGATTCAGAAATCAATGATGTTGAAGGCTTCTGGGAGACAGTTAGAGAAATAAAGGAGTGGTGATGAAACCCCATGTTTCCAAATTTGTCAAGTTTTGTTTCTGGGCTATTGCGTCTTCCTCATTCTAGTGCCACAGCAGAAAGGATATTTTCATCTGTAAACAATTTAAAAACAAAACTAAGAAACAAATTCTCAACCAGAGAACTCTAGTTGGACTTCTGCATTCAAAGCGGTATTTGAAAGGCCGGGAATGTTTCAATTTTGCTGTAAATGATAAATAGTCAACATGATGACTTCAGATATCTACAAATACCATGAAAATGATGATTCGAGTGATGATATTATTTAGTATGCAAATGTGTTATTCTATTCTTTCTTTCTGGCTTAGTACAGTATGTCCAGAATATTAGTTGGATTATTTAAGTTCCCCAAGAGGCTAAGAGCATTAATATTTTCATTTATTTCTGTATCATATTTCTAAGCAATTTAAGGAAATATATCATCCCCATCAGCCTAAGTAGAAAATTTTATTAAATGTATTTTTTATTAAATGCTCACGAGGTTGTATCCTATTACTGCATTTTTTTGTTTTTGCAGTCCTTGTGATGATTATAATAAAAAAGTGAATTATGCTACTTCATGTGTAATGTAATATATTATGTAAATCAAAGTATGAATTAATATAATTAAATCAACATTAAAATCAACATAGCAATTGTAATTTACATGTGGAGTAGCTATGTAGCATATATTTCAGCATTTTTATAACAAGTATGGAAATATATGAAATGGGGATTTCTGGGGATTTTTCCCTAAATATATAGGGATTTTTAGACCAGGCTGTCTGGCAACCCTGGTTACACGTCGCGCCTCACAGAGGAAGGACCTTCACCCCGCGCTCCCCAGCTCACCTCCTACCTTGTTGCCAGACGTTCAGTTCGCCCTTCATAGGCTTGCCCTTGAGCTTGCTTTGACTCTAGCCCTGTTATAGGGGCTTGCTGCTCCTGTCAGGGAGCTGCAGGGAGACAAGATTCAGTAGTTGTCTGGTGGCCTGGCACCGCTGTTCCGCTGCGCACCCCTCTGTGGTGTGCCATCCCGGGACTGCCTTGTTTTTGTACGTTGGGTTGCTTGTCTGGTTGGTTGTGTCGTTGTTCGGGTTGTTGTGCTCAGGAGTTTGGCCGCTGCCTCTGTCTCTGTCTCTATCCCTAGGGCCTGTTGCTCCTGTCAGGGAGTTGCAGAGGGGGGGGGGAGATTCAGGGTCGTCTGGCGGCGCGGTACCTGAGCACCGGGGCGCTGCCCGCCCAGTGACCGCCTTGTGGTTTGCCTTGTTATAATAGTATAGTAATAATAATAATAAGTATTCAATATAGTTTATTTTAAATATAAGTAGATTAACTATACCACACTGGCTCGACTCTTCTGTCTCGTGCGTTGTCAGTAGTTTTGAATGTTGCTTGCCGACACACTGCTACGGTTACTTGTTAGCTGGGTTTCTGCCTCGGTAGTCAAGTTTGTTGTGTTGCTGTTAGCTCTCCCCTTTGGGTGAAGAGCCCGCCCAGGTTGCAACGCCTAAGGAGACACCAAGCTCCCTCTGGACAGTGCACTCTGTTGCACTGATATACGTGTCTACCGTGGCAACTAGTGTGTTGGTCGCCCATTAGAGTCCCTCGGTGTGGTACGAAGCCGAACCCGGCGGTCGCTGGCGAAGGCCAGTGACACAAAGGGGGCCCTTAGAGGGCTGGTTATAGGAAGCACCGAGGGTAGGGCATAGCTCAAACAGGAATAGGTAAGACCCTCACGGGGCAGCAGGTCCGGTGACCTACGACGCCTATTAGTAGGCGGGCGCGGGGCCACGATACGACTTGGCTGTAGGATTAGCGTAGCAGTGGTTCTGCTCGAAGCAGTCTCGTTGTTAGGAATTATAGTAATAGGTTTTCTTTTCAAATATGATAAGAGTAAACATGGCGAGAGTTAAAATAAAGCACAAGTCATCACAAGACCGCCGTACCAAAATAGACCTCTTAAGGATACTCTCAGAACACAGCGTCTGCGCAACAAAAATCATCCCAATAAATGAAGGCTTCATTGTAATAACAAAAACTTGACAGCGATGTAGACTTAATTTTCGGAAAAGACACTAAATCTAAAATAAAAATAAAAAAAGGTAGAAATGTATGGTTAGTAAAGGTTGTAGTGGTGAGTACAGTGACGAAGGGTGTATGTTTTGCTTATGTGGGGAAAGAAAGCCATATATTTCTACCTGTTCCTCTATGAGTTCGTCTATCTGTCTAGCTGTACATGTCATTGCAGGTTCATTTAAGCTCCGTATAAGGAATGCCGATCCCAGAAGTCATCACTTGTCTGGTGTCACGGGCCACTTATCTCTGTCTATCCACTTTTTCCTTATAAACTACAACTTACATATTCACAAACACAGTGAATACCTACTACATCACTTGAAGGAGGATTACTGGTCATCTTGCAGTAGCAGGGGTAATACAAGTTAGTAAGGTTAGTTAGGTTAGTAAAATAAAATTATAATTTTACAAGGTTAGGTTAGTAATTATTTTTTTATGGGGGTCTCGCTATGAGGTTATTAGTGAGATAAGGTTAGGTTAGGTTATAGTGAGGTTAGATTAGTAATATTAAACATATTATATTTTTGAGGGGTCCAGGGGGGTCGTTAAGGAGGGGAGGGGGGTGAAGGGGGCATCTCCCCCCCACTTTATAATTACAGTTTAGAGGTATCTGAAGGGATCTGTGAAGGGTTGGAGGAAAAAACACTCTAATAAGGGCGGGAAAGGACTCTAGAATTTTACCTAACTCACTGCGTGTTGTATACTTAACATGAAAAACCCAGCCTGTCTCATCCCTACCTCAAAAGCCTTGCATACTGCATACTACTCCCGCAACTTATCACAGCTCAGCTAAAGCCCCACAGCTACATATCATTTGCAAGTTACTTATCCATGCACAAGTACA
This sequence comes from Chionoecetes opilio, assembly GCA_016584305.1. Lineage (NCBI taxonomy): Eukaryota > Metazoa > Arthropoda > Malacostraca > Decapoda > Majidae > Chionoecetes > Chionoecetes opilio. Next base: position 47,553 of record JACEEZ010025661.1, on the reverse strand, counting down.
TACATACACATACATCAAAATAGTCTTCACAGCAATAATATGAATTTTCCTTTATCGAGAAATCACGCCTTGCAGACATCCACCACTGTTTCCTCTTTTTCTTGTCTTTAGGCATAGTTATGAACACATTCTCTGGAGTTTTAATTGTGGTGTTTTTGCACATTAGCACAAAACAAGCATAATATGTTCTTTTTGTCTGGTACATGTTGAATGCATAGATAGGTACTGCGGTCTGCTGAGCCAAAACAAGCCGATCAGCTGATCAGGCGAGATCTGAGTTTGCGCTTACTACGTCACAACCAACCAATCACAGCGCGTTCCGCCGTGTTGTGATATTTTGGCCCCAAAAAAGCCATATATTTCATTTATGGTGCATTTCTCAGCAAAAAGAATATGAGTACAGTGATATGTAGCCTATATTGCACCCAAAGCTTCATAATACGCCGTGCTTTAGGTGTGAGTAAACGGGTCCATTGATATTGATATCATCTTTACGTCTGTATGATAATAAAACGACCAAATTTTCGGCAGCTTTTAATGGTAAAAACACAATCTTTATTGCGTTTCCCAATTTGTTACTATGAAACTATTGACCCTATACCAAATAAGGCATGAATACTTTTTGTTAAGCTCAACGAGATCTACCCTAAGCATCTATCCGTTTCTCTTTTGCTTATACATATTTTGAGATATAAAAGTTTTTATATTTTGCGCAGGTTTGTGCCGTTCAATTTCCAGCAGCTTATTGATGCACCCTACATCTATCATTTATCCGTCTAACATTTTTGTTATGTCTTGATGGAGAGCGTATCTGCAGGAATCGTATTCCACTTTGAAAAATGTACATTTCGTATTCGCAAGAGTTTGACGCAAGTATGAAATCGCTCCCTTGAGTTCTGCAATATTTTTTTCGGGTGATATGCCCTAAAAACAAACTAAATGCGGTTACGTATCAATGGAATTTTAATCTGCTTATACCACAGGGAAGCCTGTTGAAATCTGGATTTTTCCCTCTATAACGTATTGTCGAAAAAAATCCGGTTCTTGAGGTATTAGGGAGGGCAACATTGCTTCCCACCATTTTCCGCAGCCTCGTACTGATACATTCCACGGCGAAGGTTTTTTTTTTACAAAACAAAGGTGCTTCGCGCATTCGCGGCTTCAGTCTTTCAGATTCCGTCTCAGACAGACGTGCGCGTACGTGCTCTCGCATGAAAGCCCCCCCCCCCCCCCTGGATATATTTTTCTCGTAGCATTCTTATAGGAATGTGAGGGGGAGTTTGCAGGGGAGTGATGGTACACGTGTGTTTGAAAGGTGTGTGTGTGTGTGTGTGTGTGTGCTTAAATGTGTGTTTGTGCACGTCCCCGTAAACAAGTCAGACAGAAGCTGCCTGTGACGAGTTATATTTGTCGATCTCGTAACCAATCCTACTATATATCCCCCGTGTGTGTATGTAATACATTTTACGTTATAAAGTGTGTACAAATGTGGGTGACTGCACGTTGCACACAGTTGCCGGGCACGAAAGGTTTTGCATTTTACAGTTTAAATATTGGACTGAGAGCAGATTTGAGACGTGCTCAGGTCAGGAATTTTGGAGCTCTACAACTTTGCTTCCATTGACTTTTTTCCGTATCGAAACAGAAAATGCGTTTTTTACTATCATAAAACTTCAAAACTGTTTTATTGGCTCTGGCAGAATTCTGTAAAAAAAAATATATAACAAATATTATTGTTCTTCGCAAGATGTACAATGGGTATTGAGATCATTTTTACTGTGTGCTAATAGAAATCGACCAAATAGGCTGCTTAAAATGGTCAAAACACTACCTTTATTGGGATTCCTTATTTTTTTACTATGAAACTATTAACCCTAGACCAAATAAGGCATGAATACTTTATGTTAAGCTCAACGAGATCTACCCTAAGCATCTATCCGTTTCTTTTTTGCTTATACAGATTTTGAGATATAAGTTTTATTTGCACAGCTTTGTGCCGTTCAATTTCCAGAAACTTATTGATGCACCATACATCAATCTTTTATCCGTCTAACATATTGTTATGTCTTGATGGAGAGCGTGTCTGCAGGAATCGTATTCCACTTTCAAAAATGTACATTTCTTATTCGCAAGAGTTTTACACATGTATGAAATCGTTCCCTTGATTTCTGGAATATTTTTTCGGGTAATATGCCCTAAAAACAAACTTAATGCGGTCATTTATCAATGGAATTTTAATCTGTTTATACGACAGGGAAGCCTGTTGAAATCTGGATTTTTTTTACCTCCAACGTTTTTTCGAAAAAAAATCCGGTTCTTTAGATATTAGGGAAACATTGCTTTCCCCCATTTTCCGCAGCCTCGTACTGATACATTCCACGGCTAACGTTTTTTTTTTACCGAACAAAGGCGCTTCAGTACAGTGTTGTCAGATTACCAGAAAAGTCTGGATTTTGTCAGATTTTTGGGGTTTCAGTCAGATTTCCAGACTCATGAAATTTTCAGATTTTTCTTGAATATAGCAAGAAAATCCACAATATTTCCAGAATAAAGAGAGAGAGAGTCTTACGTAAGTCACTGTCGCACAATAGGCCACTGCACTGAATATTAAGATCCCGTTCAAAATGTCCATAAATCTTGATTAGATAGGCAACTTGCGGACAACTGGGTGCTAGCGACCAATATTTGATGTTATCTTAACCACAATAAGGCAATCTTAAGTGTTCTTATGTTGAAAATCAGGTTTTCACTAATAAAACCAATGGTTTTGATATACTCATGTCCATACCATGAACATTGGTTTGAAGAAATAGTATTTGAAAGTATGATCTGATCTTTGAAAGTATGAATGTATGGTCCGACAACCTTTAAGGAACTGTTACGTCAAAATGTAATTATAAAGATTATAATATTTCAATTACATAATTATAATACATAATATTTGATATTTTCCAAAGTCTTACCCCCCAATGTTGTTCCTTTTGGATTAAAAACGCATGGAAAAAAAGAGAAAACAAACAAAAAACTATCTCTTTAGGTAGCTCACACGTCAAAGTTTACAACATTTCGAATAAAAACCCATTCTGAACTGTCGTCATTTGCGAAAACTAAACTTGTCACATGATCAAAAATGTATTCCTTAATTGTCATACATCAAGAATAGAATTATAGAGTACACACCACAAAACTACACAATACAATATTACTAAATATGTAGCTACACTTGTCTGCCGTTTATAACCATTTAGTGTCCGATCGATCACATTCAACATTATTCTGTGTGCTCTTCAGTGTCAGTTATCTCACTGTCCAGTAAGAGTCTGCTTCCTGCTGTCTGGGAAAGCCCGCCGATGTTCTTCGACGACTTGAAGCAGGTACTGCAGCTGAGACTCATCCCGTGTCAGGAGTCTGTTGAACTCCTGTATGAGTGCCACTCCACGTTCAGCTTGGTCGTTCACGACTTTTATCGAGCAAACGATCCCTCTGGCCTTTTGGAAGTCTTCCCGATCCTTCCACATCTCTGGGTCTACTTGGAGAAATCCATCTGGTAAGTCCATCAGCTCGAATAGGGCAACATACTTCAGCGTGACGAATTCTTCGAACTTCTTCTCTCGGAAGGACTTGAGGCTGACTGTCACCTTCTTTGCGTGAGATGGAGTAGGCTCCTGTTCTTTCATGGCACGCACCATCAGCCTTTTTGTTGATGGATTGACCTGGCTGTCAAATAATGCCAAACCAACGAGTGACACTGACAAGTACCACAGGATTATTCCATGCAAGTTTATTGAGAAAGTATTTTAAAAACTTACAAGAAAGAACAGATGCACTACCAATCACAAGAAGTATCATTTGAAGCTGCAGAAAAGGTTGTCCCACAGTCTTGTCTTCAATTTTGTTGTCACACTTCTCTCTGACAAAGGAGAACTGCAGCAGTTTGATGACCTACAGGACCTGGCGACGGTTAATCCAACAATTAAGCAAAAGTCACTATATAGTACTGTCTCAGCAAATCTTGCACCATGCAGCTGGAATACCAACACCACTAGGCATTGCCACAGCTTACCATCTTTACAACCAAACACGCAGCAAATCACTTATCAACCTGAACAACAGACTTGGCCAAGGAATCAGCTATGACATCCTGCAACGGCTTATAAAGTGCATTGTTACACTGGATGCAGACAGCAATGACTCTGATATTGACAGTTAATGTACATGATCTATTCCATGTGACAGTATTATAATTATTCTGCCATTATTTTAATGAAATTTACTAAGTGTTGTACAACCATTAATTTTGTTGTTTTTCTCATAAGCATAACTGTCACAGATAAATCATTATATCGAAATGTAATTTACTTCAGATGTTTATTTGACTACGTAAACTAGAATAAAAATGTTTGATTTCTAATTATATGGTTATTTGTCAAGACCTAAGTAACTAAATACCAAATATGTCAATAATTTACATTAGTTTGTAGTTAAAACAGAATTGAGAGCAATCTTTTGCATTGAAAACGTGAGTAGATAAAGTGTATAGGGACAAAAGCTACGATTTTCGAACCTATGGGGTTATATTAGTTCTTGTCCTCCCAAAATTTAATTAATGTAAGTACAGGTAAACTGTAGAGATTAATGTTTTGTTTTAACCATTACATGCACTGTGTTGTCATTGTTGGAGGCGAACAGTAACAACTCACCACCACCACCTTGCCCGTTAGCATATTTCCCAACTCTATGTGAGTGTGGTTTCCGAGTGAAGACGCCTGGCTGTAGCTCCGAAACTAACCATAGGATTTTCTTGCAAAAACCCTCATTGTGATTCCCACACAAAGTTATAACGATTTAACCTGGAAACTTACCCTAATCTAACCGTAACCTAACCTGACGTGTTTAAGAGTAAACGCGACATTCAGTTCCACAGAACTATGCTGGCCGTCAGGGAGGCTGCAGGCAAGGGATCCCCAACACCTGGCAACATTTGAGGAGTTGCCGTGCATAATGTCCCTCAGGTCTTGCCCGCCTTACAATGACAGTGTGTGATAGTAATGGATTATAATCACATGACCTTCACTCACAACAATTCTGGTCCTCAACTCATCTAGCGACCAGAAATACATGTGTTATGCGTATATAATGACCGTTGTTCCCCCGCGACATTCCCGGCCTGGCACTCAGTAGCTCCTGACTATTAAATGTCCATCCAATGATGGATTCCAGGTGGTAGATGCTCGAAGGAACATGCGCGACTCCATGTTTGCTACCAATAGATGCCGGAAAAAGTGTCCGTGTAACATAGCACCTCTATGTGATATGTTTTGCGAAAATAAGTGTTGTATATAGGGAATATAGCTGTATGATGTTGTATAGTAATAGTAATATAGTGTAGATGAGAGGAGAACAATAAAGATGAGTGGAGGAAAATAAAGTGTTTGGTAGAGTAGGGTAGGATAAATAAATAGGTTTTTAACTCTATATATACAAGACACGTGCATGATATGGTACATGCGTGTTATTTAGATCATTTTACGTATGATTTAGATATATAGTTAAGTTTTGAGTTGTTGATGAGGAGTAATGACGGAAAATGTTGATAAAAACAGATATTTAATAGGCTGCGTGTGTCTTTACTACAAAAACGGGGATAATATGATACATATGTATTATTTTTATTTGATTTAGGGATACAAGTAAGGTTTTGAGTGGTTTATTTATGGTTATCAAGGGAAATGTGAAGAGGGAAGAATATTTCATAAATGCCAGTAGAAGCAGAGTAGCTAAGATAGAAGAATAAGATCTTAGCTACTCTGGTAGGAAGATGCTCGTAGCCGAAACGCCGTGTGACAACACGCGCACTTTTTGCCACCACTACGGGCATCTTTTGGTAGCAAAATACCAAAAGATGCTGGAAAATATCGCTCGTGTGACACGGCCTTACACATCATAACATCAGCTGTTTTAATCGTCTGTGGGGATCAGTCACTCTGCCTCCGTAGTTTGACTTCAGAAAATATTAGACAATGGAAAAGACTGGTGCAAGGAAACCTAAAAAAATCTAGAAAGAAAAGAGGCGAACTCTCAAAAGAAGACAAGTCTCCCCCAAGAAAACAACGCTTCAGATCTAAATGGCTGAAGGTAAGTCACTTAGCGTGTTCATGTAGCAACTTATTAAGGTGGTTCATGGAACCACCTTAATTGTCTCCGTGCAATTATAATACAATATTGTAGAATGATGAACAGGAGGTTGTACACCATTTCGCCATTTCCTTCATACTACAGTATTGTACAATGATGAACAGTGGGTACACCATTATTACCATTTCCTTCACTGTATAGTATATTCACATGGTACTAGTAAGTGAAGAATACTAGGCAAGGTCAATGTTTAACTCGTTATATAATTGTTCGAGTGATGCGCGAAGCGCCGAACGAGAACACTACTACAGACAGATCAATTCAGTGAGGGTTAGGGGGTGAATTTTTTTCCGGAAAAAGCTGCGCATCTCGGTTTCTATTCGTGCTGCAGAAAATCAATGCATACCGTTGGAAAGCTATTAAAAAATTAAGGTAACCTTTAGGAATGTTTTTTTTCTTCAAAATTCGCCCCCACTTTCACAAAACGCCAAAAACTGCAAATTTGAGCAAAATAAAGGACCTTCTAAACTATTGTTACCCTATACCCTACAATTGCCTGACCAAGACGAAAAATTGCCTTGTTTGTTTAGCTATTTGATAATAATTTAACTCTAGAACTGAACGGAATACGAACTCGAACACGTTTCACACCTAGGTGTGAACGCCTATTTACTGGTATACATTTTCTGATCATCATTAATCTGGTCCCTAATGCTGCACTTTATAAAATTCGTGTTATGTGCATTTCTTGTTTTAACATTTTTTTTATTTCATGTAGCGCGCGGGGATACGTAGTACAGGCACTGTACGTAGGGGCACGTTAGGGACTTCATGATTTATGTTGAGATATTTGGACCAAATATGAGTGTTTGAGTTGGCAACACTGCGCGCGCTGCGCTAGACTGCTAGTGCTACCCAGCGTTGCCAGTCGTACAATAATTATCGTACAAATACGTAAATCTGACCGTTTGTACGATGTACAATAACGCCTGTAAGATAATCCCGGAATTTGTACAATAATTCAATGGAGATGTAAAATCATTTGATTATTATTATTGATTATTAAAATCAATTGATTATTTTATAATCAATAATTATTGATTATTAAATTTAAATTTTTTCTCTCGCAGCAGCTGAGCATGTAATGTGTGGGTGACGCAAATGCTGGTCTGAATGTCAGTCTTTAGCCAGCGCCCTTTGGATACAGAGTGAGTGCAAAAGATACCAGTCCAAACAAACCTGGGCTGCGTTCAGTGAACGGACTGATTAACATTGAGCAAACGAATCGTAATCGCTTAGTTTCGTAGCAAAGCAAGGTGCCCAAATAGACTTGATAGAGGTTTATTCTGGCTAAAGCGGCTATCACACGAGGCGTTTCGTCGGACTGTTTCGTCGAACCAAACAGGCATTTGGCTTGACCTGTTTGACAACACATCTAGCAGACGGTTGGGCCAACCGCTTCACGGCCTTCACCCAACAACCATAACAAACAAAGATGAAGAGATGACAGTGTGAGGCGCGCAGATTTGTTGTTGATGTTTTAAGTTTAGGGGCATATATATACGTCGCTACTGGTGATGAAAAGGGAGGAGGTGATTGTTAGAAGAGAACTGCAGCGACAGATGAAGACGCGTTCGCGTCAGCTAGCACAGCTAGTGCTAGTTGCTAGCGCAGCTAGCACAAAAAAAAATTGAACTTTTTATCGTAAATTTGCATTCTGACACGATTGTCCAGATTGCTATATAATTCAAAATGTCGAATCTATAGTAATCTGGCATACAAATATCTATATAAAATCTATATAAAGCGCTTGCGAGGTTTATACCACTCAACCGCCTTACTGCACAGTGCATGACGTCTTTCGTCTTTCTCCCTCCCTCTCTTACACACACACACATCATATATATATATATATATATATATATATATATATATATATATATATATATATATATATATATATATGTGTGTGTGTGTGTGAGTACAGGTATATAGATTATGATAGACAGATAGTGTGACGAGTTTCTTGTCAGACTATAATGACTAAAGACCGGATGTTTAGGCACAAAAAAACACGAAAATAGGCAGGCAAAAAGACATTTATAAATTGCAAAAAAAGAAGAAGAAAGGCATGATTGATTAGAAAAGGCATTTATTTCCTTTGTTAAAACATGGTAAAACACTTTAAAATCAAGCTTTATAAGGGAAACTTTACCAAAGTAAAGATATCATTGATACATTTCTAATCTTTTCCCTGATTGCACATAATTACAAGCATTTTCTTCAAATTATCAGGAGTTAAATTGTGCCGTCTGTCAGAGAGTACATATTTCAGTTGAGAAAATTTTCTTTCAACCTCAACTGAGGTTACTGGTGCATACTTAAAACACAAAATGTCCTCTAATTTCAGGTCCACACACTTTGCTTCGCTAGTGCCTTCCAGAACCTGAGCAATGGTTTTCATTTGTTCCAGATCTGTGTTACCTAAAACCACTCACATTTAGCTTATACGTCTTTTCCTACATCGCCAGGAGCTTTACTGATATCTGCAGTGACTTTCTCAAAGACATGCAATTGATGCACTAATGTTTCGCCACGTTTCTCAAGGGTTGTGATGGCCTGGGGAAGGTTTGCGTCATTGGAAGCAATATATACAAGGTCGCGACGAAGATAGCTTTTCCTCATGATTTCGTTCACAATCCTCACTGCGGCAGAGTCGTCATCTTATAAGCATTCGACAATTATCTTTTCAAAATGTTCAGCGTAGTATAGAACAGCAGACAGCCATGTACCCCACAGAGTCAAGACAGGCTGAGGATGTCAAGGCATCGCGGGGGCCATTTCCTTGAACAACTGAACACGTGACGGACCTTTGATAAATATTTCCTTGACATTAGAAACTAAGCAGTCAATAGTGGGATACAAGCCACGTATGTGTTGTGCAATGCTATGGAGTCCATGAGCTAAGCAGGTCACATGCAACATATTCGGAAATATCACTTTCAGAGCACGAGCAGCTTTTTTCATGTAGGGAGCTGCATCGGTAACAAACAGAAAAAACATTCTCGTGTTTCACACCTTGAGGCCAAACTGTAGCAAGTGCACTGGTAAACAGTTCACCAATAGTTGAACTATTTGTCTTCTCCAGTACTTCTGTGTCAGCAAATACTCCTTTGATTGTTCACCTGCTTCACCTGGTTCCAGTGCACCGATGACCACATTGCCAATGAACCGACCAACTGCAGCTGTTGTTTCATCAATTGAAATCCATATTTTATTGCTTGTAATGCTGTCTTAGTGCTTAATGACAAACGCCGATCTTTTCATAGTAACAAAATGTCGGCTTTTCTGTGTTTAGCTAAGTATACTATCATTAGTATTATCATAATCATTATTACTATAATAATCCTTACTGGTGGTAGCATTCATCGTTCAGTCAGTCAGCAGTTTGTCGGTGGTCTCGTCACCAACTAAGTGGTGGTGATGATGCATCACCATTACGGGGCACCGCCTCATCACACCCTCCATCACTGCCAGTGTGGTGGTGATGCGGCGTGATGGGAGGTGATGCTGGTGATAAGTGGCACAGGGAGGGACTTGTTTTCCAATTCATTATGTACAATAAATAAACTAATTCGGCTAGGTATCGTAATCTATCTGATCTAGGTAACGTAATTATTTTTTTTTTAAATTCCTCTAAAAAAAAATAAGAGAATGTTGTATGTGGTTCCTGTAGAGTCGATGCATGAGTGTCTGTGTGTAAACTACCTCAGTAAAGCCACAACATCCGGCAAGCGGTTTCGATTTGTCCCAGAACTTAACTGTGATGCTTCATTAGAATCAGTTATAGTACGGTTTACAATAAACATAGCTGTTGCTCATATATATATATATATATATATATATATATATATATATATATATATATATATATATATATATATATATATATATATATATATATATACACACACGTGTCTCGTATGATATATTGCAAGTATTAGGTCACTTAATGTTTTTAAGAGAGAATCATTGAGAAGTATTATTAGTATTAATTAGTTGGGTAAAAATAATGATCACCCGCTGCATTTGAAAAGGGTATTGAGAAGAGGGTGGATATGACTATGACAGTCCTGCATAATTTGTCCTGTACAACGCAATACTATTCCAGTACTTTGTGAAGTGAAGTAGATTAGAAAGTTCTTCAAATATAGTGCAGTCTCCATTTTTCATCCACAAGAATTCAATTAGCATGCTTTGCTGATTTTGGCAGTTCATCAAATAGATATCCTCTCGATGGAGAATTCAGAGCGGTAGCAGAACGAGGATTTACGCAGGCCACTTATTTCATCGTGAATGTCATCATTTAGTTAATATCTTTTCTGAATTTGGGATACAGCTCTATCAAGAAAGACTGACATGACTTATAGAACTATTAGTAGGGTCACTTAGGGCGATTCGCTTCACATTAGGTGAAGGAAGTATTTTGAGGGTCTTATCCTAAGCATTTTGTGCCGCTGAATCCGAAAATCGTAGTTGGGTCACTCGTTAGCGGTAAGTTTTCGCGCAATTTGCAATTTGGCAATTTGGCAATAAAATTGGCAATTACAAATTGCAGAATAAGAACCAGACGTCGTAGAGACCTCGTTTTGGACTCAAATTGAAGCTTATTAAGAGTGCATAAAATGTTATTTAGTACTCCGTGGTTGTATCTGTTCGCATTACTGAACTATAATGGAAATTAGAGATAAGTGGAAAAAAATGGAAAAAAATATAAAAGGAATAATTTTGGCCTTAATTTCACATCAAAAGTCATGAAATGTTTCTGGCTGTATCTGTTCTCATAAAGGCACTACCGTCTGATTAATAGAAAATGGTAACTTTTCTCTGACTGTCCCCTCATGGTCGTATTTTATGACATACGGTAATGAAATTTCGCAAATAAATGTAAATTTCATTGGCTATAATTTTAGAAATTAGCTATAAACCCGTATAAAATAATTCATTATTAATGACATTTCCTCCAGTCTCGGCAATGAANGGGCGGATTCAGTCAAATTTTTTAAGTTCTTGAATCAACTGTTGCATTTCAGTCACTGTACTTATTTTTTTGTGGATAGCTCTGATGGTTGTGCTCCAGTCCCGTGGCACCTCAATAATTGCAGAAGTTGATTTCTTATGATTTTCTATCAAGGCATGAATGGTGTCTGCTGCCATGTGTGTATGGCCAGGTTCTAAGAAGGAAGGAGTAATTTTTAATCCCTTACTCACGGACACGTGCATAAGCATGGCTGCAAAGAAATGGTTTTTATTTTGGCCTCCACATGAGTCACTGTAAATAGTCCGGCCGCTAAGGACCAGATTTCAAGAGGATGGGGACATGCCGGATAAAAGCACCAAATTTTGTTCAGGCATTCTACAGGGTCCTAGCTATGATTTTGAGAGGGGAGACAAACGATCCAATTACTCAGAAGCCTCTATGAACCATTTTTGTGATAACGGCTAATTTTCACTTAGAAAAATCTTGATGAAATCAAGATTCGCCTTTAATGGCAAAAGAAATATTCCGTATATGCAATACATCCACTAGTTTGTTATTTTTTTCATCCCTTCTTATACTTCAAGATCACACTTTTCAAATTTTACCAGGACAACCGTTCTATTACAATGGAATTTAGGCTTACATGTATGACCATGAATTACTTACGTACATGTACTTAGTTAAGGATGCAACAATGTCTGCTAACTGTTTTTGTTTTGTGTGTTGCAGATTTTGAAGAGCCCCAGTCCTCATCTGTGATGGATTGGTCAGCGTGTGCAGTCTGCCAGAAGAAAACCTCTGAGCCACTTCGCTGTCCCTTAAATGCACATGGAGCGGACAAGTCGGCGCCAGCTGTCTATGGATCTTTCCTGGAGAAAGTGACTCATTTTCAGAGAACTCAACGCTCTGCCAGTGCCTTTTGCATTTGGTGCTGCCACAGACGTGGATGAGTTGATCAGGAATCATGCACAGTGGCACAAATCATGTCACGACCAATTCAACACACAGAAAACTGGCAAGGGCGAAGAAGCGAGGGAGAGATAGCACTCCTGCTCCAGAAGACCGATGCCGTCGTCCACGAAAATGTTTGACAAGACCAGCTGCATATTTTGCACCAAAGAAGATGGACTCCTGCATGAGTTCAAAACCCTAGGGGCAGATGACAATGTTAGGTCAATGGCCGAGATCTTTTTGGATTCAGATTTGTTGACCAGGATTGAAGGTGTCGGTGACCTCATTGCACTGGAGGCCAAGTACCATCTTGCTTGCTTGGTTGGACTGCGGAATCGTCACCGGTCCCTGATCAGGAACAGGGAAAACCTACAGGATGCCAGTAAACCAGACAAGAAAAGCCCGAGCAAGAGCATTTGCTGAGCTGGTCACTTACATAGAGAATGAAGTGGAAGAAGGCACATTGCTCTTCAAGTTTGCTTCCCTACGGCATCTCTACGAAAGTCGTCTTGCTGACTTTGGCATCAGGAGTGAAGTCAACAAAGTTCGCTTTAAAGAGCAAATCCTGAAGCACTTTCCATATTCACAAGAGCAAAGTGATGGAAAAAATGTGCTACTTGGTCTTGAAAAGGCATGCAACAAATGCTGAAACAGGCCATGGAGACTGACTATGAAGGAGATGCACTAATTTTGGCAAAAGCTGCCAGGATTGTGCGAGAGGACATCTTTCGTTCCTGTGGTTTCAACTTCCCGTGGCTCCTTTCCCCCTGACGCCAGAAGAACTCTGTTCCAGCCAACCTCAAGAGTATGGTGACCATGCTGATGAAAGGAGCTGACTTGAAAGATCAGGACTGCACAGATTCCCAGGCCTGTCTCACTGCCTCACAGATCATACTCTTCAACTGCAAAAAGAGAGCCAGAAGAGACAAGCAAATACCAAGCAGTCGATTAATGAATACTTATTTTTCATAATGCACCGTCAGTAGATTAACCACTGTCATTTTTGAATTGCAAGGAGTATGTTTTAATTCGTGTTCTGCTAATAAACTACATGGCATTTCGCGATGTCCGCAGGGGAGTTTAAAGTCGAATAAAATATTGAATTTATGTTTTTTGACAGCCATATTGGAATATTTTGTTCTGGAGTTAATTAAATAATAATAATAAGATAACTTGCATCCAATAAACATTATCCTTATGACTATTCTTTTTAAAAAACCCTTTACCCTAATTTCCACATGCGGAAATGTCAAAATAATAAAGAAGCGTTCCTTATAGCCATCTGAGTGATGGGATCATTTGTCTCCCCTCTCAAAATCATAGCTAGGAGCCTGTAGAGTGCCTGAAAAAATTTTGGTGCTTTTATCCGGCATGTCCCCATCATTTCACTAAGCTGCCGGACTAAAAGCCTAACATCCTTAATGTCGTCTGGCAGTCCATTTAGCCATTTCATTACACACAAAACCTATTTCTTGTCACCTCTTCTTGCAACTGTTTCATCCCACATCATGCAGTGTGCTTTATTTCCCTCCACACCAGTTGCATAAATGGTTAAGTTGTACACTGCAAGTTGTCTCTTGTAGTAAACAATTCCTGTCTGCAACATTGGGCATGGCAGTACTTTCTGGAGGTCAAAGGATGCAGTAACAATTTCCCTTTGTTTCTAGCAGCAAAGTCTTTATCAACTCTCTTTTGTTTGTAAGCCATCTCTGTCAATTCATGGTGTTTTGTTTTCTCTTCTTCAATGCGATTTTTTTCATCCTCCCCAGCAGTCATTAGGGATGCTTTAAAAGTGTCACATTTTTCACAGGTGTCCTGTGCTGGGTGATGGAAGGACAGATTGAAGTCTTCATTGAACACTTTTCTGTACATTGATTCTTTTTCTGGTAGTATGTTGTTTTCATGGCAGTATTCTTTGTATAGTCGATACATGTGAGCTATTGTGAGATCAGGATTTAAATATTTCCTTTCTGAGTCTGCCCTAGTATAGTGACTTTTTCCCGGCTGGAACTTGTTGATATGCTTCTTAATCATCCCGAGTGATTCTGGGGATATTTTCCTCTGTTTTCCATGGGCTCCCTCTTCCCTCTGGTGAAGCAATGCTACTTCTGACTGTCGCATCTTTTCTGATATAATTCTAGCTTTCTTGAGTGTTATACCAAAAGTAGATAGAAACATTTTTTGGCACACTTCTTTATCAGGTACTGCTTCTTTCTTCTTAAGAAAGTAGTGCCTTGTAAATTTTCTTCTGCTTTCCCCTTCTTCGTTGCGTCGCAACCTCTGAGTTTTCGTATTTTCTTCTTTTATGAAACCACAGAGGATTTGATTTTGTGCTTCTGGTGTCGCATATCTGTATTCTTGGTATATCATCCTTCGATCCTCTTCTGTAAACTTCTCATAGAACTTTTTCCGACAGCTTTCCCGGCATGGGCTTCTCATAGGTTGACCTACAACCAATTTTCCTGTAGTGGAAATATACTCTTCTCCTCTTGCCTTCTTCTTTTTACGAACATTTCTCTTCCACAGTAAGGGTTGCCTTAGCCGTTTTCTACTCCGATGCCTTCCAGCTGTTGGTACATCACCTATTTTAGGAGAAATAAAATAAAGTTTGCAGAAAAAATACATAAAGATAATAATACTAAACTCAACTTTATATTACCTATTCGTTAGATGTTTTAGCATATTAACGTAATTCGTAAGAATTGGTAATATGTGAGGCTAAAAGCTCAAGCTATATTATTCATGAGGCCGCCTACGTGTACCTTCAGAATAGCATTGTATTACCTTGGAGGGATCCTTCTCTTCATCAGATTCATTTGAAGACGGTTTGTAGTCTTTATCATTAACAGAATCATCTGTATCACTATCCTCCATAATGATGAACTGATACGAAGGCTGCTAGAGGGAGACTGGAGGGAGGGAGGCGGGAGATGTGGGCTGTCAGGGGAACTGTGGCTAGCGTGTCCGTTCATGTTTCAGCCTGCCAAGTTCTGATGTGCCTCAACGGGCATTCACTGATATCCCACATGTAATTACTACTAGTTTTGTTATGGATAATAATAGGTAATACAACCACATTAATAACAGTAAAAATGGTTAGAAATATTATGTGAAAAATTTAGTACAAATTAATAAAAATTTAGTTATCAACAGCATAGCGTGCAAGAAAGGCTGAAGTTGACATTGGCCTTCAGCTCAGCCCTCTTATGGTTCAATAACCCTGAATAGCAAGAAGGGCCAAATCTTATATTAAGGCCCCCTTCTGCTAGCATAAATATTTCATTCATCACTCGACTTTGGCTCAGAAATATGAGCGCTCTTGTGGCTCCCATGAAGGCGAGACGACAATGCCCTTTCTTGCAATGGATAGATAACATAAATTTTCCAGTTCGGTGGTGGACTTATCTCAAATAGCCATTTTTTGACATTGGGCCCTTCTAATTCATCAGCCCTAGAATTATATGTCAAATCAAAAATCAGGTTACACCAAAAAATAAGCCATTATCCTTCTTTCATAAACATGACTAACTTTAACCAAAAAAAACAGAAATACACCATATATATATATATAGATATATATACTATATATACTATATATAATATGTTAGCTCGGACGCCACGCCGCTCCGCTACTCCGAAGGGGGGAAGGAAGGAAATTGCGTGCGCGGAGGCTTCAACGTGTTGATATACGTAAGCTCCTGTTGCTAGCGTTCCCCCCAACCCGCAGATGGTTCTTCAATCGGTCGATGGTTCGTGGCCTATGACAAATAACCCCGGCACCTCTACCTGAAGGCGCAGGCGTTGGGCTTTATCTCCTTTTTGCTGTACCGGCAAGGTACGACGGGGCAGTGCCGAACTGATATATAAAATGGGATCGCGGAAGCCTGGACTCAGCACGGTTCCAACTGTCGCCATCTTGTCGTAACCAAAAACAAAGCCTAGTTTCTGCGGCTCGCGTTGCTGTCTATTTTTATGTGTTATCGCCCTCGTCATGCCAAGCTGTGCTTGCTGTCTGGCTGTATTATCACTCGTTCTTCCATGCCAAGCTGTGCTGCTATGTCCTGTACAAACAGACCAGGACCTGAAGTGGCAAAAAAATCTTTTCCACCTGTGAGTAACACCACACCACACACCACACGCACCCACCACACACACACACACCCACCAACCACACCACACACCACACCCACCCACCACACACACACCCACCCACCCACCACACACACCCCACCCACCCACCCACACACCACGCACCCACCACCCACCACACACACGAACCCCACCCACCCACCACACACACGCACCCACCACACACCCACGCACGCACCACACACACCACGCACCCACCCACACACCCACACCCCACAACACCCACACCCACTCCCCACCCACCCATCCACTCTTAATACATCTACCCACTCAGTCATCCACCTACTAGTTAAAAAAAAAATAATAGGTGGATATGGTATACTTTTTTTTATATAACGGTAGATATAGAATATAAGTATATTGTTTTTATATTTTCACAATTAGTGGGAACGGAAGCAGACCGCACTCAGTGTCCTGTTTCCGTTTCCGCCGCGCTTCCTAATAAGCGGTGCTTGTTCTAATGGAGATAAAATTTATTTTGCGAAGAAAAAAAAAAGGAAAAAAAAGTAGACCTTTGTGGTTAAGTTAGGTTAGGTTTCATTACATACCTATAAGGTTAGGTTAGCGTTTCATTAAAACCTTAAGGTTAGGTTAGGTCTTCATTTTTAAAAACCCATAAGGTTTAGGTTAGGTTTCATTAATATTAGTTTTTTTTGGGGGGGGGAGGGGGCGGGGTTGCGCAAAATAAAACTATCTCCATTTGCAAACAAGCACCTATTGTAGGCAAGAAAAAATAGTTGATGTCTCTTATAAAACGACCGCGAAAAAACTAGTCCATTTATTACAAAAGTTGTTTCGTAGTCTAAAATGAAAACCATAGTCGTTTCGTACCCACTCAGCTCAGCGTGAACTTGACTACTAGAAGTTACGAAACGACACCAGGTCTGACGAAAATACTCAAATATCAGTGTACGAAAACTAACTATTTCAATCAAACCCCCCCCCCCCCCCATATACCTAATTAAGAAAGGTTTTTTGATTAGGCCAAAGTTTTTTGATAATTTAAACTCCTGTAATCCCCGAGAGTAGCTTATATGGACCACTCTGTGGCCCGCGCCGTACCCGTGGCAGCGGCGGTACGGGCTGACGCCGTTATAGTGGACGAGAACTGCGCGTTCGCTCTTTAGGTCAGACACACACACACAATCGGTGGCTAACACCGCACTCTTTAGCCTCTCTCGCTTTACCACATACCCACACCCTGTCACTACACACTGTACGAAATAAAGAGGGCCTCGCACACACCCTGTCGCCTGGGTATCACCGTAAATAAATGACTTGGAAGGTTAGGTTCTTAGGTATTGAGGGTTGTTATTTTTTCTTTTTTAATGTATTTTTTTTTTAACAAACTAAAGGGCTATATTATATAGCCTATATAGTCCATATTGTAGGTGTTGCCTGAAAACCTAAGTCAATCAGTAAAGCTTCTCCATCTCGTCTGTCCAGTCAGCAGGAATGTTGATGTCTTCTTGGAGGAGTTTTAAAAGAAAATGATCCTTGCACTAAATAATATAGTCATACACAAGTAGTTCTTATACATAAAATGTTTTTTGCCTCAATTTCAAATGAGAGCAAAATTAGCTTTGAAGTAGTCGCATTTTGCTCAACCCACAACAGCTTTTGTTTAGCAAAATCCTCAAAAACTGTTCACTGAGCAGAAAAGTGCCGTGTAATAGCCGCTTTAAATTGAGATGAAAGTACTTTGATTTTATGACCCAAGCATCACGATTTAATGACAAGGCTGATTTAGATTTTCATTTAAAAGCAATTATATATCATCTAGGCTATATAGCTTGAGACGTGAGTATGCCCGTGCAACTGTATAAAATAATGTCTCAAAAACATTGAAATTGGAGAATAGAGTACCGCTCCCCCCCCCCCCACCCCCATCCCCGGATGATAATGAATTAATAATCAATATTGGCATATTCAACCTTATTCAGAATATGGTTATAGGTTTTTTAATGTTAAATGTAATATCATATTCTCATGATTTGTACAAATAGAAATCTGTGCACAAAGGGTTTGGGGTGAGTGTTGGCGTTGGGTGATGATGCAATACCATTGCAAGATAACCTGTAGCCTTGGTTCCTAGAATATGCCCTTCATGCGCTTTAATAATATCATCTTGTAATGGACTTGTGCCAAGTATAATAAATATTTCCTCAAATTGTTTGTGGCGAGTGCTGGGCCCGGGCAGT
Organism: Chionoecetes opilio; assembly: GCA_016584305.1. Taxonomy (NCBI): domain Eukaryota; kingdom Metazoa; phylum Arthropoda; class Malacostraca; order Decapoda; family Majidae; genus Chionoecetes; species Chionoecetes opilio. The sequence goes on along the minus strand of JACEEZ010025661.1, from coordinate 29,076 downwards.
ATATTTACTTCCTGTTGCAAAATGTATGTATTTTTACATTTGATATTTATTTTATATTTACAATAACATTATTTGTTACGTTTTAGGTCCCACATAGTAATCCGGATGTCTTCAAGACAGTGGGTGGTGAGCCATACGGAGGGGAAAATACAAGCCCCCAAGGCAGCCCTGGTGTGTTTCGGATCATTTCAAAGCGGAATGTTTTGATCTTACAGGATAGACTGTTCGCCTCAGACAAGGAACGGTCCCAACAGAGTTCAAGTTCCCTTCCCATTTGATGAAGCCTGTGAGTATTAATTGTTGCACTGTATTCCTTTTTATTCACATTCACCGCACATGCATTCCATTTGCTTGTTGCATTTTACTACAAGTACACAATCATGTACATGTATACATACTTACGTATTTATTGTTTTATATAGCCTGTGCAACCCAGAAAAGCACCAACCACCTGAGAACCCCCAAGGACCGATCAAGAAAGTGCAGCAGATATCGACTGTGGAACCTTTGGCTTGCCATCAACCAGCCGTTCTTCCCACGTTGGTTCCGACCATTTGTACGCTGTGTGTGAGAGCCCTCGAACAATGAAGCGGAAACTCAACAAGACCGAAGATGAGATGTCGCAAATAAGGAAGAAACTAAAGTTCAACCAGCAAAAGAACCGGCGTCTTCATAAACAAGTTTTCTCAATGAAGGCTGTCGTGCAGTCACTGAGATCTAAACAACTTGTATCCAGCGATGGTGCCGACATGTTGGAGAGGACTTTCACTGGTGTCCTTTTCGAAGTCCTGAAACGGGTTATGGACCAGAAGAAAGGCAAGAGGTCACGAAAGCAATACCCTCCACGTTTGAGGTCTTTTGCTTTAACCCTACAATTCTATTCGACGAAGGCGTATAGCTACGTCCGCGAAACGTTTTGTTTAGCCTTGCCACATCCCTCGGTCATCCGGAGCTGGTATCAGGCAGTGAATGGGGAGCCGGGATTCACTGAAGAAGCATTCAACGCTTTGAATTTCAGAGTTCAAGAAGCTCGTAAGGAAAACAAAGAAGTTGTTTGTTCACTGATGCTAGATGCGATGGCCATCAAGAAACATTTAGAATGGGATGGCAAACGGTTTCTTGGGTATGTTGACTTAGGTTCAGAAATCGACGATGACACAGCTCCCATGGCTACCGAGGTTCTAGTATTCATGGTTGTGGCACTGAATGATCACTGGAAAGTACCCTGTGCCTACTTCCTCATCAAGGGTATGTCGGGTACAGAAAGGGCTAACCTGATCAGGCAGTGCTTGAGGAAGCTTCACGATGTTGGCATCAAGACTGCTTCGCTGACATGTGACGGTCCGTCGTGTCATTTCTCCATGATGGAAAATCTCGGTGCATCACTCAGGCCAGATGATCTTGTGCCCTTTTTCGCACATCCATCAGACCCATCTGAAAAGGTGTGTGTCTTGCTTGATGTGTGTCACATGTTGAAACTTATTAGGAACACGCTAGCATCTGGTGGCATCCTAATAAATGGACATGGTAACAAGATTCGCTGGTCTTTGTCGAAGAGCTCCACAAGCTTCAGTCGAGAGAGGGCCTGCACCTTGGGAACAAGATCAAATCTGCACACATGCAGTGGCATAAGCAAAAGATGAAGGTTAACATTGCTGCCCAAACCTTGAGTGCGAGTGTTGCTGATGCCATAGATGTCTGCAGGGAAGACCTGAAGCTCGAAGTGTTCAAGGATTCTGAAGCCACCGTCGAATTTATTCGAATCTTCGACAAATTGTTTGACATCTTGAACTCGAGAAACCCAATCGCCAAGGGGTACAAAGCTGCACTGAGATCCGCCAACTTTAGCAGCTGGAAAACTCATATGGATGATTCATACAAGAGCATCGCAACCCTAAAAGATCCAGCTGGAGCTCTGATGACAAGATCCAAGCGCCGAACACCATTCATTGGCTTCATGACCGCCATCAAGAGCATGCAATGTTTGTACGAAAACCTGGCCAACAAAGTCGCCGATGCGATACCTGCTCACCTATAAATTCAGTCAGGACCATCTGGAGCTGTTCTTTGGGGCAGTTCGTTCGGCTGGTGGGTATAACAACAACCCCACAGTCCGGCAGTTCACTGGAGCCTACAAGCGCCTCTTGGTCAGACATGAAATTAAGGTCGCCCACGGCAACAGCACTGCTATGGACAACACCCGAATTATGTTTGTCCACCGGAGAGAGTGCTGTTGTGAGCAGTCGACACACTAACACCTATGACATCTCAACTGCCAGACGATACGGTATTGAGATACCTACCACACAGATCGATGACGGTGAAGAAACAGAGTTAATGCAAGCACCTGATTTTGACCCTTTGTCCCCCTACAAGGAAGCAGCCATTGGATACAGTGCAGGCTATGTGGTGAAGATGGTTGAACGGCGCGATGTTCATTGCGATGTTTGTACATCAGCACTTCGGTTAGATGACACTGGTAGAGCTCAGGGATCCTCCTTGTCACTTCTGCACTGGAAAAACCGAGGTGGGCTTGTTGAAGCCGGCTATAGTGTCGTCAGAGTGTGCCAGGAGCCTGAGAAATGTTTCCAACACGCTCTGAAGGCAAACGATGGCAAACTACCACAGGCCTCTAACTTCACTGCAACAATTTATACAGTGGTCTTGCACCAATTATCATCATCCCTGGTATTCTCACCACTCATAAGTCACATGCTGGATACAACACCCGACAGCAAGCATCTCATTCGTCTCATCAAATGTGTATCAGCTTGCTATTGCACAATTCGACTCCATCACATAGCTAAAATACATACCCAGAAGATCACTGGTGATCGAGTGAGGAAACAGTTATCAAAACTTGTTCCTTTCAAGCACCAATAGGATACGGGATGCCTGCTTGTGTCTTCCAGAAACAAGACTGTGATATCTATCTCCTCATTATCTGGTTCCAAATTCATTTGATCTCGTATACATCCTCATTTGAAAACATGTTATGAAAAACTGTAAAATAATTTGAGTAGGTATTGAATAGGTAGGTGCCTACTGCTTGAAATTGCATTTAAAGCCATACATATATACAGTCACGCTAAATTGTTGATGTAAGTTATGATATATTCATGAGTAAACTATGTAAACTTCATCTGGTTATGGTGAAAAAAAAATTACGTTGTCTAAATATAAGACAAGTCCAATATCATGAATATATTAACATCTTCCTGAAGGAAGAAACTTTCTGGTCAATATGTGGTAGCCTACCAGTATTTTCTGGAAATGTATCTAATTATTATCTTGTTTGGTATAGTGACAATTATTATAGTAATGTCTTATAGTTAATACTATGGTTATCAGCATACCGCAATCCATTATCTTTAATTAATCCCCGAGAGTAGCTTCTATGGACCACTGTGGCTCGCGCCGTACCCGTGGCCGCGGCGGTACGGGGCTGACGCCGTTATAGTGGACGAGAGCTGCGCGTTCGCTCTTTAGGTCAGACACACACACACTCGGGGGCTAACGCTGCACTCTTAGCCTCTCGCTTTACCACATACACCACACATGTCACTACACACCTGTACGGCCTCGCAACACACCTGTCACTACACACCTGTACGGCCTCGCAACACACCTGTCACTACACACCTGTACGGCTTCGCAAGACACCTGTCACTACACACCTGTACGGCCTTGCAACACCTGTCACTACACACCTGTACGGCCTCGCAACACACCTGTCACTATACACCTGTACGGCCTCGCAACACACCTGTCACTACACACCTGTACGGCCTCGCAACACACCTGTCACTACACACCTGTACGGCCTCGCAAGACACCTGTCACTACACACCTGTACGGCCTCGCAACACACCTGTTGTCTGTGTATAACCGTAAATAAATGACTTGGAAGGTTCGACGATGCACTAGGTTGGAAGTTTAGTAGTAGTAGTAGGTGTTAATAGTAGTTGTAGGTGGTAATAGTAGTAGTAGTAGGTGGTAGTAGTAGTAGTAGGTGTTAATAGTAGTAGTAGGTGGTAATATAGGCTATCACATGCCAGCAGCCAACACCCAGCCACTGCCTGGGCCGGCCCATGTATTTGTTTTGGTGTTGGCAAGATGGCGGCTGGTGGCTGGTGGCTGACTTCAGTATCTCGGCCACAGCTAGCCCAGATCCGCGATCCATGTTATATAGATCAGTGGTCCCTGCTAAGAAGGGCATCCATCTTGTTGTATACCCTGATGAGCCATCCTTGTGCAGCTGCTTTCGTCTTCTGAAGCTGCTCCATATCTCTAAACTAATGGGGTCTTGGCGCACGAACTAAGTCCAACAGTGCTTGTGTCCCGGGTCTGGGCACCAAAATGTCTAAGATGGGACAATCACTGTGTTCTATGTGGAAAAGAGTCTGGCGGAGGTCCAGCAGGTCATCAAACACCGGTTCTTGGTCTTCTCTATTTCTTTCTTAACATTACAGACTTTGTAACATGTTCACACGAT
>JACEEZ010025661.1:0-18909 GCA_016584305.1 Chionoecetes opilio | reverse complement strand
TTTTTTAATTTTAATTAAGTAATTTTTTTTTTTTATACTTTTTAAACTTAGTGGGGCGGAAGCAGACCTGAGTGGGTTTTATGATCAAATATCATAGGTTTCCCTAATAACTGTGCTTGTTCAAATGGAGAAGCTTTTTTTTGCGGGGAAAAAAAAAAAAAAAAAAAGTATATTTTGGGGTTTAAAAAGTTTTAGGTTTCTTTAAAACCAAAAGGTTGGTTAGGTTTCTTTAAAACCTTAAGGTTGGTTAGGTTCATTAAAACCTAAAAGGGTTTTATTTTAGGTTTCTTTAAAAACCTTTAAATTTTATGGGTTAGGTTTCTTTAAAACCTAAAAGGTTAGGTTGGGTTTCTTTAAAAACCTAAAAAGGTTGGTTGGGTTTCATTATTTTTTTTTTTTTGGGGGGGGGAGGGGGTGGCAAAATAAAACTTCCTATTGAAACAAGCACCTTTTGTAGGCCAAGAAAAAAAGTTGTGTTCTAAAAAACGCCCGGAAACTCTCGCCCTTTATTCCCAAAAAATTTTGTTTGTAGTCTATAACCAAGTCTTTCGTACACTCAGCCAGAGTTAACCTTGACTACTAGAGTTACAAAACGACACCAGTTATGTACAAAAATACTCAAAGTCGTTACGAAACTAACTACTTTTAAATTCAATATCCTATTAAAAAGGGTTTTATTAGGCCAAAGGTTTTTATTCTTTTAAAAATTCCCTGTAATCCCGGAGTACTTCTATGGACCACTGTGGCCCGCGCCTCCCCGTGGCCGCGGGGTAGGGGGGCTGACGCCGATGTGACGAGAATGCGCGTTCGCTTTTTGGGTCAGACACACACACACTGGGGGGCTAACCTGCTGACTCTTGCCCCCCCTTTCCGCTTTCCACATCACCCCTGTCACTACCACCTGTACGGCCCCGAAAAACCCCCTTTCAATACACCCTGACGGCCTCGCAACACCCCTGTCCACACCCCGTGGGCCTCGCAAGACCCCTGTCATACACCCCTTCGGCCTTGCAAACACCTGTCACTACACCCTGTAGGGCCTCGCAAACCCCCGTCACTATAAAACCTGTACGGCCCGCAAGACACCTGTCCTACCACCTGTACGGCCTCGCAACACACCTGCCCACACACCTTAGGCCTCGCAACCCCTGTCACTAACACCCCTTAGGGCCTCGAACACACCGTTGTCTGTGTTCCCGTAATAAAGACGGGAAAAGGTTCGCGTGCCTGGGTTTGGGAAAGTTTAGTAGTATATGGGTGAAAATAGTAGTTGTAGGTGTAATAGTAGTAGTGGTGTAATAGTAGTGATTTTAAATAGTAGTATAGGTGGTAATTGGGCTATCACATCCCAGCAGCCAACACCCGCCACTCCCGGGGCCGGGCCCTGGTTTTTTTTTTTTGGTGTTGGAAAGATGGCGGGTGGTGGCTGGGGGGACTTCAGTATTCGGCCCCAGCTAGCCCAGATCCCCCCTGACCAGTTATATAGACAGTGGGGGAGACAGGCGTGATGCTGGAGTGAAGGGAGGCAGGCTGGGGTGAGGTACGGTGGGGTGGTGGTCTACCCCCAGGGCCCCTGACCATGACCAACGCAGCAACAAAAACATTGGAGTTTGCCTCACATTTATTCTAATATTGCTACTACTACAAACATCATACTGGGGCCGAAGGGCCCACAAAACACTTGTGAGTCTATTTCCCTTTAAATTTATTACTTCTAAGACCCAAGCAATCTCTAACGTGTAATGAGATTTTAAAAAACTGTTGAAATAATTATAATATATATATATTATATATAATATATTTATATTATTATAATAAAATATATATATTTCCACATAGTATCAAAATCAAACATTGGGGGGATACGCCGGGGGGGGCGCCCCCTCGCCCCCCCCTACGACGCCACTCCGGGGGGGTCACCACGCGCGAGTTCCCTGCAGGTCCTTTTTTTTTTTTATACCAAGCAGCTCTCGACAAAAAACATAACTTGCCCCAGCCATGAGCCTTTTGGGGGGCCCCCTTGGCCTCCTCCCGCCGGGTTGTCCCCCTTCAGAAAAACCCCATGGAAGGATCGGTTTCAGGGGGGCGTGCCACATGCCCTATAGCCCAAGTTGGGGCGACGGCTATGCAGGGAATGGCCTCGATTCAGTCCCCGGTGCAATCGCTGATTTGACACGTAATCATCCCAGCGATACCCCCCGATTCTGCGAAGACACTTATTACCAAAGGCATTTTTTCGTCTCTTCAAATCCTATTTAGTGTCCTGTCTCCAACCATAGAGTAAACGGGATCACAGAGACTTGAAGATCCGGGCCTTTGTCCTCCTGCACAGGTACCGCAAACCCCCAAATCCCGCTGAGCGAGTCCTAACACCGTGGCTAGCCAAACCGCCGGACTTCTTCGGACCCCCCGTCTTATGGACTTCGCTACCAAGGGTTTAAAACTTTTTAAGATCCAAAGTCCTCGCCACAAAGCATGAACAGACTGTACTGCTTTTCTATAAGTCTCCAATACTGGACCTTGGTCTTGACCAGGAGACCTCAAATCCCAAAAGGGTTTTCCTCCTCCCCAGCGCCTCGAACCATCCCGGGCCTCCGCGATCAGCAAGAATACTGCATCTCGGCAAAAAAAAGATCAGTGATCTTGGTGTTGCCGACGGATGCTCCACAATCACTTTTATCTACAACCTTGTCCAATACCCAGTCCATACAAGCGTTGAAAAGTGATGGGGCAAGGACGCACCCTTGCCTCACTCCTGTATTCACAGGAAAGAAGCTGGATACACCTGCCCCACACTTCACAGCACTCTCAGTCCCAGAATACAGACCAGTTATCAAACCAATAGTCCTTGCAGGAATCCCTCGAAGTCGCAGAAGATCCCAGAGTGACTCACGATGCACTGAGTCAAACGCCTTCTTGAGATCAACATAGGCTGCAAGCATCCCCTGTCGAAACTCACGTCGGCGTTCCACCAGGACACGAAGCGCTAGGATACGGTCCGTTGTTGACTTACCAGGCGTGAACCCAGACTGCTGAGGTCTCTGATGCTTCACCAGATGACTGCGAATTCGTGTCAGCAATAGATGGGCAAGCACCTTGCCTGGTACGCTGAGCAGTGTAATACCGCGGTAATTGTTGCAGTCCTGACGGTCCCCTTTCCCTTTCCAGATAGGGACGTCCAGCCCCCTTTTCCAGTCAGGAGGAATGGTACCTGATTGCCACACGGCAGTCAGGACAGCATGCAACCCGCGGATCATGGCCTCACCCCAAGCTTTGAGGAGCTCCGCACTGATATTACAAACACCAGCTGCCTTTCCACCCTTCAACTTTGCTACAGCCTCTCTGACTTCGTCAAGAGAGGGTGCGGTTTCGTTAATGGGAGGATCGGCATCCACTGCCTGTAACCCAGTGGTGTGAAGCTGCTCAGTTGGAGGGTCCACCGTGAACAACTGCCCAAAGTACTCAGCCCAACGAGCCATCTGCCCATCCATGTCCGACACGAGGCGCCCATCTGCTGTTCGAATAGCACTCGCCCGAGAAGGAGACTTGGAACGGAGCTTCTTCAGGGCTCGGTAGGCGGGTCGGAGGTCATTAGCGTTCAAATGACCCTCGACATCCTCAGCGAGACTCCTGACATACCTCTCCTTGTCTCTCCTCAGGAGGGTTCTAGTCCGGCGTGACAAGAGCCCTGTGCTGGTCCCGGTTCCCAGCCAGCCTGACATAGTATGCTCACATAGTATGCTCTCCAACATATTAATTAATCTTATGTTCTCCATAAATTTAAATAATATTATTTTTTTCCCTAAAACAGAGGGGTGGCTCTCTCTCTCTCTCTCTCTCTCTCTCTCTCTCTCTCTCTCTCTCTCTCTCTCTCTCTCTCTCTCTCTCTCTCTCTCTCTCTCTGTTGCGATACTGACCTAAATGTTGCGATACTGACCTTTAGCTATCACAAAAAAACGAGGTCAGGCGTTGGCAGTGACCCTGAGAAGGTGACTACTTTCCCTTTCATAACCAGCTTCATTCTCATCGCTGCTCTTTTCTTATCCTCATCCTGTCATCCACATGTTTGTTCACCTTCACTTGCACACAAACATCTTTTCAACCTCCTCCTTCCTTTCCTGGACCTCCCTACGTGTTCCTAGTCCCTCCCTCTAGCCCTTGTGTCCCCTTTCTACTGTTTACGCCCTCCCCGTGGGCCGTTGGCACTCATACCTCAGAGTAACCCAAGACGGGTCTATATCAACCCTCATCCCTCGATCACGTGGCGTTGGGCGTTGTTCCTCAAGGTATTAAGCTGCTGTTGTCATTATTATTGTTATTTTTATTATCATTATTGTGATCGTTATTATTATAAGTGTTATAATTAACATTATCATTATTAGCATTATTATAATTTTTATTGTTATTCCCATTATTTTACTACTATCATGATTTTCCATTTCATTTTCGTCATCACCCGCAATTATTTTTTTTATTTTTTATTGCAACATATGTCTTAGGAAATATTTTCCAGATGGTTAGAGAATCGTTTTTGTAATGTTAATCTCTCTCTCTCTCTCTCTCTCTCTCTCTCTCTCTCTCTCTCTCTCTCTCTCTCTCTCTCTCGCGTGGACAAGACCTTGGGTGAATAATACACACACACACACACACACACACACACACACACACACTGTGTACACACACACACACACACAACACACAACCACTCAGCTGTTAATTCGACAAAAAAGGGTCCGATCCCGGTCTGAAACACGATAGAAACTATTTTACATTTATTATATTTTCCTCTGTCTCATTTTGTTTTTATCATCGTACGAATCACTATCTCTTTAATTAAAGGATTCTCACTTGAATACCGCCATCTGCTCCTTCCTTCTCTCTATTCAGACTGATGGGTCCTCCCACTTACCTTGTCGCCAGCACGCGTTCAGCAAGTAAGTCAATAATTTATCCATTCGCACTGGTTTCTCGATGTGCCGCCGTCAGAACCTAATTTATTTGCACTGTTTCGAATTGCGTTTACTGTTCATATGAGACGCCGTATAGCTTAACCCTATAACCTTGTTGCCTTGTGTTGCCAGCCAGGTAGAGAGAAGTAATCAGAGCATCGTAATGGTATAGTAATTGCCATCTTGATTGGTTGATATCGTGAGACACCTGTAGAATTAAGACATGGCTGACATGTAACCATTCAATCATAATAAAAGACGTGATGTACTTGTTACGCAGTCAGCCAGGCCCCGGGAGACAGAGAAGTGCATAAATTCGACATAAATTTCAGTACCTCCCTTTCCTCCTCCTTCCCTTCTTCCTCGTTTTTCACCTCATCTTTCCTTTTATATCCATCAGCTAAAGCTTTTGCATTCCCATCTACTTATCCTTGGAGTCTGCCTAGCTGAGTAAAGAAGGGCACTAAAGTCTGTCTTCGGAGGTACCCCAGAGACTAAGGCTTCTGATAAAGAATATAAATTATGCGCCGTTTATCCATAGTTTCGTCAGACGCTTTCGAGTCATATGTCAACTCGTGTGGAAGAGTGAAGGACAACGTGTGTAACTTAACCCGCCTGCTTAACGTCGAGACTGGCGTGACTTTTCGAGTCGCTTTGATTTAGTGAGACTACCGGCCAGCATATTCCTCAACTCTATGCGAGTATGTGGTTTCCGAGTGAAGACGCTTGACTGTATAGCTCCGAAACTAACCATAGATTTTTTTCTCGAAAATACCCTCATTGTAATTCCCACACAAAGTTACCTTTTAGATTTCCTTCAGGAATCCTAACCTAACTGTAACCTAACCTGACGTGTTCAAAAGTAAACGCGACATACTTTTCCAGAAAACGGGAATATGCTACTGGCCAAGCTTATGTGGATAGTTGTAATCTTTCAATGCTGGCGGAAGCCTGTAACCTAACATAGTGTCCGCATTCATATCCTGTTTGTAGTTGTCGGTAAAGGTATGAGTACGATTATAGCGTTTTTGTGAGCTTTAAGAGGTAATAGAAGCAAGAGGTGGTGATGCGGTGGGGGTCGTGAAAACATAATATGGTGTTGATATTGGTGAAGACTGTTGTTATGAGGGAATGGGGTCGGAGTTGTGAAGGTACTGTGGTGGTGCGCAGGATGTAGCCTACGTGCGTGATACGAAAGATTGGTGTGGGGAGGAATTGAAGGGGAGAGGGGTTGAGGGGTCGATGTGTCACGAATGGGTTGAAGGGTCACTGGTTACACGCATGAGGAGGAAGTTTGTCTCTTGAGTGACGGTTCATTGTCGACAGCAGTCCCGCCGCTGTACCCTTGACACACTGGCCACACGCCAACACCACACGCCGAACACTGCTGGCCCACGCGCCACACACTGTACTACACAAACACGCACATCCCACACATGTACTAAGACAATACACAGCACTTCGGCCACACATAACAGACAACACATGCAGCACATTGCACACCACCAACACACACACACACACACACACACCACACACACACACACACACACACACACACACACACACACACACACACACACACACACACACACACACACACACACACACACACACACACACACACACACACACACACACACACACACACACACACACACACACACACACACACACACACACACACACACACACACACACACACACACACACACACACACACACACACACACACACACACACACACACACCAAACTGGCTTCGTCAGAAGTGTAAGCATAAGTCGCTTCTTATGATTTGATTGTGATATTTATTTATAGGAGAAATAAAGGTTTCTTGAACAAAGATTTACCCAATTGTAATGTAATTTCGATAAGAAATGTCAGTCATCGTAAAGAAATAATAAAAAGTAAACAGGATGTGTGTAACGCAACTCAAGGTGTGCTTGTGCTCGGCCAAATGATGACATATCGTATAACTTTTTACAATGATTTCAAAAAGTGAAATTCTTGAATATCTCCAGAAAGTGTTGACATGCAGAAGTTTTGCGTGCGTACGTATGTACGTGTGTGTGTGTGTATGTGTGTGTGTGTAAGTACAAGAATGTATGTGTGAGAGAGAGAGAGAGAGAGAGAGAGAGAGAGAGAGAGAGAGAGAGAGAGAGAGAGAGAGAGAGAGAGAGAGAGAGAGAGAGAGAGAGAGAGAGAGAGAGAGATGCCCTTGGCCAGTCTCCTTGTACGTGTGTACCAAAGAAAAAATCTGTCTCAAAACGATAATCCGGGACCATTCCCAGAGGAGGCACTATATGCAGGTGATTATGATCCTGTTCCTGTGAGATATCGCGACTCTACAATTGTATTATACTATTCTTTCAGGTGTTGGTAACCCTGTTTCGTGGTTGTAAGGTCCAGGGAGCAGTAACAATTCATCCTCTCGTATGGAGGTTGGGCAATATATAAGCGTCGAGGTCCATCTCAAGGTAGTTTGCTTACGTGTTTGTCCTGGTGGTAGCTTGTTTTGCAATTCAGGCTATTATTGCAACTCATTGAATTTTTTGCTGATTTCGACCTCCTCACTAACACATTGGGGGAAAATTATGTTATGTATGGCGAGGCTACGTTGTACAACGGATAAAGATTCATCTGGCAAGCCTGATTACTATACAGAAAAAAAAGTTACATTTTGGAAACCCCAGACAGAATTGTTTTATCTCTTTTTTACAACTCACTCACTTTGTTCTTGTATACAGTTTTTAGGACATGATTAGAACTTCCTTTAGATATGTGTGATGCTGCCTCCTTCCTTATTTGAATTTACAAGATGTGGAAACAAATGGTGCAAGAACAGTGCGAGTGATACTGTATTTACTTTGAGGACGTAGCATAGGTGTTTGGAATGTCAAGGTGACTTTCCATCCACCTGTACCCGGCAGCATACACACCTACGCAGAGGATGACCAGCGGGCCTCCACCAAGGTGACCTCCCATCCCTCTGAAAAGCTCCTCGTGAAACATGTCCCTTGTTGCATAAGGGAAGGTGCGGACATAATCGAAAATGAAGGGTTGTCTTTCTTGAAGTGTTCTTCACTGTTGTTGGTGGCTGTTGCGAAGCCAGATATGGCAGCGAACTTGATTACTGTATAATCGTCTTTGTTTCAATCACGCACTCGATCAGCGGAGCAAAGCAACTGCCTTACATTTGTTTCCACATGTTTGACACGTAGAGTTTCAGTTTTAATTTTTGTTTTCATTTCCATGTCGGAGTAATATGCATGGCAGGGATTATTGAGCTGCTTTGCACCCTTTACAAAAATACTACACATCTAAACGTCACTCTGATAATTCCGTTTTCAAGGTTATTGACAACTACGTACGTCTGTGTCAGTCGAACGTCAGCCTGATCGCGCCACATCACAGTCGCTTCATTACTGAATTACTTTACTGAATTACTCACTGAGCCAGTTCTGCTGTGTATGGAGGTACACAACTTGTCACCGCCAGATAAGGAGAACACGAGCATCTTTTCAAATAACAACCGAAACGTGAAGGAAATGACTAGCCAGCCTGCAATAATCTTGTGCGTCTGTTCCCTCAAGATTTAAGTCATAATGAAAATACTGTGGCCCCATAAATACCAATGCGGAGGAAAACTCTTTCACAAATGAAGCATCGATCCCCTTGATACAGTGAATGGACGCCTTTCGCACGAAATATCCGCTCGGAAGCAAAAAAAAATAATCAATGTCATTTATGTACTGTTTACTATCAAATTAATGACATTCAAGTATTGGCGTTGACGAGAGGCCGCAGTTACTCACTTAGTTAGTTGTGGTGTTAAGGTTGTCTGGTTGGCTGGCTTGCCGCTTGGGGCTCAGTAACATTAGCTGTTCGAACCGATCTGCTGGGCGTCTTTGTCTTCAGGGACGTCAACAACTAGCCTTCAACCAGTAATCAACACTTATAGCAGGATTCATACAAGCAATGGGATGTTATTATGCATGAAGAATAGCAACTACCGTTATGAGGTATAAACTCATTGATAAGATCAATGCTATCAATTATTCCCAGTCACATATCGGCTATAACCTACGTTGTCACCAGACTAATAACAAACACAGTGACTATAAAGAATACGAACTGTCGAATTTGATTCAGTAATGAAGTAAAGCAACATCTGCAAACTGATGAAGTAAAGGACTCTTCATATCCTCTTTTCGTCCTTCTACATACGTTTCTTTTTATGGTTTTTTTCTTTTCGTTGCGGAGATAATTGCACATGCATTTGTTTTCACTTTGTTTCCATCGCGGTGATTATTTCACGCTCTCATTATCCTTTCTCTCTTTCCATTGCGGATGTAATTTAACAATAATTATTCAAGTTAATTATTCAAGTGAATCAGTGGCTTCATTTACCAAATATTTATGAAAATCTTCAGTTTCCTTCACGCAACATCAACACCGTCAGAATCCATCACAAGAATTCTTCAGTCCCCACCAGTCAATACCACATAACACCATCAGCCCCCACCTGTCACCACCACACAACACCATCAGAACCCAAAAATCACCACCACACAACACCATCAGTCCCCACCTGTCACCACCACATAACACCATCAGCCCCCAATAATCACCACCACACAACACCATCAGCCCCCACCAACCACCACCACACAACTCCATCAGTCCCCACCAATCACCACCACACAACACCATCAGCCCCCAATAATCACCACCACACAACACCATCAGTCCCCACCTGTCACCACCACATAACACCATCAGCCCCCAATAATCACCACCACACAACTCCATCAGTCCCCACCTGTCACCACCACACAACACCATCAGTCCCCACCAGTCACGTTCACACAACTACATCAGTCCTCACTAGTCACCACCATACAACTCCAAAAGTCACACAAGTCACCACCACACAACTCCACCAGTCACCACCACACAACTCCATCAGTCACCACCACACAACTCCATCAGTCACCACCACACAACTCCACCAGTCACCACCACACAACTCCATCAGTCACCACCACACAACTCCATCAGTCACCACCACACAACTCCACCAGTCACCACCACACAATTCCACCAGTCACCACCACACAACTCCACCAGTCACCACCACACAACTCCACCAGTCACCACCACACTACTCCACCAGTCACCACCAAATAACTCCACCAGTCACCACCACACAACTCCATCAGTCACCACCACACAACTCCACCAGTCACCACCACACAACTCTACCAGTCACCACCACACAACTCCATCAGTCACCACCACACAACTCCACCAGTCACCACCACACAACTCAACCAGTCACCACCACACAACTCCACCAGTCACCACCACACAACTCCACCAGTCACCACCACACAACTCCACCAGTCACCACCACACAACTCCACCAGTCCCACCACACACTACTCCACCAGTCACCACCAAATAACTCCACCAGTCACCACCACACAACTCCATCAGTCACCACCACACAACTCCATCAGTCACCACCACACGACTCCACCAGTCACCACCACACAACTCCATCAGTCACCACCACACAACTCCATCAGTCACCACCACACAACTCCACCAGTCACCACCACACAACTCTACCAGTCACCACCACACAACTCCACCAGTCATCACCACACAACTCCATCAGTCACCACCATACAACTCCACCAGTCACCACCACACAACACCATCAGTCACCACCACACAACTCCACCAGTCACCATCACACAACTCCACCAGTCACCACCACACAACTCCACCAGTCACCACCACACAACACCATCAGTCACCACCACACAACTCTACCAGTCACCACCGCACAACTCCACCAGTCACCACCACACAACTCCACCAGTCACCACCACACAACACCATCAGTCACCACCACACAACTACATCAGCCATCACCACACAACTCCATCAGTCACCACCACACAACTCTACCAGTCACCACCACACAACTCCATCAGTCACCACCACACAACGCCATCAGTCACCACCACACAACACCATCAGTCACCACCACACAACTCCATCAGTCACCACCACACAACTCCATCAGTCACCACCACACAACTCCATCAGTCACCACCACACAACTCCATCAGTCACCACCCACACAACTCCACCAGTCACCACCACACAACTCTACCAGTCACCACCACACAACTCATCAGTCACCACCACACAACTCCATCAGTCACCACCCCACAACTCCATCAGTCACCACCACACAACTCTACCAGTCACCACCACACAACTCCATCAGTCACCACCACACAACTCCATCAGTCACCACCACACAACTCTACCAGTCACCACCACACAACTCCATCAGTCACCACCACACAACTCCATCAGTCACCACCACACAACTCTACCAGTCACCACCACACAACTCTACCAGTCACCACCACACAACTCCATCAGTCACCACCACACAACTCCATCAGTCACCACCACACAACTCCACCAGTCACCACCACACAACTCCATCAGTCACCACCACACAACTCCATCAGTCACCACCACACAACTCCATCAGTCACCACCACACAACTCCATCAGTTACCACCACACAACTCCATCAGTCACCACCACACAACTCCACCAGTCACCACCACACAACTCCATCAGTCACCACCACACAACTCCACCAGTCACCACCACACAACTCCACCAGTCACCACCACACAACTCCATCAGTCACCACCACACAACTCCATCAGTTACCCCCACACAAACTCCATCAGTCACCACCACACAACTCCATCAGTCACCACCACACAACTCCATCAGTCACCACCACACAACTCCATCAGTTACCACCACACAACTCCATCAGTCACCACCACACAACTCCATCAGTCACCACCACACAACTCCATCAGTCACCACCACACAACTCTACCAGTCACCACCACACAACTCTACCAGTCACCACCACACAACTCCACCAGTCACCACCACACAACTCTACCAGTCACCACCACACAACTCCATCAGTCACCACCACACAACTCCATCAGTCACCACCACACAACTCCATCAGTCATCACCACACAACTCTACCAGTCACTACCACACAGCTCCACCAGTCACCACCACACAACTCCATCAGTCACCACCACACAACTCATCAGTCACCACCACACAACTCCACCAGTCACCACACACAACTCTACCAGTCACCACACACACAACTCCACCAGTCACCACCACACAACTCCACCAGTCACCACCACACAACTCTACCAGTCACCCTCACACAAATCCACCAGTCACCACCACACAACTCTACCAGTCACCACCACACAACTCCACCAGTCACCACCACACAACTCTACCAGTCACCACCACACAGCTCCACCAGTCACCACTACACAACTATACCAGTCACCACCACACAACTCCATCAGTCACCACCACACAACTCCATCAGTCACCACCACACAACTCCATCAGTCACCACCACACAACTCTACCAGTCACCACCACACAACTCTACCAGTCACCACCACACAACTCCATCAGTCACAACTCCATCAGTCACCACCACACAACTCCATCAGTCACCACCACACAACTCCACCAGTCACCACCACACAACTCTACCAGTCACCACCACACAACTCCACCAGTCACCACCACACAACTCTACCAGTCACCACCACACAACTCCACCAGTCACCACCACACAACTACATCAGTCACCACCACACAACTCCACCAGTCACCACCACACAACTCTACCAGTCACCACCACACAACTCCACCAGTCACCACCACACAACTCTACCAGTCACCACCACACAACTCCACCAGTCACCACCACACAACTCCACCAGTCACCACCACACAACTCCACCAGTCACCACCACACAACTCTACCAGTCACCACCACACAACTCCATCAGTCACCACCACACAACTCTACCAGTCACCACCACACAACTCCACCAGTCACCACCACACAACTCTACCAGTCACCACCACACAGCCCCACCAGTCACCACCGCACAACTACATCAGTCATCACCACACAACTCCATCAGTCACCACCACACAACTCCATCAGTCACCACCACACAACCCCATCAGTCATCACCACACAACTCCACCAGTCACCACCACACAACTACATCAGTCATCACCACACAACTCCACCAGTCACCACCACACAACTACATCAGTCACCACCACACAACCCCATCAGTCATCACCACACAACTCCACCAGTCACCACCACACAACTCCATCAGTCACCACCACACAACTCCATCAGTCATCACCATACAACTCCATCAGTCACCACCACACAACTCCACCAGTCACCACCACACAACTCCATCAGTCACCACCACACAACTCCATCAGTCACCACCACACAACTACACCAGTCACCACCACACAACTCCATCAGTCACTACCACACAACTCTATCAGTCACCACCACACAACTCTACCAGTCACCACCACACAACTCCACCAGTCACCACCACACAACTCCACCAGTCACCACCACACAACTACATCACTCATCACCACACAACTCTATCAGTCATCACCACACAACTCCATCAGTCACCACCACACAACTCCACCAGTCACCACCACACAACTACATCATTCATCACCACACAACTCTATCAGTCATCACCACACAACTCCATCAGTCACCACCACACAACTCCACCAGTCACCACCACACAACTACATCACTCATCACCACACAACTCTATCAGTCATCACCACACAACTCCATCAGTCATCACCACACAACTCCATCAGTCCTCACCACACATCTACATCAGTCACCACTAAACAATTCCTTAAGTCACACCAGTCACCACCACACAACAACATCAGTTATCACCAGTCACCACCGCACAACTCCATCAGTCACCACCACACAACTCTACCAGTCACGATACACACAACTCCATCAATCACCACCAAACAACTATTTCAATCACCACCAGTCACCACCACACAGCTACATCAGCCATCACCACGCAATTCTACCTGTCACCACAACACAACTACATCAGTCTTCACCACACAAATACATCAGTCATCACCACACAATTCCATGAGTCCCCACCAGTCTCCACTACACACCTTCATCAGTCCCCACCAGACACTACTACACAACATTATTAGTCCACATCAGTCACCACCACATAACTCTACCAGTCACTATCAGTTACCGTCACACAACTCTACCAGTCTCCACCAGTCACCACCACAGAACACCATCAGTCACCACCACTCAATTCCATCAGTCCCCCCCAGTCACCACCACAATGACTTTGTGGTGGTAACATGACCAAACAGCCTCCCATATACAATGATATCTACACAACCATACAGTCCCAATTATGCACTTACCATAATACATCGCCTCCACATAGCCACCACCAATAAATATCCACAGCTCGCCCACCGCCACAGTTTTTAATATATAATCTCCACCATTTAGTATCCACACTACCAAGTTTCTTAAATAGATTTCACCAGTCTACGTACACCATTTTTTTCACCACACAGTCCCCATCTTGCAGTCTTCTACACCAATTCCCCTCCGCAACCTCCACTATACAATTGGCATCATGTTCTACGTATACAATTAATTATCTCCGTTGAAGTTATACACATAGCCTTCCTCACATAACTTTCAATGCACACTTAGAATCACACAGCCTTCATCACATCACTTTTGATGCACACTTAGCATCACACAGTAACACAGCCTTCATCACATCACTTTTGATGCACACTTAGCATCACACAGCCCCTATGTGCACCAGTACCACACAGCCTCCCCATCACACACCCTTCACCACACAATTTCCAGTTCAGCCAAGCTTTCGCCGTCTACAAAACACCTAGCCTGATTCTTACCAACTCACGACTTCATAACCTGTTATCAGAATATAAAATGAAGGCAAGATTAATGCCGATGAATGTTGGCCATCTTTATTATTATAGTTGACATCTGCGTATTGTGTTGATCGCTGCAAAGCCATGGTTAGAGATGGAATGAGTTTGCTGCTTCCGTTAGTCTTGCTTTGGCATTGTTTTCGCGCTTCTGCCCACCAATGTGTCAGGTTTTGCCTTCTCGACGTTACTCATGTAATTGATTGGCGTCAGGTTTTGCCTTCTCGACGTTACTCATGTAATTGATTGGCAATTTCTTACTATAGTAGTGAGACATAGAGAACGCTGATCCTCTGATTCCCCAATTATGTCCATAGCCTCTTGTGTGTGTGTGTGTGTGTGTGTGTGTGTGTTTGCTCGTTTGTCAGCCAGAAGCTACAAGACGTCATCACCATTGCCTGGATGGTGCTGGAACAGCCCGAGGAATCAAAGACGGGTCTTTGTTGATGATTAACTCATATGAATACATCTTCATCGGGGGCGCCAAGAACTTTCCCGCTTGTCATGCTTTAACGCTTCAGTGTCAGGCGATATCATGCAGAATATACATTTTTCATCAAGGTGATATGGCGTCCTGTTTGTTCTCATTTTGCATGAACAAGGAAGTACAGGTATCGGTCACTTTAACCCCTTCACGCCCAGATCCTTCCTTTGCTATATAATATCGTCCGTTGTTAGCCATTAAATTACGAAAACTAGCTTAATATACCAAATTAGCTAGTGGACAATGATAATAAACTGGGCATATCTATAAAATAATGCTTATATTCATTAAATCGTCTAATAGTAGTCAAATTTCTATGGAAATTACGTGCTGGGCCTCAAGAGGGGTTAAAGGGTCTTTTTCTGGTGATAATCCGTCGGTAAGTTTGTTATCACTAGCATATGCTTTTCATATGATCTAAAGTAATACCACATTTCAAAATCTCAACAGAGGGTAAGTAATTACATGATTCCTCTAACCTTTAAAAATGAGTGACACTGCCCACAGCACCCACCGTCAACACTAAATCCAAAATGAGCTGCGCAGCGACGCACTCCCAACCTGAGCTCGACCAACACTAATGTTGCGCTGGATGGGGTGGACTGCCCGGACTGGTGGTAGAGGCCGTAGCGCGGCGGGGAACTGCGGTGAGGGGAAGGGAGGCTAAGTGACTGTGTGGTTGTTCACTCTCGTCAAATGAACTACAGGGTAAAAATGTCAAATTAACACTTTAACTGAGGATACTGGGAACCTATCTGTTTAGGAAAAGTGTACTAGAACCACGGAATCTGAAGTCAATTTCATACAGTGAGTAGTGTTTATTTTACGAGTAATTTCACAACCTTCACTTGCACAAGACGCGCCCCGCCCTACACGGGAAGCCCAACCCCAAGCCCCATGCCGTCCAGCACCCGACCCGTAAGGCAATCGGTGAAAAGAGTTTACCTTGTGTGCATGTTGTGCGTAGTTACTATTTCAACAGAGGTACTGAGGGCACTAAATCGTGAGGGCTCTGTACACATTCTTGCTCCTTTATACAGTATATATAAATTTGAATGGAAATGATAAATTGACCCTTTTGTACGAGATAATGAAGGTCTGAATATGGGTTGTGGTTAAGGACAGACTTTTGGTTATGCGGAAGGTTGGCATAAGTTAGGTGGGCCCTGTGGGAGGGAGGCCACATGTGGTATGTTCAGGAGGGAGGAGAAGGAGGAGCGGAGGACAAGTTTTTGTTATGGTACGGTAAAGGTCAGCGAGCAATGAGCCTCCTTCCTAGTGTTTGTTTTTACTGACTAAAACTCAAAGCTATGAGCCGAAGTTAGGAAGCTGGAGTGAAAGTTGGCAGAATGAGATTCTTGACTTGATGCTTTTGCTCTTCAAGAAACCACGTCACTGGGATCACTGCCACTTGTGTACTGGAGTAGAGAAGAAAGCTTCATTCATCAAGATCACCATATGAGTGTAAGACGTAGGTGTTGACGTGTCTCAATGCTAGAGTGAGCTTGCTCCACCACTACAGGAAATCTTCACATTTCTTGAATGAAACTACCACATTAAACTCGCCAAAACAGGTTTCCTCAATTCAGACTGGTCCTGCATGCCTTTGGTGACCCCAGGGCGTGAAGAGTCAGCAACCAGGACCATCTCAGCCCTAAGGGTGTATTCAAAATGCAAAGAGTGAGACTATTTCTTTCGGGTCCTCCTCTGTTTTGCTATTCCACAGAACCTAGCTGTGTTTAACAGTCTTTTGTTCTGTTAGTTGATCTCTCTCTCTCTCTCTCTCTCTCTCTCTCTCTCTCTCTCTCTCTCTCTCTCTCTCTCTCTCTCTCTCTCTCTCTTTAGTGCCGGAACAAAAGGTGTACAAACGAAGGGGCGCTCGAGGGACGGGGTAAAAAAAAAAAGGGGAAAAATTTAAAAAAAAAAAAAAAAAAAAAAAAAAAAATAAAAAAGAAAAAAAACAAAATTTTAAAAAACAAAAAAAAAAAAAAACAAAAAAAAAAAACAAAAAAATAAAAAAATTTAAAAATAAAATAATAAAAAAAAATAAAACAAAAAAAAGGGAAAAAAAAAAAAAAAAAAAAAGAAAAAAAAAAAAAGAAAAAAAAACAAAAAAAAATAAAATTTACAAAAAAAAAAAAAAAAAAAATAAAAAAAACAAAAAAAAAAAATTTACAAAAAATAAAAAAAATTTTAAAACTAAAAAAAATATAAAATATTTTTATAATTAAAATAAGGAAAACTATTAAATAAAAAAAAAAAAGATTAAAAATAAAAAAATAAAAAACAAAATAAAATATAAAAAAAAAAAAAATTAAAATAAAATTTTTTATAATAGGGTAAATAAAAAATAAAGACATAAAATAAAATAGAACAAAATATAAAATAAAAAAAATAAAAAAAAAAAAATAAATTTTTTTAAATATTTAAAAATTAAAAATATAAATTTTAAAGATAAGAGAGATAAGAACAAATATAAAAAATGAAAGGAAACAAATATAAGAATAAGAAATATATTTTAAAAATAATATATTGAAAAAATTTTAAAGCGAAAGATTTAATTTTCATGAAAATGATTTTAGAAGAGAAAAAAAAAAGAAATTTTTTCATAAATAAGTAGAGGGGGGAATATAAAGGGTAATTTTTTAAAGGGGGGAAAGAAGTTGAGGTGGAAGAATATAGAATAGAGAAGAAATTTTATATAGATATAATTAAGGGAAAGGGAAGAGAGAGAAAAAGGGAAAAGAAAAATAAAATAAAATAGGGACAAATTAAAATATTTAAAAACAAATAAAAAATAGAAAAAAAAGTAAATTTTTATATTTTCAATATTTTTTAAAAAAAAGTTAATAAAATTTTTTTTTAAATTTAATATATTATAAGATAATTTATTTTCATATATATAAAAAAAAATAAAATTTAAATATAATTTACAATTTTTAAAATAAATTATTTACAAAAATAAATAATAAAAAGATGTAAATAATATTTATTAAAAATTTAAAAATAAATTTAATTTTATAAACATTTATATATTAAAAATAATAAAAATATTTTTAAAAATAATTTTATATAAATAAAAAATTTTTTAAAAACAAAAATTTAATTTTTTAAAATATATAATATGGAAAAAATAATATTTAAATAAATATATAAATTTTTAAAAGTAATAATTTATTTAAATATATAAAAATTAAACATAATATATATAAATAACATTATTATAAAAAAAATTAAAATTTAATAATTAAATTCAAAAATAAATATAAATATTAAAATAATTTAAATTTTTTTTTTTTTTTTTTTTTTTTTTTTTTTTTCCCCCCATAATAAAAATTTTACAAAAAAATTAAAATATATATATATTAAAATTTTCAAAAAAAAAAATAAAAAAAATAAAATATATACTTTTTTACAAAAAAAAAAAAATTTTTTAAAATATTTTAAAAATAATATATTTTCCCAAAAAAAAAAAAAAAAAAAAAATAAATATAAATTT
>JACEEZ010025660.1:0-15214 GCA_016584305.1 Chionoecetes opilio | reverse complement strand
ACGCATGAAATCCGTCGTAGAACACTTCTGACGATTGGGTACCCCGCAACCCGTCATTATGAACTGCGCTACCAATGTATGTAAACTTTCCAAGATCTCAATGTCCTCGCCACACGCATGAACAGACTGTACTGCTTCATCTAGTAAGTCTCCAACACCTGGACCTTGTCTGAGCCAGGAGACCTCAAGTCCCAAAGGCTTTGCCTCCTCGTGCAGCGCCTCGAGAGCCATCACCAGGACCTCCAGTGACTCAGCAAAGATTATTTGCATCATCGGCAAAAACAAGATCAGTGATCTTGGTGTTGCCGACGGATGCTCCACAATCACTTTGATCTACAACCTTGTCCAATACCCAGTCCATACAAGCGTTGAAAAGTGATGGGGCAAGGACGCACCCTTGCCTCACTTCCTGTATTCACAGAAAGAAGCTGGATACACTGCCCCACACTTCACAGCACTCTCAGTCCCAGTAAGCCGAAGGGGAAGGTTGGGCAAAATGGCAAACTTAAGGTTAAATCAAGTTACTTGCAAAACTTTTGCAATATATCTTAAGACAGATGCTGCTTTTTCAATCATTATGCATCATTAAACAAATAAACTCTCTATGGAAGAACCAGTTCGAATCCTTTACTCATGAGAATGAAAATAATAAATAACCGCAGGTGGTCCGTTTTGTACACGGGTTTGGGCAAAATGGCCCACACATATTGGCTAAATGGCCGTCATAAAGAAATGCTTGGGAACATTCAAAATTTACCTGCAGATAGAAAATCATACTAAACAAAATATTTGACGTAAACTAAAATAATTTGTTTTTATTCCATTAAAAAGATCAATCCTCCTTTGCTCATGAGCATGAACGACAATGGAATATTATGAAACTACTCGCAAATAAAATGTGACATAGCCTTCCATAACATATAATCACTATTAATATAAAAAATATATAAAACACTTTTGTCCTCGCCTTTCTTCAATGGAACTATGCTAATCAGCAGCAAAAAATAATGATAACTATTAGAACTAGGGGGGGGGCACTCAGTAGAGCGCATACCTCCGCCCGAATATTCATCAATTATATATAAATATATATTATTATATTAATATATAATATATATATATATATATATAATATATATATATATATATAATATATATATATTATATATATATATATATATATATTATATAATATATATATATAGTATATATATATATGCACTCAGTATGAGCGCATATCTCAGGCCGAATATTTCATCAATTGGTTGCCATGGCAACAGTTGTCAAAAGATTTCATCCAAAATTTAATCAGTTCTTCTTTATACCAAATAGACTTGGTATACCGAGTTTGGTCCAAATCTAGTCATAACTTTTTGAGAAATCCTGTACTACACTAACTAACAGACAGACAGACAGACAGACAGACAGACAGACAGACAGACGACAGACAGACAGACAGACAGACAGACAGATCGGGGTGAAAACATAACCCCTCCAACTTCGTTGGCGGAGGTAATTACACACATAATTCACAGATAAATTCAACATCATCTTTATCTACACCTGCACAGTCGTCATGGGCCCAGTGCTTACAAGTAATACACTGATCCACCCTTCACCTGCTCTCTTACTGTATTTTTCACTGCAAGATAAACAGACTTCAACTTAGCAAAAACTCCTTCATTCATAGAAAATGTCAAAATCTTTCTGAATCGAATTCCTCTCGTGACTTCTGGCATCTAGCTAATAACAATTCTAATAATTTTTCTTCTTCAACTTTCCCTGTTATACTTCACCCAGATGGTTCCACAGCTGTCTCATCTATTTCTAAAGCTGAACTTCTTCCCGCATACCTTTGCTGAAAATTCCACTCTGGTTGATGAAGGCTTGTTCTTCCTTCTCCTCCACCCTCTGACTTATATTATGCCTGTTATTAATATCCTTCTTAATAATGTTTCTTTGCCCTTTCTGGCCTAGATCCTCGGAAGTCTTACGTCCTGACGGAGTCCCTCCTATTGTTCTCAAAACTGTGCTTATGTGCTTGCACCCTGGCCTGGTCAAACTTTTCCGTCTGTGTCTATCTACTTCCACCTTTCCTTCTTGCTGAAATTTTGCTCACATCCAACATTGTTCCTAAGAAGTGTGACCGTTCTAATCCTTCAAACTACCGTCCTATAGCTTTGACTTCCTACCTTTTCTAAAGCTTTTGAATCTATACATAATACAGAAGATTCTTAAGCATCTATCTGCTCACAATCTTCTATCTGATCGTCAGTACGGTTTCCGTAAAGGGCAATCTTTCTAGCTTTCCTAACTGAATATTGGTCATCTTCCTTTAGGGGTTTCGGTGAAACTTTTGCTGTTGCCCTTGACATATCAAAAGCTTTTGATAAGAGTCTGGCACAAATCTTTAATTTTCAAACTACCGTCATTCGGTTTATATCCTTCTCTCTGTACCTTCATCTTAAGTTTCCTTTCAAACCGTTCTATTGCAGCTACTGTAGACGGACATTGTTTTTCTCCTAAATCTACCAATAGTGGTGTTCCCCAGGGTTCTGTCCTATCACCCACTCTCTTTCTATTATTCATTAATGATCTTCTAAGTCTAATTTCAAATTTTTTTCCACTTCAAAACGCTGATGATTCTACCCTGCATTTTTTTCCAACGCATTTATTAAACTTTAAACCCAAAACCAAATAATTAAATTCCCCCGGGAAAATTCCCTGACGCCTAACATCTTCTTTCTATACTTTCTGACGGGGGGGCAAAAGTATATTTTTTTAAAAATTATATTTTAAAATTTGGGACGTGAACTCCCCCTTCTTTTACCCCAAAGAAATACCTAACGAAATGTTTCCCTATTTAACCAAACTAAGGTATACTCCAGCAGTGGTAAAAGGGGTTCATGATTTGAAGGTTTTGTTTACTATTTGAGGGAGTGGTGGTAGTCGCTGTGGGCGCGGAAAAATTTTTTGGGGGCACGAAATGGCGGCGATGGGGGGGAGGCCGCTGTGGTCCCAAAGGGTTTTAACTTTCCTCTTCCTGGCGCGACGCGGCACTTTTGGGGTTTTTATACCACCTCGTCCTTGTTTTAAACCCCGTTGTCGGTTATTTGGGCTCCCACATATAAAGTGAGGGGGCTACCCCTTTTAGGGGAACAATAAAGAGAGGGGCTAAAACCTTCTTCGTGTGGGACTAATGCTTAAATGTTTCCCCCTTCACTGAAATCTCTGATCCCTGAGCTCGAGTTTGGGAACCGCCACGTAGGATTTTCCCAAATTTTTTCCCCTCAAATTTCCTTATTTTATTTTAATTTCCTTTGTTTAAAGTGTTGGTACTATTTTTTAAATACCCCCAAAAATTATATTATTTATTTTAATGCTTTTAATATATTTAATATATAAACTCTAAAATTTAATTTTATACATGGGTGGAATTTTTACCCGTCCCCTCCGTTTTTGACGGGGAGGGGGTAAAATTTTCCACCTACCATTCTCCAAATTTAGGGCGGGGTTTTTGGGGGAAAATTTTCCACAACGGGGGGCCGCAAAAAATTTAAGGTTTGCTTCAGGAAATTTTTGACCCCCTTTTATGGGGTTTTCTCCAAGTTTTTTTTTAACTTTAAGCATTTTTGCCTCCGAGGTCGGGCGCCCCCTAATTTTGGCCTCCCAAAAGACGCAGACTTAGAGCCCCTCCTCTCCCCTCTTCAGCTAACTCTGGGGGAAAAAATTTTTCCCGCCCCAAAACATCGTTGCCCCTCACAAATAATTTCCACTGCCCTCAAAACCCCCTTTCCCCATCAGTATCCCAATTTTTTCCCTTTTTTTCCTTTAGAGGCCTTTTGCGAACGAGGCATATTTTTCCCCTAAGGTTACTAAAATTCTCCTACTTTGTTTGGGAAATTTTGATTTTCGGGCTGTTGACCCAAAAATTTTTCCCCCTTAAACTGGGAAAAATAATCTGCACCCCAAACTTACCCCATGCCCCATAAATTTTTTATTTAAAGGGTTTGTGTAACCTTCCCGGGAGATGTTAAAAACCGAGTCTTTTTATTGTAGGATCCGGGATTCTTCCCTTATTTCTTTTAAAAGGGAAAAGGGTTTCCAGTTTTTTCCTCCCAAAAATTTAAATGTAAGGAAAAGAGCTTCTATATTTCCTGATGAATCATCTAATGGGTTTGGGGTCCGGGTTATTAATACTGGGGGTCCTAAAAAAATCCAAAAGTCAACAATGGGTTTTCAGGTTTTCCTAGACTACCCTTTGTTTTTTTGTGGGAGGTTTTTTCCCTAAGACAAAACTTAACTAGGGCCAATCATTCTCTGGGTAAACCATTTTGCCAAGGTGCTCTGGGGGTAGAAAAAAGGTCCATGATTTCCCCTTGCTCTTAAGTTTTGTACTGTTTGATATTTTTTTCCTAACAATAGGGGGGGGCCCCTCCGAATTAGTGGGATTATCACTAATCAATCGCCGAGGACACGACCGCCAAAGCCAAAAACCGCTGGAACACTTGAAAAAGGGGTTTGGGGCATTTAAAATTAAGCTATTTCTAAATGAACGCCCTTGTAGAGGGAAAGTGAAATGCAACAAAAACCTTTTTTTGGGGGGGGGGAAAAAAATTTTTAAAATTTCTCCTGTAATTATTATTCCCCCATAGCCCGACACCAGCACCTAAAATGGTTTTAAAAATTTTGTACTCGATCCTGGGGAGTTCGGGGGCCCCCCGGAAGTGATTTTTCCCCTCATATCTCTTGCTTTTGATCAAGTTTTGAGGTAGTTTTTAACTCCCGGTCTACCCCTGCAGTATCCAAATTCTCTCCGTGAGATAGGCAAAATGTGTCAGCCATTCCGTCATGTAACGATTTTCCCATGAGACTTTCCCCTACCCTTTTATAAGAAGAGGGACTTTTTGGGAATAGCTTTGGGATTGCAGGTTTTATGGGGAAGATCACACCCAAAATTTTTTCCTCGACACCAAATAAATTGCCCTCATTATCTAGGAAAAACCTAATGATTTGTTTTTTTGGGTTTCCTAGGGGGGCTGGCCGGGGGCTAAGGGCTGATATTCCTCAAAAACCCTGTTTTTGTATTGTTCAAAATCCCCCAAAACTTAAAAGGTCAAACTATCCCTCTTTAAATTTGGAAAAACCAAATTTTAGTAGTTTTTAATTAGTTTGCTTAAAAAAGGAAAAACCCTTTTTTTTTTATATCCAAAACAGGACCCCTTGGGATCATGTGGGTTTCAAAATTATTTTTTCTGATTGTCTGACTTACTATGCCCTTTTTGGGATTAGGCCATTAAATTATTATTTCCCCAGCCAGGTAGGTTTTTTAAAAACCCATCCTGTTTTTTTGTTTCCCGATAGTTTTTTCCTCGGGACAAAGTATCGCGGGGTTTTCCTTGGTAGAAACAATTATATTGAAATGGGGAAACCTAAATCTTTATCTTCCCAAACACGATTCCTTACAAAAAGGGTTTTTTGGGGTTATGTTTCACTAACCGTGTAGGCAATTTCACTATTGGCCCCAAAATTTACCTCCCAAATTTGTAAAAAATTACTTAGATTTTGGGTACTAATTTAGTGCCAATTAAAAGGGCGTCACTCCTTTTTGGGGCGGGTTTTCTACTTAATTGGGCAACCCCCGGCCCCCCCCCCCCCTTTAGCCAAAATTAAATTACATTCCTCTCCTGTTTTAAAGAAAACCTTGAACCGAATGCACTTTTTGAACTCACAAAATTTTGTATTTTTTGCGGGGGTTTTCGCCCTCGCATTTTTTCCCTCATACTTTTTTAAAAATTTCTTTTTAATCTTTTTGAACTCAGTTTTTTATAGCCCTCCTTTCCCTGTTGTATTTTTTTCCCATAAGGGGGGTATCCCAATCGGGTGTTCCCCCGGGCCCTTTTGTATTAACATTTCCCCCTTTAAAAGTTATTGGGCTCACTATCCCCAAGGTTCAAATATTTGGGCTGACCTGTTTAAGAGTTTTCGTTTTTTTAAATTTTTACATCAAAAAATCTGGACACTTTTAAACCTTAGTTCACCCAAGTTTTTACATTCCCCAAAATCCTAACATGATTGGACCTCGGGTTGGCGAAATAATTAAGAAAACCCTTTTCCTGTTTTACCCTTCTAGCCTTGAGTTGGGTTTTCCCAAACTCTTTTGGGAGGCGGGCCCTTTCCCCTGCATTTTTTTATTAGCCGGGTTTATAAATTTTTTTTAGTTCTTCCCCCTAAATTTTTATCGTCCCCCTGCAATTTCCATTAAAGTTTTTTCCCAAAATTCTGGGCTTCAAAACCCCTTTAAAAAATGGTACTGTAAAAATTTTATTTAATAAAAAGGGCAAAAGGCGGAAAACCCAAAACAGAACTGACAAAAACCTATAGTGGCCCAAAGGGGGCTATCTTCCTGGGGTAAAAAATTTTCGGGCCCATAGGAATTTGTAAAATTTTTCGCCCTTTTTCCCCCTTAAAACCTCACTTAAAAACCCTTAAGATTTTGGGTTACGCCGTATAAAAAAAAAATTTTTTTCCCTAAACTTTAAAATGCCATTTCCTATTTTAAAAGGGAAATTCAAGGACGTTTTAACCTTTTTCCCTTTTTTTTCATTTGAGCATTTTTTTACTTGCAAATCGTCCTTTTATATTGCCCCCTTTTTCGAAAAATGTTTAAAATGGGGTACCCCAGTTCCGGTTAGTCCTGTGTATTGCATCAGGCCCCAAATATGGATCCAAAATGACTAGCGGTTTAACCTCTTTCTGATCATTGGTTCTCGGCAAAAAAACACCGTGCCCACCCCCCTCTACTTTTTACCAGAACGTGTCCACCCATGGCCTTTTTAGCCCCAAAGCAGGAGGGTTTTCCCCCCGGTGGGGGCCCGACCCCGGGATGCCCCCCCTCGGGCCTGCTGCCCCCCCACTCCCTGCCGCACCCTCGTCCCCTGCTTCACGACTCTTTCGGTGCTCTGGTGTATGAAAACCTCCGGAACCTCGTACGGCTTACCAGGATCTCCTGGTCTGATCCCCGGGACATTTTAAACAGGTGTCCGGCTCGTGCACTCGGGCCAGGTTTGCCGCTAAATCAGGGGCCCTAAAGCTGGGGCTGACAATTTTTAGGTGTGATGCGGGGTCCTTCACTGGTTTTCCCCAAAACTTCCGTCAGCCCTCGTTTTCAAACCCGGGGTCACGGCGAACCGCGGTCGTCCCCCACTTTTGACTCCCCCATCGCCCAGAGGGGGACACATTCTGAGTGTGCAAAACCATCCCGGGCCCGCACGTAGAAGGTCACCTGGTTTGGGGCCCTTCTTGGGCTGCGACCTCATCACTCGAGTTTGCGTGAGGAGTTTTTGGTGCCGCCCCTCTAGTCTGGGGTTAACCTTGATGTCTAGTAGAGTTTGAAGTACACCTGCACTATTTTGCCCTGGGAAATTTAAAGGGGATGTTCAGTTTTTTTACAGTCTTTCCATGCTTTCCGGGTCCACATGTACACGGCGACGGGGCCCTGTGGTA
This sequence comes from Chionoecetes opilio, assembly GCA_016584305.1. NCBI lineage: Eukaryota > Metazoa > Arthropoda > Malacostraca > Decapoda > Majidae > Chionoecetes > Chionoecetes opilio. The sequence goes on along the minus strand of JACEEZ010025660.1, from coordinate 7,708 downwards.
AAGCCATCTGGAGTGGGACCCCTTTGCCACCTTGATCTCCTGAAACTGGGACGGGAGAGCCCCCTTTTAAAGCCCGGGCCGGCTGGTAGGAGACCTCTGGTCAGTTAACAGGTTTACCCGGATATACTCCGGTATCTCCGTGAGATCTTCAAACCCCCTGCAAATCCTCTGAAATCCCGGGGTTGTAAAGCATCTCATTCACGCTGGACAGCAGACCCGCACACTGGACCCGGGGCATGTCAGGTGAGGTAGGCCCTTCGAATTTCTGGTGATAAAATACGGGAAGGGGGAAAATCGTTTTTTGTGCAAAACCCCAATACTCCAGAAGAGCTTGCGGGCCCAGCATCTTTCCCTATTGGGGGTGATTTCCACCCCCTTTCCCCCCTGTTGGCCCTAGTTAGTCCCCCTTGCAGTACGATCAGTGGTTTGGTGGGGGTCGTATTCACCCAGAAACATAAGACCTGAGCCCCTTTTTACGCAGGGGTTCCTCAGGTGGCACCGGGTTTTCCCCTGGTAAAAGTGCCAAAAAGGGAAACCCTTCCCATGGCTCCTCCCGTCCCCAGTCACTGCCCCTCCCTGATCAAAATTGGGTGCCGTTTTTCCCTAGCTGTCGGGCACCCTCCCCCTGGGGCTTGGCCTTCCCCCCATCTAACCCAATCCCAAATATTTTGGGACCCCGGTTAAAGGGACGCCTTATAAAAAAAATTCTTTTTTTTCAACTTTGGCATGCCAAAATTCCCCATGTTTAAAAATTTTCTAAACCATTTTTTTAATTACATTTTGCATTTAGTAGGGTCCCTTTCTATGGCAAAATCCACTTTAAGCTATTTTTTGCGTATAAAAAAAAAGGGCCCTTTTTTTCATAGCAAGAAGTGGTCAAACCCCAAAAAGGGTTTAAGTGAACAAAACTACCCTTAAAAATTTAATTTTTTCTAAAAAAACACCTGCCAAATTTCGGGAAAAAATCCCATATTTTCCCCTTTTTATTGGACCCAAAAGGCGTACCCTATTAAGGGTTTCAGCCAAAGGCGAATTTATCTGTTCTGAATTTTTTTCTAAATACATCTCCTAATTGGCAAAAGATTTGGTCCTGTCCTTAAGGGATTTATTTAACCCAGCATCCCTTTTTTATTTTGGGAAAATACAATTGAAAACTATTCTAAAGGTAGTGGTTTTATGAATCTTTTTTGGGCCCTGGGGGAAAGTGGGGGGAAATTTATGTCCTATATTATGATTTTCTGCCCCCGTCCGTTTTTTGATAAAATCATCCTTTAATTGATCTTGAATTATCTTTCATAGCACTCCAATTTTTGACGGTTTTTCTTCAGGTTTCTTATTGAAATATTTAAATTTTGGGTTTTTAACTATGTGATTTGGAAAGGGAGCACAGGGGGATCTATTTTCCAAGGGAACCTACTTCATATTTACCCTTTACAAATTTACAGTGTGATCATAGTGATCCAATTTTTTTATCCTCTTTAGGTTTAAATGGTTTAGGTTTTATACCGATAGTTTTTAGTCCCATAATTTTTTGCCCGGGGAAACAAACCTTTCCCCAAAAATCGTTGAATTTTAATGGGGAAATAAAGAAGTTCCTTTCCCACAACCAAGAGGGGTTGGCTGACTAGGCCCTTTCATTTCCCCTTGTTCAGGGCTGGTTTAGGGTTTTTGGGGTAGGTTTCCCCTTAAAAAACACACCACCGGGACTGGTGAACATGGAAATGTTTTTGTCTTTTGATGCCTTGTAGGAATCGCCCAAAAAAATCAGCCTTTTTTATTAATTGGGATGGCCCCTAGACCACTTAAAACCTAAAACGCGCACGGAATATCGGCCCGTCCCCGCAAAGGGGCCCCAAGTCGGGGGGCCGTTTGGATTCATATTATTAAAATTAAGGATCCTATGGACTGGTTTTTTAGTTTTTTAAAATTTAAAATCTGTAATCTTCGTAAAAGTTTTTTTCTATAAAATTATCAAAAAAAAAACAGTAAAAAAAACGCTAAAAATGCCATTACGAGACAAAAGAGAAAAATGCATGAACTTTTTCACTTCAAATCTTCGCCATTTAAAACTTTTCGAGTCAACTTTTATCATGAAGGGTATCAATATAAACGCAATTTTTTAGCTTTTCCTTTTCTATAATTTCGTTATCTGATAAAAGAAATTTAAAACCAAACATAAAATTTGGTTAAAACTAAATAATAAAATCATTTAATCGGGTTTTTTTTCCCGGTTTTGGAGGTTATTTTTTTTAGGGAAGCTAATTTTACATTGGGTTCCCAATTCATTTATCGATAACAAATCATCAATGGAAAACTAATAAAATTTTCGCTTTTTTTGAAAAACCCCCTTTATGATAAAAGTTTTCTCTCAAGTTTTTAAAAGGCGAAGGAAAAGGGGGTTTAATTTAAATTAAGTTTCCGGGTATTTTTTTCATATTCCCAGTAATGGCATTTTTTTAGCGTGTTTTTAAATGTTTTTTTATTTGTAAAAATTTTTAGAACAAAAAAATTTTCGAAGATTTCAGTATACCATTATACTGATAAAACCCTCTATAGAAGTCCTAGACCACTATAACTCTTTTGGGCGGGCGCCCCCCCGGGCCCCTATGCAGCCCCGCCCTTTTAAAAAATTTTTCCCCGTGAAAAATTCCCGGGAAAACCGTGGGCTATGGGATTGGGCCCCATCACCTCTTCAAAGGTTTTTCTAAAGTCTTAACCCCCTTTCTCTTTTAACAAAATTTTAGCTGTAGTTTTTGGGCCTTTTACATTAAAAGTAAAAACCAGTTTTAACACCGCACTACCCTACATTTATAATTTCCCAATTGGACGGGGGTCGAAAAATGTCAAAACTTTGAGCTTCTTTGTTGGCCAAAAGCCTGAAAAGGCAAATTTTACCCTGCTAAATTTAGGTATTTTTAATAGATCAAATTCTTTCCCTAAAAAAATTTTTTTTGTGCCCACTGTAAAAATTATTTTCCCCAAAGGCTTAATTACCATTTTGGGGGCGCCCTTTAAATTCTTTCCTAGGGCAGGGGGATGAACTACTAATATTAGTTACTGCCATTTTAACGACCGAAGGGCTGTTTCCACAAACACCATTAGGACCCTAAGGGTATGGGATGAATGGATTTTCTACACTTTTTCAAGTAACCCCAAAAATGGACAGGCTTGTATTGCATTCTCCCCCAAACCGGCTTTGGGGGTTTTTTAATCCATTAACCTTTTTTAGCCTATGGGAAAAATTGGGTAATTTTAAAGTGGAGGGTGGATGTTCTCCCTCCAAAAACCCATTTTTTTTTGATTTAAATGGGAATAAAACCCCAATTTAGGAATTTCACCTTTCTTTAGTAGGGCCCTTTAAAGGTGGGGTTTTTCCGGCTGGGCTAGTTTGAAACTTATCTACCGGTTTTCTTCCCATGTCCCTTTGTAGGAGCAGGGGAACTACCCACCAAAGAAAGGGCCCCTTTAAACCTAAAGGGGGCATTTCGCTGATTACCTTTATGTCTAGTTTTTCTCTCTCCCTGTGGGGGGGGGGTTCCCGCTCAATACCTTTCAAATGTTTCCCTCTTTAATAAACCTTCCCCTTTTCTTTTACCGTGGGGAAAATAATTAAATTTTTGTCCTCTGATTTATGCGGGGCCCCCGCTCGGGTTTTGGGAGTTTTTTTTATATCGTGTACTGACCCCCAGGGCCCGACCTGTCAGGGTTTTAAAAGAGCTTCAATGGGTCTTAATGTGCAAATTTAAAATTATTCCCGGGAAATCTTCCAAATTTTCTGTAAATTTTGAGAAGGGGTCAGTAAAATTTCCTTTAACTTGAAAAATTCTTCATTTCGATCTTTATCTTCATTTTTTCTAAGAATCTTCAGGGGCCCATTATAATTGGGATTTTCCCACTGTTTTAAATTTCCCTTTTCCGCAGATGGTTTCTCAGCAAAACCCCTCATTACCTAACAAAAGGTTTAATTTTTTTTAAACCCCTGTTTTAAAAAATCCTATCATCAATCAACTTGAACTTATCCCCGAAAAAAACCAAATTTTTCCCCCCTCAAAATTTGGGGGAATCAAAACTGTAATTTAAGTTTGGGGGGAAAGAGGGTTTGGGTTTTGGGTTTCTATCACGCACTAAGTTTTCATATTTGAAAACCCGGGGCCTGTAAATTTTGGGACTTTTTTGATCAAAACTTGGTCCCCATAATTAAAAATTTTTTTAATTTTTTTATCCCCAGCTTCTAATTTATTGAAAAGTAAGCCTCTTCCCTAAGGTTAAACCCATTTAGTTTTTTCATTAGCAGACCCGTCCCTTTAAAAATATTATAGTCAATGGGGTAGTCGCAAACCGCTTTCCCCCCACTTTTTTTTATATTTTGGGTTTGCCATCCTAATTTTGCCCCTAAAGCTTTTTGCCCCCCTTCCGCCCCTGATTTTAAAACGGGGGGGGTGATTTGAAATGAAAAAAAAAGAAAAAAAAAAAAAAGGTTTTAAAACAATTTTTCGAGTTAGGGGTCCCTAATTTTTAAATTTTGTAAAACAAGGGGGAATGTCCATTGGGCTCGGGCCCAGCAAGGGGCGAAGCCAGGCCCATAAACCCCCACCCCTTTATTTGGGTAAAGAAATAAATTCCCAAACATTGTTGGCGGATGGGGACTTACCAATGCGGCCCGTGTGCCGTGGTGTCCCGTGCCCCGACGGGGGAAATACGGTGGGGGGTACGGCGGCCAAGTCAAGGGTTTTTTAACCCAAAAGGGGGGGCGGAAACCTGGTGACTATTATCTTCCCCCCCCAAAAAAGAACTGTGAGGTCATGAGGCCACTAAAGTACTTATTGAGACGTGCGTCTTTGCAAAAATCGCACGAAACCCTCGAGTGCCCCAAAAGCCTGAGTTCCAACTTTCCACCGCCACTCGCTGAGGGCCTAAAACTTTGCCCCCCCAACGGCTACCCTTTTACATTCCAAAAATAAACCTCCTCGGGCCCAAACTGTTGAAAATTTAGTAATTATGACGTGAACTCCCTGCATTACCCAAAACCTACCTAGACTGCATGTCCCCCATTTTAAACCCAAAAAAGGGATACCCAACAGTGGGATATGGATGGGTTCTGATTTTTTAAGGGTTTTTTATTATTTTGGGGGTGGTGGTAGTCGCTTTAGGGCGCGGATAATTGTTATGGTGCAAGTAATGGCGGCGTTGGGGGTAGGCCGCGGGGGTGCCAAGGTTAACTTTTCCACAGTTACCTGGCGCGGCGCGGCACTGTTGTGGTGTTTATACCACCTCGTCCTTGCTTTAACCGATTGATCGGTTATATTGGCTCACACATATAAAGATGAGCGTGACTACACCTTAGTGTACAATCAAGAGAGTGGCTACCCTTCTTCGTGTAGGACTAATGCGTGAATGCTCGCCTTCACTGAAAATCTCTGACCAGCTGAGCTCGAGATTGGAACTTCCACGTTGGAGGCTCCAATATTTTCCTCACAATTTTTATATTATGTTAATCCTTTGATTAATTGTGGTACTATAAGTGAATACCACCAGAATTAATTACTATTTTTAATGCATCTTAATATATACCCAATTCTATAATAATATATACATAGGTGGAATTTTTACTCGTCGCCCTTTTTTGACAGGGGAGGCGTCATATTCCACCATACCATTCTCCTAATTAGAGAGCGGTTTAGGTGGATAATTTCCACAGAAAACCTTGTTCTATTCAATGCCTAAAAAACCCAATTTCTTCACCTATCTACTCGATAAAACCTACCAGATAACTATCCCCTCTTCTTTAATGACACTCAACTATCTCCTTGTTCTACAATGAACATTCTTAGACTATCCTTTACTAAAATTCTGAACTGGAAATTTCACATCTCATCTCATGCTAAAAAAGCTTCTAAGAAGTTAGGTGTCCTGTGGCGTCTGCGTCCTTTTTTTTCTCCCTCCCAGCTGCCTGCTCTCTACGGGGCCTTATCCGCCCCTGTATTTGGAGTATTTCTCACATGTTTGGGGGGATCCACTCATACAGCTCTCCTAAACAGGGTTGAATCAAAAGCTTTTCGTCTCATCAACTCCCCTCCTCTGACTGACTGCCTTCAATCTTTAAATCACCGCCGCAATGTTGCTTCTCTTGCTACCTTCTACCGTTCTTTTCATGCTCACTTCTCTTCTGAACTTGCTAACGGGCATCCTCCCCCCCTCCGGGGCCCTCGCTGCCAGACTTTCTACTCATTCTACTCATCCCTATTCTGTCCATCTTCCTACTGCAAGAGTTAATCAGTACTTTACTCTTTTATCCCTTTTCACTGATAAACTCGGGAAACCCCTCTTCTGTACCTATTTTTCCACCTTCCTACGACTTAAATCTTTCAAAAGAAAGTGACAAACACCCCCCGAACTAAATTGGCCCACCCCCCTTTTATTATCTTACTGTTTCTTTATAAGGACTGGCAACTGAGCGGGCTTTGTCTTACCTCTTTTTGTTGTGGCCTTGGCTTATATTGTGATGTAAAAAAAAAAGAAGAAAAAAAGACTGTCATCATGATCCTGGACTCACTTGGCCCATGTTGTGTTGCAGTTGATGCGCCGCTCCCTTCTCTTCTTCTTTTGGATAAAACCCTGTAGCTTTATTTGCCTTCTGATGTGACTTGTTAATCTCTACCTTGGCCGCTATTGCCATATTTGTTTCAAAACCAGCTTTTTCAGTACATGGCAATCCTGGGCCATTTTACCCCATGCGTAAATGGGCCATTTGGCCCCAAGGACGATCGAAAAGGGAAAACCACAACCCCCAAAGGAATAATGTGGGTGCAGATAAATGTAGTAGTTTATTCAGTAGTCAGTCTCAGTCACAGAGTCCCCACTAAGAAGCATGCAATAGTATGTGAATTATCACTGGTCGACAAAAAATCGAAGATATGGTTTCTGGACTAATGAAGCTGAACTATAGGTAATCGACCCTGCTGAACTCGAATCTGATGTTTTAATTAACTCTATCACGTCCAGTTTTGAGAAACCCGACGCAATTCATGAAAAAAAATGGGTAAAATCTGCAGAAAAGGGTTTTACCAATGTTTTCATTTAAACTCTTAATCTTTTCTTTTCTCAAGCCTATTTAGGGCAGTGCAGTTGTTTTTGAGTCAGTGTGGTTTTTGCAGTGAGCAGGGGGGTGTGCGCGCTGGGGTATTGGCGAGGGTTAGCAGGCTGTGTAGTACATTTTTACCTCTGATCGTACAGCTATTGACATTGTTTTTAAAAATTTTATTTTTTCTTTGCAGATATGATGTGTTTGATTTGGAGTCCTAATTTTAGTTGGTTTACCGTATATAGTACCTTGTACCGGGGTGTGATGGAGCGCCGTAAATGTGTGAAGCATCGGACAGTTTTTTTTTACATATGTGGAATTTTTACCCCAACGTCTGAAGAAACCTCTTACAAAGAATGTTAAAGCAGCTTATCTGCATTACTTCAAGTGCCCTAATAGGTGATATCAAGATAAAAGGGGCGGGCCCCTCACGTAGCATGCACCCCTGTGTGAACCACTTGAATGAATGGATGCGTGCAAACGGCCCCTCAGCATGGCATTCGGCATCCCAATGGTTTGGCGGGTTTTATGGAACTGTCGCCGATAGAACTGTCGCCGAAGCATCAAAAGAGAACTGTCGGCGACAGTGGAACGCTCGCCCACGCGGAAATTCCCTCGGCGGAAGTT
>JACEEZ010025659.1:263156-267108 GCA_016584305.1 Chionoecetes opilio | reverse complement strand
TTTTTCTTTTTACCTTCCCTACGCGAATGGGTCTTATGGTAAGTAGCAGCTCCCCTTCGCTCGCTGCCAATAAATCTTCAGTGGCACATAAAATCAGTAGCGATGCTATAATTCGTAATATATGACGGCTGGAAACATTAGTGCAGGTGGTGACTACTGTTTTACGATAGACAGTGTTAGGGTGGATTAGTAGTAGTAGTAGTAGTAGTAGTAGTAGTAGTAGTAGTAGTGGATGTTGGGATGTAGAAAAAGTCAATGGGGAGTTTTAAATGGAGGCTAGACAGTGTTATGGATGGGGAAAAGGTGGATGTAAGTGTGTTAACTTCACTGTTAAGTGACGGAACTACCACGTGTAGGTTCCAGCCTCATGTAGCTTACTTATGTTCTTATGTTGGGAGAGGGGAGGGTGAGGAAGGGTTGGGGGGGAGGATGGGGAGGGTGATGGGAGGGTGGGGGAGTGGGGGGGAGGGAGGAGGGGGTATAAAAGGTCCTTAAATTTTCTTATTATAGTCCAGTCAAAATACGAAAAAAAAACCTTTACCCTGAACAAATTCCAAGAAAGCGTTTTATTGTTTTTTTTGGTAGTATTACATGTAGGGAAAAACATACTAAAAGTTTACCAAAATATGGTTACCACAAGGGTCCAAATGTGACGTCAAAGAATATGGCCCCCAAAAGTTATAAATGTTAAGGGATCGTTTCCCCTATCGGGCAATTTTTTTTTGTTATTGAACTTACAAACGTGAAAAGTTGGTATATATACGTAAAATTTTTAATTCTAAAAACTTTTTGTTCTGAAAAAAAATTGATTTTCCTCATAGAAAAACTAATTTACGGTAAAAAAACGTGATTTTAGGGGGGGGGTTTCCAACCCTACTCCTCCTTGAGTTTTTGACGTAGGGCGATATATGGGTTCATTGGATGCGGAAAGACTTGGCTACAAATTTAAGTAAGCACTTTTTTTATTTTCCTCCTCTGAATAAAAAAAAAATCAGTAAAAATTTTCCGAGACCTTTTCACCTTTCTCTGATGAAATGTCTCTTCGCAACATTATCCCCGGGTGTCAATGCAAATAAGGATGTGAATGTCCATAACCTGGTTTACCATTGGCAGAGAAATAGTGGCAACAAGGGAGGGTCAATCACTTTTTTCAGTTAAGTACAAGCGGTCATGAAAGCCAAGACCCTGGCATCTAGTGTGGCAGTTGACGTTGCTAAGGCAAAACAATAGACCCCGCTCTTTTGTTCCAAAGGTTTCTTGTGGTGTCTCAAACTGCTGATCTTTCCCTTTTGATGAGGTGATGGCCCATAAACTTTCACCATACCCACCATCCTCTTTGAGGCAAACATCTCTTACGAAAACCAAAACAAGCACAACTGATGGCTGCTATAAGAACAGATTTTCAGATGACGCAGTACTCAAGGATGTACCAGAATTGGAACATAATGTTTCTTGACGGAGGTTCTCTTCTCCATCGACTGAAGTGGCCCAGAAGGAAAGACATAATTGTTCATCGCTGACGACTATGCATCTTTCACAGTAAGCACTATGGTAAGGCTACGATAGTATTTGATGGGTTACATTGGAGGACCAAACACTAAGGACATTACCCATCAGAGACGGCGCAAAAATCGAACAAAGTAACAAAGTGAACATTGCGGAAGGAACGAAATTTGTCGGGAAAAAGGGGATTTCCCTTTCTAATGTGGAGAACAAACAGTCTCTTATCAATCTGTTTTTCACAACGCATAAAGGGACAGAGGTTGCAACGTAATACAATCAGAGGGGATGCAGATGTGGAGATTGTTAAGGCAGCAGTGTCAATGTCATCCAAAAAAAGGGGAAACTAGTCTCATTGGCGAAGATACAGATCTATTGGTGTTGTTACTTCATCAGCGTAAACCAGCGATGGCAACAAGCTTTATTTCTACTCGGATAAAGGGAGTCCTGCAACAGTATACGACATTAAGGTTATGAAGAAGTTGCTTGGAAACGATGTCTGCAGCAGTCTTTCTGTTCCTGCATGCATTCAGGGGATGCGATACCACTTCCGCGGTTTTGGAATCGGAAAAAAAACTCGCTCTACACAAGGTTTTGAAGGGAGACTCTGTCTTCAATAGCTGTGCTAAGATGTTTTACCACACCTAAGAAAACAAGCTGAGATTGAAGACGCTGGGTGTAAGCGATGGTGGCATTGTTCGGGGGCAAACCTGGAGACAATCTGTCTGCAATGAGGTATTCTAGCCCTTTTCTGCCGAAAATTTTGGTTCAGCCAAAAGCTTATTACACCTGAAAAGACTGCCACCGACCTCCTCTGCAACGAAGTATCATGCCCTTCGGAGTTACCTCCAAGTGATGCTTTGGATGGACAATGGTGAGGCCATGGACACTACTGAATGGGATGGGAATTGCGAACAACAGTCTAGTTCCAGTGATGATGGATACTTCACCTGCGCCAGAAAAAAATTCTGAAAATAATTCACTGCAATTGTTTTCGTGGTTGTAGTACACTTCGGTGCACTTGCAAACACACGGACTTATCTGTTCACGGGTATGCGGACCATGTCAAGAAGGCATTGTGACAATATGAGTGAGGAAGCAGTGTCTGATGATGAAAATAGAGACTATTAAAAAGACACGGTTATTCATGATGAAGTAGGTCCCTTAAAATGCACTGTGGGATTCTAAAAAAAATTTTTAGAAATGTACATGTATGTCTGACGTCCCTTGATGACGTCATGACCTCGCCTGTCCGTGTAGTTAGTATAAAACTTTGTATAAAAATTGTTATATCAACATATATAGTATAAAAAATGTAAACTCTTCTGTAACCTACAGCACAGCTTTGAATAAGGAAATAGTGGTTATTTTTAGTGGGATGGCGTCATCGTCTTATGACGTCATAGTTAGGACCTTTGGTGATCAATTTTTTGGGAAAATTTTAGTATGTTGTTCCCCCCATATAATGTATAGGTGTATAGTCCCTCAAAAAGTCCCTCAAATAAAAAAAAAGAAAAAAATGAAAATTTTCATTTTTTATTTTATTTTTATTTTTGAGGGCTATAATTTTTGATCTAATTAAAAAAAAAAAAAAATCGCCCTTGACGTCCAGCGGCTTTATCCTCTTTCGAATGACACCTCTACCGACTCTCTCCGACTGATATTGACGGGGAGTAGTCTTTGGGGGGACCCCCCTAAATCACGTTTTCTTTCGCTAACTCGTTTTCTATGCGTCAAATCAAAATTTCCCATAAGACGACCCCCATTTTTTTTACTTGTTTTATATATGTACCAAGTTTCAAAGATGGGAGTTTAATAATAAAGAAAAAAAATATTTGGGGAGTCGATCCCCTTAACATTTTATGCTTTGGCGGCCATATTCTTTGACGTCACATTTGGACCCTTTGTGGTAACCAATATTTTGGTAAACTTTTAGTATGTTTTTCCCTACATGTATACTACCAAAAAAAAAAAATAAAAAGCCCTTTTTTGGAATTTGTTCAGGGTCAAACCGTATTTTGACTGGACTATTAAGGCTGTTGTCTGCTTCTGGTTTATTTAATGTTTTATGTCTCCTATTCGTCAGTTTGTTTGTCTGAATATAGTCTTATATTTGTTTTCATGATGTATTTTGTTTATATTCTCTCTCTCTCTCTCTCTCTCTCTGTCCTCTCTCTCTCTCTCTCTCTCTCCTCTCTCTCTCTCTCTCTCTCTCTCACCTCTCCCCTCTCTCTCTCTCTCTCTCTCTCTCCTCTCTCTCTCTCTCCTCTCTCTCTCTTTTCTCTCTCTCTCTCTCTCTCTCTCTCTCTCTCTTTTATTCTCTCTTTATTTTGTTTTTTTCAGCTCTCAACATCTTTACTCAGAGTGTTCCTAGTTCCGCCATTCACCCCCAAGGTACTACTACTACTTCTACTTCTACTACTACTGCTACTACTACTATGATAGTAATGAT
>JACEEZ010025659.1:188156-258156 GCA_016584305.1 Chionoecetes opilio | reverse complement strand
GTAGAGCACGCAATATACATAAAAATACTCATAAATTGAGTATATATGATGTTTTCTGACTCAAGAACTGAACAGGGCACGTATACAAATGAAATTAGGCCATAAAACAATCTCCTACCCTCGTGGTGAGTTTATTATGAGTTTGTTATGGGGTGATGGGCCGAGTGATGAACCTCACACGCAGACCACCTCGCTTGAGTCGCTTCACCACCCCGGCGGGTAGCTGCCACTAACCGCCACGCATCAAACTGAAGGTATAATGGCTCCCTTTTCCTTAATAAAACCCCAAGCCCTTGTCCATCCAGCCGTGATGGGTATCTGGTGTTAGCCGGGGTTTGTTATTACAGGAACTACCACGTGTAGGCCTCGTGGCCTCTTGTAGCTTCCTTATTTTCTTATGTTCTTATGTTCTTATGTGACCCGCCTCCCGAGGTGGTTGCTTCCCCCAAATGGCAGGAAGACCAGTTACGAATAGAGAGATTATCAAGCGGAAAAGATCACCCATAGTGACACCGTAGCGCCACTGCCATATCTCGTACCAGAATCCCCGCGACTTCCGGGTTGTAGAAATCGAGGAAGTTAGTTAAGCTAAACACCGTGCCCTTTAACTCTTTCTGAATGTCTGCCTGGATACACCACACAACAGCGGGGATGAAGACTGGTTGTCTTTCGGATCGTCCGTCGGGTTGTAAACTTTTGTCGGTCGGTGGGGATGCAATTCGGTCGTAAGTCTCTTCGTTGTCCTTCTCAGCTACTCTCACTATCCTTCCGTGGTTCGGACGAGGCCACATTAATTCAAATGACCCCTTCGCTTTACGGAGGTATTCTGTTCCCCCTTTTATGCTGCTACAAAACTTTTTACTCCTACAATCCACTCCGTTCCACTCCCCCCCCCCCCCTCCCCCTCCTCTAACTCACTGCTACTATCCTACCGTGGTTCGGACGAGGCCACATTACATCCAATGACCCCTCTGCTATACGGAGGTAATCTTACCCTTTTTACGCTGCTGCAAAACTTTATACACTTACAATCCACTCCGTTCCGCTCGCCTTCCCCTCACTATCCGTGGTTCGGATCCCACGAAAAACTGTAGGTCCCTCCGCTCTACGGAGTCCTTCTCTCCCTGTCCAATCTTTGGTAAAAATAAAACAAAACAAAAAACACTTTTAATCTCAGACTTCTTTCACTAAATTTTTCACATATTCCTTCCTCCTTGTGGTATGTGTTGGACGCGGGGGATGAGGTCGAGAATGACGCCAGCCGCCCGTGCGGGGTGTCGTGGCGTTTGGGGGTGTGCGCGCGTACATGGTAGTGACAGAACAAGTAAAAACTATAACCCAAATCAAGACAAGCATCAAAAAACAAAACCAAGATTAGAAGAAAGAAGAGAAGAAGAAAGAAGAACGAAGAAAACAAGTCAAGCCTGAAGAAAGAGAAGAACAAGAAGATCAAAACAAAACAAAACAAAACTGAAGAACCCTGCGGTGGGCGGCGGGGGTGGGCGCGGGGTTGTCTTGGGTGTGTCCGGGGCACCATCTTCCGAGGCCCATGCCCTGCCAAGCCGTCCCAGAGTGGTTTCTGTTTGCTCGTGCTAGTTGGGAAAGCGTGTCGTTATGTCGAGACCGACCCACAACAACAACATACAAACACATACAGCACCTGGGTCAAGCCCCGGAGACTTTTTCTCTTACTAGCCTCCTTTCTCTCACCCATCTAGTCTTCTCCCTGTCCCCACTGCCCCATCTCCTGCTTTCTCTTTTTATATTATTATTATTATTATTACCTTCGCCCTCACACCCCACTCACTCCTCACTCAGTCACTCACTCATTATGTGACTCATAGGTCACGTTTACGGCCTCGTCTGTGGGCAGCCCACGTGGCTGCCCAATATATTCCTGTATTGCTGTTCTGGATCTGACCAATACATCTGGCTACAATCTACAAGGTGACTACTTATTGATCCCATACCCATGCACTCTACCTTAAGGGACACACACTCGGTAAGACAATGTCTATAGTTCTATTAGAACTATAGACATTGAAAGTTGGGGTTGCCACACAACGCCAGTATTTCTATTTTTTCATGGGAAAAAAGTACTATTGCGGGCATTACTATAAGACCTTTTCTGTTGCTGTTTCGTTACATTAATATATGTAGATAATTTTTTCGCATGTTTTTAATGAAAATGGGACATATTAATCGTAGAATAAGCATTTGTCAAATGATTCACTGCGCGCCCACTATTCCTATTATTATAGTATGAAGGGCCAGAAATGCACAACTTTTCCTACACAGAGAGAACTTTCTTGATGTATACATATATATATAAATGCAACTGACGAATACCAGCATAGTATATAAGAAACATTAATGTGTACAGCAGTGTGTTGATGCCTGACGTACGACACTTTCTTCAGACTACCACATGTGGCTTTAATCCCAAGCACCCCCTCCCTCCCTTGGTAGCCTTCCGTGCGTTTGTACGTCTGGCAACGTATCTTCCTGATACAGTTTTCGAAGATTTCTATATACATATGCTATGCCACTTGGATCCGTAACTTTCTTACAGTCATACTTCAGTTGTACAACAATATTGATGTACCTCATATTTATCACGGTCTTATTAATCATGTATAAGACATATACAACTACTACAGATATTCATTCATATATACGAAGATTGGGATTAACATGGAGATTGAAGTGTATGGGATATGTATGTGAGTAATTCATGATACTATGAAAGTAACTTCATTACCGAGAGGGGCTCTTATGTGGAGTAAACGAAAAAACTATTTACGAAAAAATGAATAGTCACCCATGTTACCCGCACGGGAAAACGGAAAAATGTAAACATATCAGTACAAGGGACCTATGGCCTCTGCGTCTCAAGGCCTATATAGTGTTTGACCACACACCTCCGTGCCTTGCCGCTCGCCCACAAGCTACCAACGCGCCCGCTACTCTCTCATTTCCTGTTCCTGCCTCTACTCATTATTATATTCAAGTACAATGTACCACGTTCCCGGTACAAAATGGTGGCACGCGGTGTTTGGTCTCTTTGTCTGTGTCTCCTTGTGTGGGTATGTGCGACACCACGTGTTGCCCGATATTGGTCCCCTGATGTCCTGGGCAGACATTCAGAAAGAGTTAAAGGGCACGGTGTTTAGCTTAACTAACTTCCTCTATTTGTACAACCCGGAAGTCGCGGGGTTTCTGGTACGAGTGTGTTGCCTGAATTTTGTGGGTTTCGAAAAGAGTTTAAAACTTATTGTATCTTATGACCGATACAAAAAAAATCCCACCGCTACCCACTACCGAGTGTGTTGCTGGTAACTCCTATGGGGATTTTATAACTGGTCACGTTACTTGAATATATTAATTGATTATGATTTTTCATTTGATTCACTTGAGATGGAGGATTTAACTTAGTCTTATGACTTCACTATGTGATTATAGTTTGACCACTTCTCACTGCGGAGATTACTGAAATGGGGGATGTATTTAAGGGAAGGGGTAAGGGTTTTAGGTTAAGGGAACAGGGTGTGAGTTAAGGGGATGCTGCCACCCAGCTCAGGCGAGTAGTTCTCTGGGTAACTCCCTGGGCGCGTTTGAATAATATTAAGATTAGATTTATTTTGGTAGTCGTGTTTGATACTGGAACTATACCGAGTAAGGCTGACTCTTTTGGAAGTGTGGGGATTACTGTCCTAACACAGAATAATCACCCGGGGTTTTATAATAAACACAAAAACTATATTTGAAAACATCATCCTATTTATTCATACTGAAATATTATCTCTTGCTTGAGATCACATACACATATAAGGGTTAATCCAACACCGGAAAAACTCTAATCGGATGTAAGAAAAAACTTTACACCTGATACGGAAGCTCTTCCTATGTGCTGAGGTAGGCTCTTCCTATCTGATGAAGGGAAGCTCTTATGAGCATACCCTCCTCACTGAATCCTACTAATGAATTATCCTTCACTTAAGTAACATACCGCTGAATATTATAATTACACATGGAAGATATATATATAGGGGAAAAAGTGTGAGAGTAATGAGTTGTGGTGTGGATTCATAGTACCATGTGGCCTTTTCCGTCAAGGACAAGATGTGGGCCCTACGGGAAAGATGGGTTGAGACTCGTTAATAATACTTATAAGGATGGGCGGGACCTCCTTTACGTTAGCGAAAACTAACATAGATACCCATATTTGAAAATATAGATAACAATATGATAACAAGGGAAGGGGGGGGGGGGAAACAGGAGCGAATGTCGGTCGACTTACCTACGGGAAAGATGGGTTGAGACTGGCGTCTCATGGAGTCATGGCCCTCGGCATAAAAGGGGAGTTGTTTGAATGGTCTCGCCGTGACCTCAAATGAAGAGCTTATAATCCCGAACTAACTAATTAAATAATGAAACTCGTGTACCTAAGACAAGAGCTGCCTATAATACAGACCTGTTACTTTGATATAGAAGAATTTAATATGTTTAATCTAATACCCAAGAAGGGTGTGGCTTACTTTCATGTCAAAAGTCCGAACGCGTCTTTGGAGCGAGAGGGTATCGAGGTTGGTTGCATAGAAATTTGGTAGACTTTCAATTTAGCGTATAACTTTACTAAGATATCCATTTATGAACATGATCGATAACGATGGGGATATTTTGAAAGACATTAAGAATCTAGGAGGGTTCCTAGATCTGATAGGATGGTTGGGGAGGAGTGAAAAGAATTGAATCCATTAGTTATCACTGATCGCGGAATAATTATTCCACGAATTTTGACTCGCACCCGGCATGTCGGGGGGGGGAGTGGAGAAAGGAAGAAAGAAATGGCGGGGAGAAGGAAAGAAGATAAACAAAATGGCGCGTAGGAAGGAAAGAAGATGAGAAAAAAATGGCGTTATAGAAAGAAGGGCGATGGGTCACCCGTGAAACTAAAAAAATGAACTGCTTACAAGACATAACTCGGGAATTATATGTTATAATAATTCTCATACTATCTCTCCCGAATAATGGGCATTACACACGTCTATTCTCCGGGAAAATTAAATTCTTCAAGTATCAAATTAACTACTCACGGATCGTGTTTCCGTTTTTAAGCTACGTCAAGAGGAGGTGTGTATGGGACGAATTTAGAGTGAATTTAATGGAAATTCCTTCTGTTTCCCTTTGAAAACGGGTGTCTGCTTGTGTTTAGATTACACGAATATTCAATGAAAGGAAGTTATCCCAATCAACCTGATACCTGGGTAGTGACGTGGGTGTCGAATCCTGACTCAGTCCCTACCTTTTCAACGCAAAGTTTCGTCCCATGGGTGCTCGCCGGCTACTCTCAGGTTAGATAACGAGAGCCTTACGCGTCCTGAAAGGCCCGCCACACCGCAAGCTGGTTGACTGTGAAGGGGAGAAGCGAGTACTACTATCTCGAATTAAAATACTCCTCCCACTGAACCAGGCTGAGCCCGTGAAAACCAGACACTCCGACTTCTAGACATGAGAAATCTCCTAGACCACAATTGTTTCATCTAGTCTGACACTACACAAACCCTTGACTCAATAATTTACATTTAACACTTTTCGCTTAATCTTCACCTGAATACACCAAAAGTCGGTTGATTGTAACTTGAATTAAATACTTGAAGACTCACCGAACCAGACTGAGTCTGTTAATGAAATTCAATGAGACTGGTATCCCAATCAACCTCTTACCTGGATATACTAAGAACATACTGACCCTCAATTTGTTTTGAATCCTGGTCAATGTTTTACATTTAACACCTTTCGAATTGATTTCCCCAAGAGTAATAACCGGGTGACACTACAACTACCCTACCGAGTAGGTATTAAACTTTCAAGTTCATAAAAATAAATTTTCAATGTTCATGTTCAAAATATTTCTTCCTCGATTTTCTAACATTTAACTAATTCATAACTAACACTGCACTGAACACTCCTCGATTAGTCTTCTAGGAGGTCTCCGTAGGTCGGGTTGTGAAGCTTGAGAGTGCGGAAGCAGATGTCGTCGAGCTCCTTGCTATCGACGCAGCAAACGTCGCTGGCGTCCTTGGTCAGCCGGTGGATGGATAGTATGGCGCTGTATGGCTCGGCTACCTTAGGCGACGGGACAACCGAGAAGGTAACCATTTTCTTGTCTGGAAACTCCTCTAGGATCTTGGAAACTAAGAGCGTATCCCTGCCTGAGTTCTGTGTCTCCATTCTTGGAGGTGGCGGGCCACGATGTCGCTCACAGCGGCGATGATGTAGATGTTCTTAGCGCTGGGGTTATTAGCGTAACTCATGACGACGTCAGTGGGAAGGCTGAGAGAGATCCAAGACTTCCCTCCCGACGCGGCTTCACGTCCTTTCTTTGCCATGGTGGTGGTGTCGAGGCGTGTGGGTGGCGGCTAGATGCGGCTACAGGAACAGCGGCTACGGCGGCTGGCTATGAAGGGCGGCGGAGTTGAGGCGAGCGTGGCGTCGAGGCGCGCGGCAGGCTGTAGTGACGTTGGCTGTGAAGGGCGGCGGAGTTGAGGCGAGCGTGGCGTCGAGGCGCGCTGAAGTGGTGAAGGGCGCGGCGGTCTGTGAAGGGCGGCGGAGGCTGAGGCGAGCGTCGCTGCTAGGCGCGCGGCATCGATGGGGCGGGCGTGGCGGCGAAGGGCGGCGGCGGCGGCGAAGGGCGGCGGCGGCTGGCTCGCTTCTTACAGCTCACTCCCACATGGTCATGGTTCAAAGTGGTGGGAGGTGTTTGGTTTATAGGGGGGGAGATCTAATGAGCCTACTATAATGATCGATTACTATATGAAAATTTACTGAAATTTGACTATCTTGCTATTTATTTTCCCAGGTGAGATTCTGTTGCTGTTATTTTTAGGAAATAATATCCCACCGCTATAGTCGCCAGTGTGTTGCCTGAATTTTGTGGGTTTCGAAAAGAGTTTAAAACTTATTGTATCTTATGACCGATACAAAAAAAATCCCACCGCAAAACTACCAGTGTGTTGCTGGTAACTCCTATGGGGAGTTTATAACTGGTCAACGTTACTTGAATGATATTAATTGATTATGATTTTTCATTTGATTACAACTTGAATGGAGGATTTAACTTAGTCTTATGACTTCACTATGTGATTATAGTTTGACCACTTCTCACTGCGGAGAGTACTGAAATGGGGGATGTATTTAAGGGGAAGGGGTAAGGGTTTAGGTTAAGGGAACAGGGTGTGAGTTAAGGGGATGCTGCCACCAGCTCAGGCGAGTAGTTCTCTGGGTAACTCCCTGGGCGCGTTTGAATAATATTAAGATTAGATTTATTTTGGTAGTCGTGATTGATACGTGGAACTATACCGAGTAAGGCTGACTCTTTTGGAAGTGTGGGGAATTACTGTCCTAACACAGAATAATCACCCGGGGTTTTATAATAAACACAAGAACTATATTTGAAAACATCATCCTATTTATTCATACTGAAATAGTATGTCTCTTGCTTGAGATCACATACAACATATAAGGGTTAATCCAACACCGGAAAAACTCTAATCGGATGTAAGAAAAAACTTTACACCCTGATACAGGAAGCTCTTCCTATGTGCTGAAGGTAAGCTCTTCCTATCTGATGAAGGGAAGCTCTTATGAGCATAACCCTCCTCACTGAATCCTACTAATGAATTATCCTTCACTTAAGTAACATACCGCTGAATATTTATAATTACACATGGAAGATATATATATAGGGGAGAAAATGTGAGAGTAATGAGTTGTGGTGTGGATTCATAGTACCATGTGGCCTTTTCCGTCAAGGACAAGATGTCGGCCTACGGGAAAGATGGGTTGAGACTCGTTAATAATACTTATAAGGATGGGCAGACCTCCTTTACGTTAGCGAAAACTAAACATAGATACCCATATTTGAAAATATAGATAACAATATGATAACAAGGAAAGGGGGGGGGGAAACAGGAGCGAATGTCGGTCGACTTACCTACGGGAAAGATGGGTTGAGACTGGCGTCTCACGGAGTCATGGCCCTCGGCATAAAAGGAGAGTTGTTTGAATGGTCTCGCCGTGACCTCAAATGAAGAGCTTATAATCCCGAACTAACTAATTAAATAATGAAACTCGTGTACCTAAGACAAGGCTGCCTATAATACAGACCTGTTACTTTGATATAGAAGAATTTAATATGTTTAATCTAATACCCAAGAAGGGTGTGCTTACTTTTCATGTCAAAAGTCCGAACGCGTCTTTTGGAGCGAGAGGGTATCGAGGTGTTACATAGAAATTTGGTAGACTTTCAATTTAGCGTATAACTTTACTAAGATATCCATTTATGAACATGATCGATAACGATGGGGATTATTTTGAAAGACATTAAGAATCTAGGAGGGTTCCTAGATCTGATAGGATGGTTGGGGAAGAGTGAAAAGAATTGAATCCATTAGTTATCACTGATCGCGGAATAATTATTCCACGAATTTTGACTCGCACCCGGCATGTCGGGGGGGGGGTGGGGAGTGGAGAAAGGAAGAAAGAAATGGCGGGGAATGAAGGAAAGAAGATAAACAAAATGGCGCGTAGGAAGGAAAGAAGATGAGAAAAAATGGCGGTTTAGAAAGAAGGGCGATGAGTCACCCGTGAAACTAAAAAAATGAACTGCTTACAAGACATAACTCGGGAATTATATGATAATAATTCTCATACTATCTCTCCCGAATAATGGGCATTACACGAGATATGGCAGTGGCGCTACGGTGTCACTATGGGTGATCTTTTCCGCTTGATAATCTCTCTATTCGTAGCTGGTCTTCCTGCCATTTGGGGGAAGCAACCACCCCGGGAGGCGGGTCACAAACCCCGGCTAACACCCAATACCCATCACGGCTGGATGGACAAGGGCTTGGGGTTTTATTAAGGAAAAGGGAGCCATTATACCTTCAGTCTGATGCGTGGCGGTTGGTGGCAGCTACCCGCCGGGGTGGTGAGGCGAGGTGGTCTCGGTGAGGTGCCGCCGTTCACCACTCGGCTCATCACCCCATAATAAACTCACCACGAGGGTAGGAGATAGGTTTAAGGCCTAATTTCATTTGTATACTTGCCCTGTTCAGTTCTTGAGTCAGAAAACATCATATATACTCAATTTATGAGTATTTTTATGTATATTGCGTGCTCTACGCCACCCCTACCGTGGTCGCTTTGTTTTGACAGCTTAACGTCTTTAAGTACGTCTGCAGAATGCCAAAAGTTGCCCAGAACAGCTGTTGGAAGTCGCTAGGTCGTGCAGACCGGAAGTAAGCCTCTCTGAATGTAGCCCCTGATGTCCTGCACGCCCACGGCGCTCTATATTTGATGTCACGTGCCGCCCGCCTGCACGCATATCCTCTCCGCCCACGCATCAGGTTCCTGATTTGATGTCACGTGCAACCTTCGCACGTCCATG
Organism: Chionoecetes opilio; assembly: GCA_016584305.1. Lineage (NCBI taxonomy): Eukaryota > Metazoa > Arthropoda > Malacostraca > Decapoda > Majidae > Chionoecetes > Chionoecetes opilio. Next base: position 248,705 of record JACEEZ010025659.1, on the reverse strand, counting down.
CGGCTCACGCCCGCACCCACACGCCCACCCTTGATGTCGCGTGTGGTCTCCACATTCTCGTGCTTCCCGCACGACCCTCCCGTGCACCTCATGGTGTGCACGTGAGTCTGTTCCTGTTCTCCTGATTTCGTTCGGCTTATCTCATCTCTCTGCTCCATGTGAGTCGTTCATCGTGTTATTATTTTCCAGTCACTTGAAAACTGTGGCTGTTACTATTTTTCATGTCGCTTTGAAACGTGACCTCGTGTGCTTTGCGATATTCTGTGTGTGCCCTATATTTGACCTTATTTGACTCATTTTTGGTTACAATTTCATTTCAGCACAGTGTTGCTATATTTTGGGCTATTTTTCTCATTCGATTGCATTTCCTGTGATTATTTTTGGGCTACAAACATTTTGTGTGTGATTTTCTTTATCTCTGTTCATTCCCGCGATTTCTGACCTGCGCGTTATTTTCCCTGCTAAACCTCTGGGCTGAGACTAGGATTCCTTGGTTTGCCTCGGCGCGACATCGCTTGGTGGTGTACACGTGTTCCCCCCCCCCCCCACTTCCCTGAAAATGGTAGACAATGGTGTCCCGGCGTCTCGGGGGACGAGGCCTGCCGCCTCGCCCCCGAACCAACCCCCCACCCCGCACCCTCTTGCTTCAGGCTACGCGGCCTGCCGCCTCCGCTGTTCCCTGATGCCCCCCCCCCCCCTGGCCACACCTGCGTGGGTCAGGTCGGGCCGACCGCGTGGGAAAGGTCAGCCGGCTTATCACCCGTCTCCTGCCGCCCGCCTCCTCTCACCCGCGCCCTAACTCCCACATGGCGCCTCCCGCGCGCCCACACACCCGCCTTCCATGGCTGGTCTCCCATGGCTTGCCTCCCGCCCGTGGCCTGGCTTGCCGCCCACGCAAGCGCCCATCGGCGATGCCTACCCTGGTATCGTGTCCGCCTCATCCCTTCCGCGGCCTGCTTCGTGGCTCACGCCCACGACCGCCGCCCATACCTCGCCTCATCTCTCCTTCGCTGACTAGACTGTGTTTTCGGCTGGTTTGGTTATAGAAACTGCAGACTCTATTTCCTTAAGCCCCGTCCACACTGTGCCTCATGCGTAGATACCACTGACAGTGGCGTCACCGCGGGGGGGCTAAGGGGGACTTAGCCCCCCCAAGTCAAGGACTCAGCCCCCCCAAAATTGCTGCTAGTAGCCTGCTACCCAAAAACAATAAAAAAGAATATTTAGACGTTAGGAACACAGGACGGGAGGCATGTTAACACAGTGGTAGGCAGGTAAAGGCAGTGGGAGCCAGGGTAAGGCAGTGGGAGGCAGGGTAACACAGGACGGGAGGCAGGTTAACACAGTGGGAGGCAGGTTAAGGCAGTGGGTGGCAGGGTAACACAGGACGGGAGGCAGGTTAACACAGGACGGGAGGCAGGTTAAGGCAGCGGGAGCCAGGGTAAGGCAGTGGATGGCAGGGTAACGCAAGACGGGAGGCAGGTTAACACAGGATGGGAGGCAGGTTAAGGCAGTGGGAGCCAGGGTAAAACAGTGGAAGGCAGGGTAACACAGTGGTATGCAAGTTAAGGCAGTGGGAGGCAGGTTAAATCGGCTTTTTGTTACTTTATCATGATCATGTACTTTATTCTGTTTAACTACAGTATCCCATGTACCTGTTTTTGTGCAATAAGGGAAATACCTTACCGTAGATAACAGTGAAGTCGCCACCTACAGTGAAGTCGCCAGGCGCCAAATATTACGAATTATAGCATTACTGCTGATTTTTATGTGCCACTGAAGATGTTACACAGTAGTTTATATCATGGCTGTATAATCTACCCTGTTTCAGCGTTGTTTTATGCTTTGTAGCTGCAAATATAACTGTTGCGCATTTTGCTTCTCACGTTTTTCTTCGCGCGATGACAGACAGTAAACAAGTAGCTTTTCGGGCGGCAGGACACAGACTTGCCAGATCTTTCAAACTTGAATAGAACTTATTTTCACGTTGGCAAAGGAATTTTTATATATCCAAGCATCTTCCGCAGCTAATATATATAGAGACTTGTTTTACTTTACCTCTAATTTCCCTGAATTCCCCAGAGTGGCGACTCAACTGTTGGGCTAAAATACTAGCTGGCGACTTTACTGTAGTAGGTATAGTGAGGTCGCCACTCAGTTTTATTTTTGTACTTTGTTCATTTATAGCCCTAATATGACACAGATGAAGACACAAAATGACACAGACTTTCCAGATAGACCCTTCTAACTTTCCTGAAATCATGGATGTACAAATGTAAGTATTAACGCCACCACACGTCTGTAAATAACAAAGAAACGTAGAACTGGCGACTTCACTGTTATCTACGGTAAATATATTGTAAGTTTATATTTATATATTTTTTTAATTATCAAGATAAAACCTTACTGAGAAACAAACCAAAAACATACATTGTACAATTCCTTTGTGTTTATTAGTGGAGAGAGAAAAATGGCAATTTTTTTTATTTTGTAAAAAACAGAATAAAATTTTTTTTCAAATTATAAAATTTTAGTTAATAGGGAAAAAAAGGCATGGTAAAAAATTTTTAAATTTATGGGGAATGTAATTAAAGCTTAATTCCATTTTTCTTCTTTTTTTTGGGGTCTCAAAATCCCCTGGAACTGTTTAAATTTTTCAAAATTCCCCCCCGACCCCCAGCGGGATAGGTTTCGCGCGTCGCCCATCCCACCCCGGGGCAAAAGCCCGTTTAAATTTTTTTTTCCGGGTGCCCGCCATTTACCACTAAATCTTTTAAAAACCCTGGTCGGGGAAATCTGGGCTACGGGTGGCCGAGATTGAAGACCACCCGCCATTTTTGTCATAACCAAAAAATTTACAGGGGCCCGGCCCAGGCAGGGGCTGGGTTTTGGGCTGCTGGCTTTGGGGTTGGCCTATATTCCCAAACCTCTACTATATTAAACCTACTCTATTTTTACCACCTACAACTACTTTTCCCACCTACAAACTACTACTTAAACTTCCAACCTAGTGCACCGTCAAACCCTTTCCAAGTATTTATTTACGGGTGATACACAGAAAAACAGGTTGTTTGCCGAGGCCGTACAGGGGGTGTATTTACAGGTTTTCTTGCGAGGCCTTTTACAGGTGGGGAAAGTGCCAGGTGGGGGTTGCGGCCTTACAGGTGGGTAGAAACAGGGGTCTTCCCGGGGCCCGTAAAGGGGGTTATATACAGGGTTTTGCGGGGGCCGTACAGGTGTGTATGAAGGTAAATTTTCCCGGGGGCCGGTTATAGGGTGTTGCGGGCCGTACAGGTGTGTAGTGACGGTGTGTTCGGGGGCCGTACAGGGGGTTATGCCCAGGTGGGGGGGTTTGGGGTTTAAAGCGAGAGGCAAAGAGGCAGTGTTGCCCCCGAGTGTGTGTTTGTCTGACCAAATGAGGCGAACGCGCAGTTCCCCCGCCACTATAAGGGGCGCAGCCCCTTTACCGCGGGGCCCACGGGTACGGCACGACCCCACAGTGGCCCCATGGGAAGTTTCTCTCGGGATTACAGGAATTTTAAATTTTAATCAAAACCTTTGGCCTAATAAAAAAAAATTTTTCTTACGAAAAAAATACGATGCTAGGGAAAACAATTTTTGGAAATTAATGGACGAGAGTTTGCGGTCTTTTTTAAGAGACATCAACGTTTTTTTCTTGGCCTACAATGGGTTTCTTTGTTGCAATGGAGATGGGTTTTATTTTGCGCTCCCCCCCCCCCCCCCCCCCCTAAAAAAAAATTATTTTAAATAAAACCCAAAACCAAACCTTATAGGTTTTAAGGGAACCCTAACCTGGAAACCCTTTAAAAGGTTTTTAATGAAGCCCAACCAAAACCTTATGGGTTTTAAATTTGAAACCAAAACCTAACCTTAAAGGTTTTAATGAAATCTAACCAAAACCTTATGGGGTTTGTAATAAACCTAACCTAACTTTAACCAAAAGGTATATTTTTTTTTCTTTTTTTTTCTTCGAAAAATAAAGCTATCTCCATTAGAAAAAAGCCCGCCTTATTAGGAAGCGCTATGATCATTTGTATCATAACCGCACTCAGGTTGCTTCCGTTCCCCCAAATTGTTAACAAGTAAAAAAAAAAAAAAAATATACTTATATCTATATCTACTTTTTTAAAAAAAAAAAGTATACCTATCCACCTTTATTTTTTTTAAAACTAGTATTTGGATGATTTGGAGGTGGGTAGATGGTTTAAAAGAGTGGATGGGTGGGTTTGGGTGTGTGTTTTGTGGTGGGGGGTGCGTGGGGTGTGTGTGTGGGTGGGTGCGTGTGTGTGTGTGTGGTGGGTTTTGGTGTGTGTGTGTGTGGTTTTTACTCACAGGGGGAAAAGATTTGCCATTCCGGGCCCTGGTCTTTTTTTGCACAGGACATAGCAGCACAGTTTGGCAGGGACGAGGCGATAACAGCCAACAGAAAGCACAGTTTTGGCATGACGAGGCGATAACACAGCCAACAGAAAACGCGAGCCGCGGGAAACAAGGCTTTTTTTTGGTTACAAGTTTTGGTTACAGTTTTTTTTTTAAAAATAAACAGTACCCAATCTATATATTTAAACAGCTTTTTCCCCCGTTTTTGTAAATTTCAGGACCGAATATGGGGGGTTATTTTAGTGTTTTGGGGGGAGTCTGGGGCTTTTGACATGTTAAAACCAATGTCCATGTATTGAAATTGAAGGGGTATTTTTAAATTTATTTTGGGACAACAAAAAAAAATTGTCCAAAAAACGAAACCTTTTTTTCCCTTCCCATTTCCCCTTTTTACACGTGGAACTCGCCAAAACTTTTATGTCGGCAAAAACTTCTGGGTTTGGTTTTTTTCCCTTTATAATGGACGATAACTGCCGGCACTACGCCATCACCACATGCTTTTTTTCATTTTATTTTTTGTTTAGTATACTGTAAAAAGTTTTAAATGCACTTCCGCGAAAAACCTTTTAAAAAACTTAGATATTTTTCCTAGTGTTTGCCCTACTCCCCCCCTTTTCCCCAAAAAACAAGTTTGGGGGGCCGGGGGGGGAATGCGGGATAATGGGGGGGGTACAAAATTTGCGTCGAAAACCACATACTTTTTGAGTTAGGGAAAATTTAAAAAAAATTCTCAAATTTGGGGGGAAAATTCTTTTTGGATTTTTTCCCTGATTCCAGAGACGTGTGAACCGGGAGATCCCCCCCGGGAATGATGACTGAAGTTTTGAAAACCCCCCCCCAAACCCCCCAACCCCCGCTAGGAGGTTAGGTTGGGTTTTAGTTTTTGGTTGGTTGGGTTGGGGTTATTTGGTTTAAAGGTTTTAGTTTTGGTTGGGGTTTAGGTTGGTTGGGTTATCGGGGGGTTAAACCCCCCCCGCTGGGTTTTTGGGTTTAAATTTTTGGTTAGGTTTTTTCTCTAATAAAAGGGAAAATTACCCTAGATCTGGGGAATTTTTAAAACCCCCAAAAACAACTCTTAAATTACTTTTTTTCCGGGACGCATAATTTTGTTCCCCACCCGAAAACCCCCATTCCCACAGGGGGCCCAAACTTTTTTGGGGGAAGTGGGAGAGAAATGGGCAAACACTAGAATTTTCCCAAAAACTTATATAAATATTGTAGAAAAAGTAGTTGTCTTGGGACTAATACTCATCGACACAACCCCCCCTTCCAGGGGCCCCCCAAAACCATATGGGAAAGGTTTGGTTAGGGTTTTAATTGATTAGGGTAGGTTATTTTTTGGGGTTAGGTTGGGTTTTAGATCGGGTTAGGTTAGTTTTGGTTTTAGATTTAGGTTAGGTTGGGTTTAGTTATCGGTGGGTCCCCCCCCGCAGGTTGGGTTTTAATTTTGGTTGGGAAAAAATTTCCCCTAGATTTTAAGGGAAAATTATTTTAGTTTCTAGGGAGTTTGCTCCTTACACAATTCTTAAATTACGTGCCCTCGGGGACGCATTTTTGCTCCCCCCCCAAAAACCCCGCTTTTCCACGGGGTGCCCAAACTTGCTTGGGGGTTAGTGGGGGGGGTTTGGGCAAACACTAGAATTTGGGGGAAAAACTAGCAGGGGTCTCAGAAAATGACCCGCGCAGTCCTCGTCCTTTTTTAAACCAAAAAGCATAATTTTAGGCAAGGAAAATCAGTCAGTTTTTTCAGAAAATGACTGCGCAGCCCTTTTCTTTCATTTTTTATAAAAAAGGCATAATTTTCCCCAAAGAAAAACGGGCCCATTTGTCCCAAAAAATAAAACCGTGCAGTCCCGTCCTTTTTTCCCAAAAAGCACAAATTTTTTAGGAAAGGGAAAAAATTTTAGTCAGGGGTTTCGAAAATGCCGCCGGGCCCTCATTCATTTTTACCGGTACCCTTTTCCCCTTTTAATATCCTACAAACCTCCCCATTCCCTTCGGCGAGATTTCCCCGGGATTGCCCCCGGCCCGAAAATTTTCCGGTAAAGGGAGAGTCCCGGGAAACCGTTCTCATTATCCCTGAATGATACGATTGGTCACTCAGAAGGGTTGCCTTTTAAACGCCATTGAATTAATATTATATGGTAAAACCATGATGTCTGCCCCTTTTTGCCCCTGAATTATTGGGTTTAATCAGGATGGCTGGCCCATTATTCCCCCCAAAAATATTTTTTAAAAGTAAATCAGGATGTCTGCCCCCTTAAATTTATTGCCCCCAAATTGTTTATTTCTGGCCCAATCTGTATGTCAAGGGTACCCCTTAGTGGGTACCTTTGATTGGGCCCCTATATTACATGCATACCCAGCGGGACAGGGCAGTTTAAGGGGCGTTTTCAGAGACCCCCTTTTTTTTTTTTCTTGCCCTACAATGGGGTTTTTTTTTAATGAGATAGTTTTTTTTTTTGCGAAAAACCCAAAAAAAAAAAAAAAAAAAGGTATACTTTGTGGTTGGTTGGGTTGGTTTTATTAAAACCTAAAAGGTTAGGTTAGGTTTCTTTAAAAAAACCTTTTAAAGGGGTTAGGTTGGGTTTCATTAAAACCATAAGGTTGGTTGGGTTTTTCTTTAAAAACCTTAAGGTTTAGTTTAAGTTTTTTTTTTTTCATATTTTTTTTTTTTTTTTTTTTGGGGGGCGAAAAAATAAAACCTTTCCCCGTTAGAAAAAGCCCATTGTGGGCCAAAAAAAAAATTGGTGGGTTTTTCTCTAAAAACGCCCGCGAAAGGGGTCCAGTATCCCTTTTAATATAGGCGGCCTGTTTCAACGGGCGGCCCGAATCAACGAATCCCCTTAGGGGTTAGGGGAAGCACACTCTGTTCAAACCGAAAAGCCCCGGGGTTCGTTTCCCCGGGTGGAGGGGAAAACTTTTGGGGCCCTTTTTCCCTTTAAAAACCCCCAAAACCCCCCTGTCCACCCGCAGGGAAGGGTAAGGGTGTTAACCGGGGTTTTGTAACCCCCTCCCCCCGGGGTTGGCTTCGGCCAACACTAAACCCTTATAACCCACTAGCAGACAGCTCTTTTCCCTTGGGGTTTTGGGTTTTGCGAGAGAGCTGTCGGGTTTACAGCAGCGACCCCCCTTTCTGCTGTGTCAATAACTGACGAAATTTTTCCCAATCATCATCATCAAAAACCCTTTTCCCTTTTCGCTTTAAAAAATGATACATCTTTGTTGTTTTCCAAAACCCCGATGCCCGTGAGTAATCAGCTGATTTTTTGTTTTTTAAACCTTTTTTATCACGTGACAGCCTTGGAAATTTGGGTGATAGATTGAATAGATAATATAAAAACTGCTGTGATTCCTTTTTAGCGAGGATGACGTTTAAAGTAACGCCAGCCCTCACTTTTCCCCCTTTTGGGGATACTCCGAGATACTCTTCCTTGCCCCCAGGTTTTTAAGTCCATCTCGGGAGATTATTCAAAAAGCCTCGGGGCAAGAGGGGGGGGAGGGTTTTCGCCGGGTAGCATTTACCCATACTTACACCGCTTTATTACCCCTTTTTTTTCTGGATTGGCCCCCGGACGGGCCCTTTTTTGGTTTTTTTGCCGTCCCGTGTTTTTAAGGGGTCCTTGGGCCGGAGTTTGATTTCTCCCTTTTTTTTTGTCGGGGTTGGCACATGGTGTGTAAGTACGTTTTATTTTTTGGGATAATTTTTTTACCTTAAAAGGGGGAATTTTTGGGGAAGAAGGGCCCTAAGAAGCCGGCTTCTTTTCAGCTGCGTTTTCTGTTATGGGGGGGGGCACTTTTAAAAAGCCGGCTTTTTTACGGATTGGCCCCGCTGGGGAAGCCCTAAAAAAGCCATAAAAGCGAGAGCCAGGGGGTCGCCCTTCCCCCCCCGGGTTTTTCCCCCTTGTTGCCGGGGCGTCAGAGATAAAAAAACAAATATGGCGGGGAGGGCAAGATTCTGAACCCCAAATGGTATCGGCGGGGAGAAAACTGTAATTACAGATAACAGGACACAAGTAAAAAACCCTAATTGGGACATTCAGAACATGGACATACCTTAAGACCCCGAACAAGAATATAAAAAGGGTTTAAAGACACGACAGGACAAATTTAAAAATGGGGGAAAGAAAGATCATGTCTTATAGGGTGGGCGATAGGGCCTGGCTGCACGTAGTAGTTTTTGCTGAATTTCATGATTTTAAAATGGGAGAAATTAGCCTGATTTTTTTCCCTTTAGTAGCACGGGCTTAACTTTCGGACCCCCTAATAGAGCTTAAAAAGGAATGACATGGTGATAGGAAGCGTCGTCTGGTTTAAAACACTTTCTCGAGTCTTTAAAATTAACACAAGACGTTTTTTCTAATTTTTTTCAATTATGCAATCAAAACCCCAACCCGGAAAAAGTTTTCGCTGATTTTATTATGCTTTCCCTTTTTGGGTTTTTAGAGATCTCCCCACACTGTTGAGAACGTGAAAATGTTGGGAATCTCGCCCACGGAGACGAGAGTACCATAAAACCCTTTACCCCTCATCCGAATTTCCCCCACAAAACATTGCAAAATATCTAAGGGATGCATTTCATTACGGGTTTACGGAGATGAACAAAATTAAAGTGTAGTAATAATTGTAATACTTAGGGGCTGATAGGTATTGTTGGGGAAAAGACTTTGCCCTTGCGTTTAGGAAAAACTTAAGAACAAAGGGGCCCCCCCGGGGAAACTGACCCAAAAGTTGGGTCCCATGTTTTTAACTTACTGTCCTTAACACTCTGTTTAATTTTTTAAAAGTGCCGATCCTTAATTTGCCTACATGGGGGCCCATATTAAAATTCAGGTTCTTGAAAAAAAATAAGTCCCGTAGGGGTTTTGGGTTTTTTTAAGGGCCCGGTTAGGTTAGTGCACAGCCCCATGGGCTCGAGGGGGGGGTTTCAGGGTTTGGGTTTTAGAGTTTTGTCATTTTAGAATAAAGGGGTCAAAACCCCCTATCTTTTTCTTCTTCTTAAGACAACCCAAATTGGGGACATTTGGGGGAAACCGGGGTTTTTGGGTGGGGGGGGCACCCATATAAGGGAAAAATGGCCCCCGAAAAGTCTATGAACTAGGGAAAAATTTCCCCAGTTTTGGATTTTTTTTTTGGGGGCCATATTTCCCCTTTTGGTGTGCTCCCCCACCCAAAAAAACCCGGGGTTTCCCCCATGTCCCCAAGCTTGTTTGGGTATAAAAAGAAGAAAAATAGGGGGGGGGAACCCTTGTTTTTAAGATTTTCCCCTATATATATATATATATTTTAATTTTATAATATAATGTGTTTTTTGTATATTTTGGTTTTTAAAATTTGTATGTTTTTTGAAAGAAGGATTAATGGTATTTTTTGGTGTACCTGATTTTTTTGTTGGAAAATAAAGATAAAGGTGTAAAAGATGTACCCCTCGCTTTGAAAGAAAAAATTGGGGGAAAAGGGTGCAGGTTATAATTATCCGAGTGATCCCCAAAATTTCGCATTTTTAACAAATTTTTGGTCTTTTTATGAGGTGAAAGTTCCCCATTTTTCCAAATAATTCCGTGTATCGCCCAACTTTGCCGTTACATCTGACCCAAAGTTTTGTACAAAATTAATACTCAGCCATCACAAATACTACCCCAAAAAGGGCAATTTAAAAAAAACGAACCGTACAACACATATAATGGGAAATTATTCGGTTTAAAAACACGCATATACCGGATGGCAGGAAAAAAATTTTTTGAAGCCGATATTTGTTATATAAAGTCCGTAAAAAACGGGGGTTGTGTGTATACACTAAACTTTTAAAAAAGTATAAAAGGGGCATCAGGTATAAAACCTAATTAAAGTTCGGTTTGGGGACATTAAGTAGATTAGGTTATGGGTCAAAAGGGGTTTCTGCATATAGGAAAAAAAAAATTTTTAAACTAGTTTTGGAAATTGTAAAAATTTTTTGAATATGGGAAAGTTTAAACGTATTTACTGGCAATTTGGTTTCCCAATTAAATTTACCAACAGTATTACCTGGCCCTTTTTGCATTAAAATCTGAGGTTTAAATACATTTTTTATTTTTTTGGTTGTTTTAGTTGGATTAAATTTTCTTGGTTTTTAATTTTTAAATTTGGTTTCCTTATAAAATTCTATAAAGGTACCCCATCAACAAAAATTTTTTTATTATTTTCATTTCCTTGTATATTTAAGGCCGGCTCTATAAAAGGGGGCAAAATCGGGAAAATTTTGGAAAACTTTGAACATGACTATTTTTCATGTATGAACAAAAACTCTTTAAAGCGTCTGTCCCCTATTTTCCCTTTTAGGCAAGGGGGGTTTTAAAATTTCAAAGTAACCCGTCTATTTAGGTATGGATGTTCCGGTTTGGGATAAGTGTTTCCCCGAAGATGAAGGGGAAAACTCTGAGAGAAGGGGGGAGAGGGGGGGGTAAATAAATAAATAAATATCTTTTTTTCCTGAAACATGGTTTTCTATCAAACTTAATCACAGATGTTTATGCAAAATATACTTTAAAAAAGAAATTCTTTTTAAATCAGCAAATAAAAAAAAATACATAAAAAGAAAGGCAAACGAAAAAAATTAAAAGGAAATTTAAATTTTAAAATTAAAAAAATAAGAAAATAAGTCCCCTTTTAAATATCTTTAAAATACTAAATTTAAAATATGCAACCCGCTATTTTATATGGGGAAACAATTATAAATTCACCCTTTGGGGCAATTAAAAATAAAATTTTTAATTTAGACTTAAAAGTGTAACTTCCAAATTAATGATGCATGAAGGGAAATTGTTCCTAGTTTAAAGGGCCCTTTTTAAAAAGTGATAGGGTTTGGCCCCCAGCCCTTTTTGGCTCTTGGCCCCATAAAGGTTTTTTTAGCTGCCTTGGTTTTAATGGCTGTATTTTCCCTGACAAGGAAAAATAGATACCCCCCTCCCGGGTACAAAAACCCCTTGACCCGCCTTATAAAACCCCAAACATTTTTTTTATAAATATCTGTTTTTTAATTTTTAAAACCCCTTTAACTTTTTATGATAGGGAGTAACGTGTCCTTCTATCTTTCTCCTCCCAATAGTAGTTTAGGGTGCAAAAATTTTGGGAGTTTTTTAAAACCCCTTAAAAATAAAGTTGGAAAATATTTGTTGAGTCCCATATACCCATAAGTAATTAATTTAAACTGAGAAGAGAGAGAGAGATTAATTTAAAGCCAAAAATTACCAAAAAAATGAAAAACAGGCCCCCTATCTTCCAAGCAAAATATAAATCAGCCCAACCCCCAAAGCGGAAATCCCGGGCACTGGCGGGCAGATGATGGCCAGTTAATGAATCCCTCATTATACCTGACCCTTGCCATCAGGTGCAACAGTTAATAAAAAAATAAGTCGCTAATGTGGAACTCGACCCAGCCAGCCCCATATGATGTCCGTAGGTGCCCGCCTCTTTACCTTGCCCTATTAATAGTCCTTGGTTTATGGAGAAAAAAAACATTAATGTGAAGGATATGTGTTGTGATCCATTCACAATATCGTCAGTCAGTTATCGTAACTTATTAATGGCTTTCATTCGACGGTACACTTTCGTCAGTGTGGTTGTTTTGTTTACAATTATCAGCTGTGAGCGCCGAGCGGGCAAGCCTCGAACACTCCTGTCAGCCGTTCTGGCGAGGCACGAAAACGAGAGAGAAGCCGTAAGAAGCCGGCTTCTTACGGCTTCTCTCACCAAAATTCGCCTCTAGTATACTGCTTTGAAGACTTTTAGATCAGGAATCTTAATTAAGTCATAATTTCCACTTTTAATATTGTATAATATTTTCACGACCATTTCTCTCTTTCGTTGGCTAATCCTCGTGCTTCGGCTGGTATGGAATATAGATAACTTTTATGGTTATCTCTTGCCTTGCTGTTCGCTTGTGTTCAGTTTCAGCGCGTCCTTTGACAAAGGAGTTAAATGTTCTCATTTTTGTGATAATGTATACGATTTCTCACGACCATTGATGTTATTTTTGGCGTACTTTTGTGATTTTTGGTAACCTTGCTTATCTTTAGCATATTTGGCCATTTTATCTTCTGTCCACGACTGGTTGCATGGTTAACGTATTTACTGTTCTGCATATTTCAGTCCACGTCGTGCTTTGTGCTTGAGTGGTTAACTAGGTACTATCTTGATCAGGTTATTTTATGTCCACGTCATTTCACGTCATGTCAGTGTGCTTGCTTGCGTGATTAACGTATTTCTGGTTCAGCTTATTTCACAGTCCCCTGCCTCCATGGCAGAGTGGTTAAGTGGTTAACTTAACATATATTCTACTTTGGTGTGTTTTATCTCTTCCCATTTTTTGAGTGATGTTAACATATATTCTACTTTAGAGTGATTTATCCTCCCATTTTTTGAGTGGTATTAACATATGTTCTACTTTGGTGTGATTTTTTATCTCATTATTTTGTGTGATTTTCTCATGTTATCTTTGGTGTAGTATTTTCAATGTTTATATTTTTTGAGTGATTCATTTTCATGTTCGTCATTTTTTGGTCATAGGTTTATTTCAATCCATTTTTTGGTGTTGCCATTCAGCTTCATTTTTACCCCTTACGGCCCCTTATATATCTCCAATATTATGTTCTTATTTTTATTCACCTATAATCCGTGAGGACACGTATTTTTTTGACGGAGGGGGTAATGTATTGTACTGTTGGTAGGATATATATGGCAACACTTATGTATGGCAATGCGCTCCTTGACTTGTCTATAACCCAGCAAACATTGTCATGACGGGCCGGCATGAAATCAGTGTCGGCAAATCACAAACGGCATATTGACATTGAGTCGGCAAACCGTAATGAAGTTATCGGCCTGGCTGCGGACCGACAACTTGTGCGTACATGTTTGCACCCCGGGCCTGTGTCGGTTACGTTACGTTCCTGTGTCAGATCTGTGTCGGCAATCCGTAACCAAACTATTGCCACTACTGAGCCACAAACGGGCCGACATAGCATCTAAATCGTGCCATAAGCGGGGCAACACAGCAACTGAATCGTGCCACAAGCAGGCCGATTTTAGCATCCAAATAGTGCCATAAGAGAGGCCTACACAGCAACTGAATCGTGCCACAAACAGGCCGATTTAGCATCCAAATAGTGCCACAAGCAGGCCGACTTAGCATTTGAATAGTGCCACAAGCAGGCCGACTTAGCATTTGAATAGTGCCACAAGTGGGCCAATATAGCAGCTGAATAGTGCCACAAGCAGGCCGACAAAGCAGTTGAATCGTTTTACCGTTCCTAATGCTGGTGTAGCACGCCGACTAGCTACCCCGCCCGGATAGCTACCCTGCCACGACTACGCACGTACGGCAGATGACGTCACACAGGAAAACATTGGCCACGCCTCCTGGATCAGAATATTATCGTCAGATTCGCCTATTTAACATAAATATATATAAGTCTACAAAACTTAACTCCAAACCTATCCAAAATTTAACCAAACCTAAATCAAACCTAAACCAAACCTTAACTTAACCAAAATTTAAACATTTATTTTTATATGATAATAGAAAGGTATATTAGGTTACTTAAGTTTGATTAGGTTAAGTTAAGGCTTGGTTTAGATTTGTTTTAGGTTTGGTTAGGTTTAAGATAGGTTTGGGTTAAGTTTTGTAGACTTATTTAGGTTAAATAAGCGAATCTGATGATAATGTTCTGGTCCTGGAGGCGTGGCTAATGTGTTCCTGTGTGACGTCATCTGCAGCGTGTGCGTAGTCGTGGCAGGGTAGCTATCCGGGCAGGGCAGCTAGTCGGCGCGCTACACCGCCCCACTTTTAAATGAACACAGGTTTGTGAATGGAATAACCTGTTGCCAGGATTGAATGGGTTCTCAACTCTTACAGTATGAGCTAAGGACCAATTTATAGTGCAACAAAGAATAAACATTATCACTGTTACTTCAAATCAAGCCGTAATCATCAGTCTCGGCTGCAGTATATCAATCAGTCTTGCCTGTGGTTGAGGCAGTCTGGCACTGGCAGTCAGCAATTCAATTCACAGTGTGTGCCCAAATACACCACCAGGCTGCTACAAGTATAAATACTGTAAATGAAACAACAGTAATTATGTATATAAATATAATTTTGATAAGAATATAATCACTGTATTGTTACAAAAGTGGAAAAAAAGTCCAGACAAATGTGGAAAAATGTCTATTAATGAACAGACATATAACGAAATAAATAAATAAACAAATACAGGAATGAATAAATAAATAGTTAAATAGATAAATAAATTATATATATGTATATATATATACTATATATATATATATATATATATATATATATATAATATATATATATATATATATATATATATATATATATATATATATATATATATATATATATATATATATATATATATATATATATATATATATATATATATATATAAGCGCCAGCTGACACAGGGGATAACAGAATAGAGGAGGAACAGGAATTCCTCTTTTCTTTTGAGGATGATAGCTATGTAGTTCTCGAGTTCAGTCGAGTTCAGTTTCTTTTGAGTCATTATATGTGTTACTAAATATATATATATTTTTATTTAATTTAATTAATTTTGGAAAAAAATTAATTAACATGGAATTTTGTGTCATGATTGGATATATTATATATTTTGGTGAGGAGAAAATATTTTTATTTGTGGAATGCTGAATTCAATGATGTATATAAGGCGTATTTTGTCCATGCCCTTGGAAGTAAAATTTTACTTATTTAAGCTCCGCCCACATATTTTTTACTCTTTTGCGTGCATAGAAAACTGAGCAGATACACTCCGGCAGCGATATTTTACTCTTTTCCTGTAAAGTTTTACAGTCGTGGGTGTGAGTGGTGGTTTCAAGAGCCTGGCCAATCAGATCGCGCGCATGAGAAAATCTTATCAAAACTCCTCCCGTAAATGTTTCTCTTTTCCTTTAATTCTCATCCAATTCAACATTCATTACATGCGCACGACATGCAAAGGGTACTGTATTTAATTAAGAGTAGGTAAGGAGTAGTAAGGGGTAGAATAGGTGACTCTTAACAGGTAAGAAGTCACAAATATTAAAATTCTCCAGCGACGTCTGGGAACAAATTTCCCAATCCCTCAAATTTTTCAATGTGTCCGAATCTTCGTTGATGCTTGCTGGCTTAGCACCAAAACTGGTGTATTATTGCTATAGTATAGTCAAATACTTAAATATATTCATGAGTGATATTACATTTGCAATAGAAATGTATAAATTTGGTATATATGTTATATCACACAAAAAGAAAGCCTTTTAGAGAACCTATCGCAGGGCACGAATACGAACATTTCATCAGTCTGATTCAGCTCCAACACGCGTAAGAAGGTCTCTGTGTGTAACCCACGGGCCACCACACACCCACCACCACCCAGGCACCCACCCGCCCACCACCACCCACCCACCCACCACCCGCCCATCACACACCCATCACACACCCACCCACCACACGCCCATCACCCATCCGCCCACCACCCGCCCACCACACACACACCCATCACCCATCAGCCCACCACACACCCACCCACCACACGCCCATCACACATCCGCCCACCACACACCCACCCACCACACGCCCATCACCCATCCGTCCACCACACACCCACCCACCACACGCCCATCATACATCCGCCCACCACACACCCACCCACCACACGTCCATCACACACCCGCCCATGGATGTTAAACGGGGGAGATGCACTGGAGGATGAATCACAACCAGCATTCATCTAGGTTTAGGCAAAGAATAATTCGTGAAACGTAGATATAGGTACACGTAGCCTACATACGTACAGGTCCATGATAGCATTAAACATCCTCGACGCACATCGTGAAATGGCTGTGTAGCAAATAGATATTCAAATAACAGTTTCATAGCGCCCTAAACATTTCAGTTTAATATCAAGTCCATCTATAGAGTTAGAAAACAATGCTAGGCCATTCTAAGAGCTCAAAACAATTAGATATCGATGTGTAATACAGACAATCACGCTACTACTCTTTGCTGTGCCTTCAATAATGTCAACCTTAACGATATTCCTTGAGCCTCTGTAAGAGGTAATGAATGTACGACACTTTTACTCACGGCAACATCAAGAAAGAGCTTTGGCAGCGCTACAATCGTATTTTGTGATGGCAAGCAGGGGCGGAGCTTAAATAAGTATAATTTTACTCCGGAAGGACACTACAAAATACGCCTATAGTTATCTACTGACTATATTATTTTAGATAAGGTTGTACGATAATATATATATAATCTATCTGAAAATACGATAATTTTGGTGGCTCAGTACGATAATGTGGGCTACAAAAGTCAACAACCCTGCACAAGACTCACAGCACACCTGCATCGCCTGAACCTCACGCCCGACCCATACTGCCCTGGTGCAGGAACGTCCCGGAGTCGATTGAGCACTTCCTGCTGCAGTGTCCTCGCTTCCGCTCCCACCGACAACTTCTACGTGGTCAACTCATCGCCCTGAACGTCACAACCTTTGACCTGCCCACCCTGCTGGCCGCCGCTGCCGTCCACCCATCACGACGCCCCGCCGTCATCCGCCTCACTTGTGCCTTCCTGAGGAAGACTAATCAACTCTCGAGACTGATTACTTCACGGCTGTACACCAGAGCGAATATAGTCGATTTCGACATCACTGCCCTGCAAAACAACAAATTGAATAGGACCTATGAAGCGATACTAAGCGACAAAGGTCACACGAAGAACTGCCACGCCCGTGATAGCCTCGCAAGACATCGCCAGGGCTCGTAGGACACACATCGCCAGGGCTCGTAGGACACACCCGGGAATCCTCGCAACGCAAAGCAACACCAACAACCAAGTAAGGGTACATATTTACTCACCATAATCCATTTTGGGGTAAATTTGGTATTATTCTAGTATTTGCCCATACTCCCCCTCTCCCCCACAAACAAGAAACAAGCTTGGGGACCTGGGGCAATGCAGGATATTTGGCTGGGGTACAAAATATGGGTCTCAACCACATCGTTTTTGAGTTAGGGGTGTTGTAAAAACTCATTAGATCTTGGGAAAATAGATTGGATTTCTTTAGAACTAACTCCAGATACATGTGGTTAGAATTATTGACGGTCCTAGTGTAAAAATTTACGGTAAATTTCTAGTGTTTGCCCATACTTTCCCCCTTCCCCCAAACAAGCCTGGGGACCTGGGGGAATTGGGGTTTTCGGGTGGGAATAGGGAATCAAGCTTGTTTGGGGGGAGAGTATATAATGGGTGGGGAACAAATAATCAGCTATGGGTTAAATAGTCCCAGCTATGGGTTAAATAGTGGGCAGCCTGGGGTTAATCCCTACAGGGGGTTCTGCGTCCCTGGCCACGGTGAGCAGTAAGGCCAATCCCTGACATAGATTGGTTGGGGGGGGGTTTGCAACCCTTCCCTGTAAAAACTAAACTAGCCACAAACATGTTAAGAGGTAGAGGCCGGGGGCGTGGTAACCGCGTCCCCGACCCGGTTTTGCCGGGGGGCCCGACCATGCAAACCCCTCCTATGCCGACGCAGGGGAGGGATCTGCCTATGATGAGTGCGAGGCAAAGCCCTCGGGAATCCCGCACTCTAAATCAAGTGGTAGGGCCCCCTAGCCCAACTTTTTCTTATGGGGGTGGCCGGGGTGGTGCAGAGGCGGCGCCTGCCCGTCGAATCACTCCTGGGATCAACCTGCGGAGGGTTCTTCGTGTGGGCTCGTGGAACGTTCTGAGCCTCTCAGACGATCATCGACTACCTCTCCTATCGGGCGAGCTCAGTAGGCTGAACGTGGATATAGTGGGACTCTCTGAGACGAGGAGGCCTGGCAGTGGCGAGACTAGCAGTGGGGGTTACACCTACTACTGGTCCGGCATGAGCAATGGTCACTGTGTACGGGGAGTAGCTATAGGCATCTCCAGCAAACTGCAGCCGTCAGTTGTTGAGGTTACTCCGGTTGATGAGCGTATAATGCGGGTGAGGATGAAACACACTCTGGGTTTCATGTCTCTTGTTGCAGTGTACGCTCCTACCGAGATGCGTAAAACTGAAGAGAAGGAGATGTTCTACGCCAAACTCGACTCTGTATTAGACCAGTGTCCTCCTCGGGACACACTCATTGTCTTGGGCGACTTCAATGCTACTACTGGCACAGTGAGAGATGGCTACGAGTTGTGTGTTGGTCCCCATGGCTCCGGTACCAGAAACACCAACAGTTCTCTGCTTCTGAACTTTGCAAGGTCCAGAAGGTTGAGAATTGCAGGTTCTTGGTATCAGAGACCAGGGCAGAGATGCTCGAAAGAGTTACGGGCCCGTAAGTACTCCCCTAAGGGACTTTTACCTCGTAGCGCCTCTAAGGGAGATGCTCAAACCATTTTTTCACTTGCTACGGGACCGCGAGGCTAAGGGTGGTCGGGAGCACCCTTACTCCCTAAGGGAGTGAAATTTGAAGCGGCTAGACGTCCACAAACAATAAATTACAAGTTGTATCACTATACTTTATGTTTATTGTGTATTATAGAGCCATTTCATGCTTGCCTGTTTGAAATGTGATGTGTTTATTGCTTCATTGACTCCATATATATCATATTTAACATACAATACCTATAGTACTTGTAATAAATTCATATCAGGGCAAACCTATATATTATATATATATATCGGTCGACTTCTTGAATTAAAACGTATAGTTCATCATACAAGTTTGGCCGCTATAATGATGCGGTGGTGGTGGTGGTATCAAATGTCTGACGTACTAGTACACACGCACGTATACACACAAGCAAGGATATCATAAAGTTATACTATCCTTGCACACAAGTGTCACGTGTGTCACAGTGAGGCGTTAGCCCCCCCGTGTGTCTTGTCTGACCTAAAGAGCGAACGCGCAGTTCTCGTCCACTATAACAGAGTACCGCCAGGGCCACGGATACGGCATACGTACGTCGCGGGCCAGCAGTGGTCTATAGATACTAATTTCGGGCACGCTAGACTCGAACCTATGATCAGCGCATCAAGGTATACCCTGGGTACGTCTCTGTAGTAATCAGTGGGAGAATATTACGCTGAAAGGCTAATGTGGCAGCTATGTATTATCGTAACATTCTGGCGATAGTGAGCTAAAATCGGCCCTATTTCGGAAATCAGCCAATCTTAGCTCAACACCGGCAAACATAGTTTTTAGGTTTAGGTTAAGTTATATTTAGGTCTGGTTTAGGTTAGGTAAGGTTTATGATAGGTTTGTGTTAAGTTTTGTAGAGTTATTTAGGTTAAATAAGCGTCCGAGGGACGATTTCCGAAAGAGGCCGATTTTAGCATAACAGCGGCATTTGAAGTCTTTAAATTTATTTATCGGGCTCCCTGACAGCTGAGAGCATGATGATTGGCTAGATAAAGCCGTGTCATGAAGGGCGCTGCTCTGTGATTGGTTAGCAGAATTTTCCCACACATATCCCTAGAATATCCCTATATTCCCCACCCAGAGGCCACCGATAACCGTACGGGAGTGACGGCTCGGTACGAGCATCTCCCTCAGCCCACCCTCGTAAGGTTATTGTAGCCATACACTCGTAAGTTGTCCCTTACGAGGGATTTTCGAGCATCCCTGCCCAGAGCTGCACCGCTGGACATGGTATAGTAATGCCGGAGGGGTAGCTAAGGAGATCGACCACATCCTCGTTAGTACTCGTTGGAGGATCCTCCAGAACTGCAGGGTTTACCGGAGTGCTGAGTTCTTTGGAACAGATCACAGACTTGTTGTTGCTACACTTAAGCTTCATGTCAAGTCCAGAAGAATCTCAAGAGGTAACCATACTGTGTTTCATCTTGAGAAACTGAAGGACTTGACATGTGCTCATGAGTATGCGGTGGCAGTCTCAAATCGGTTTAATGTGCTCGGTGCTCTTGGGGATCCTGTAGAACTGTGGGATACCTTCAAACGTGAAACTCTACAGGCTGCCAAGGAGTGTATTGGGGAGCGCCCGAGGTCAAGGCGTGGTTTTGTCTCGACTGAGACGCTGGAGAAAAGCGAGGAGAGTCGCGCTGCCAGGCTGGCTGGGAACCGGGACCAGCACAGGGCTCTGTCACGCCGGACTAGAACCCTCCTGAGGAGAGACAAGGAGAGGTATGTCAGGAGTCTCGCTGAGGATGTCGAGGGTCATTTGAACGGTAATGACCGACCCGCCTACCGAGCCCTGAAGAAGCTCCGTTCCAAGTCTCCTTCTCGGGCGAGTGCTATTCGAACAGCAGATGGGCGCCTCGTGTCGGACATGGATGGGCAGATGGCTCGTTGGGCTGAGTACTTTGGGCAGTTGTTCACGGTGGACCCTCCAACTGAGCAGCTTCACACCACTGGGTTACAGGCAGTGGATGCCGATCCTCCCATTGACGAAACCGCACCCTCTCTTGACGAAGTCAGAGAGGCTGTAGCAAAGTTGAAGGGTGAAAAGGCAGCTGGTGTTTGTAATATCAGTGCAGAGCTCCTCAAAGCTGGGGGTGAGGCCATGATCCGCGGGCTGCATGCTGTCCTGACTGCCGTGTGGCAATCAGGTACCATTCCTCCTGACTGGAAAAGGGGGCTGGTCGTCCCTATCTGGAAAGGGAAAGGGGACCGTCAGGACTGCAACAATTACCGCGGTATTACACTGGTCAGCGTACCAGGCAAGGTGCTTGCCCATCTATTGCTGACACGAATTCGCAGTCATCTGGTGAAGCATCAGAGACCTCAGCAGTCTGGGTTCACGCCTGGTAAGTCAACAACGGACCGTATCCTAGCGCTTCGTGTCCTGGTGGAACGCCGACGTGAGTTTCGACAGGGGATGCTTGCAGCCTATGTTGATCTCAAGAAGGCGTTTGACTCAGTGCATCGTGAGTCACTGTGGGATCTTCTGCGACTTCGAGGGATTCCTGCAAGGACTATTGGTTTGATAACTGGTCTGTATTCTGGGACTGAGAGTGCTGTGAAGTGTGGGGCAGGTGTATCCAGCTTCTTTCCTGTGAATACAGGAGTGAGGCAAGAGTGCGTCCTTACCCCATCACTTTTCAGCGCTTGTATGGACTGGGTATTGGACAGGGTTGTAGATCAAAGTGATTGTGGAGCATCCGTTGGCAACACCAAGATCACTGATCTTGTTTTTGCCGATGATGCAGTAATCTTTGTTGAGTCGCTGGAGGTCCTGGTGATAGCTCTCGAGGCGCTGCACGAGGAGGCAAAGCCTTTGGGACTTGAGGTCTCCTGGCTCAAGACCAAGGTCCAGGTATTTGGAGACTTACTAGATGAAGCAGTACAGTCTGTCCATGCGTGTGGCGAGGACATTGAGATCTTGGAAAGTTTTACATACCTTGGTAGCGCAGTCCATAATGACGGCGGGTCACGTCAAGAAGTCGGATTGGCATAGCCCACGGTGTTATGGACTCGCTCAGCGGGAGTATTTGGCGTTGTCGGTACCTGTGCAGGAGGACAAAGATCCGGATCTTCAAGTCGCTTGTGATCCCTGTCTTACTCTATGGTTGTGAGACATGGACACTAAATAGTGACTTGTAGAGACGAATCAATGCCTTTGGTAACAAGTGTCTTCGCAGAATCATGGGGTATCGCTGGGATGATTACGTGTCAAATCAGCGATTGCACCGTGAGACTGAATCGAGGCCTATTACCTGCATAGTCCGTCAGCGCCAACTTCGGCTATATGGGCATGTGGCACGCTACCCTGAAACTGATCCTTCCCATCGGGTTGTATCTGTAAGAGACAATCCGGCGTGGAGGAGGCCAAGGGGGCGCCCACAAGGCTCGTGGCTGGGGCAAGTTGATGTTTCTTGTCGAGAGTTGCTTGGTATGGGAAAGGAGCCTGCATGGGAACTCGCGCGTGGTGACCCCCGGGAGTGGCGTCGTAGGGTGGGCGAGGCGACGCGCCCCCCGGCGTATGCCCCCAATGATTGATTGATTGAACAAATAATACGTCGGAAACACCTATTTTAGGAGTTATGTGCAGAAGACAAAATTCCTCATGTGTCGCCCACATTGTGAATGTGTGCTCCACAGTCCTGGTTACTCTGCTGCCACCACCCACATCAAGTGGGAAAAAAAATATAAATGAATAAAAATAAAAGATGTGAGAAAATAAGTAAGTACTGGGTGGATCTGAATGACAACGCGTTAATATATTTCTAATTATAATATATTTAACTCTTTACTGTCTCACTTCCCAACTGGAGTACATTCACAAACCGCCTTAACTTTAATTAATCATATCCCCTAACGATACGCACACTTCTTAACCTAACATCTTGTCAGTCAGTTATCACTCCTAACATATATATTAACTTGCATAACTATTACTAGTGAATTACACCTAATTATCAAACAAGTGTCACACGAATTATAACTTCCATACAGGATAGGTGCATGTAATTAACATCAAAAGAATCAGTGTATTTTTAGAAACATTATAAACATATAATTATATATCTAAGTAATGTATATATAATTATACGTTTATCTTTCCTCCTCTGTTTCACCGTGAGATCCATGAACACCTTGCATTATCAAAGTATGTCACAGGACAAATGCCTAATTGTCAGCATAAAGTATAGGATCAACAAGAAGTGATAAGAAGCCAGAATCACGAGGAGGAAGAGGAGAAGCCCTCGGACATCACCACTGCCAACACGCACCTCTCACTCGCCCCGTCCGGCACTCCCTGGCTGTGCTCAAGACATTCATTGTACTTGGTTGTAATCTCTACGCTCCTTACTGGACTCTAAATAAATGTGTACAAAGCTGGAAGTACCATTTTAACTCATACCAGATAAGTCTCTACAATTATCAGACTTATAATCTTACGTAATAAACATATTTCATCCTATTCTACCAGAGAAACAAACTACTTAATTCTACACTCTCCGCCACACTTTTTAACTTAACATCTTACTTAATAAACATATTTCATCCTATTCGAATGTGAAACAAACTACTTAGTAAACATAAGTCATCCTATTCTAATGGGAAACAGACTTACACAATCCTACACTCCTACACTCTCCGCCACACACACTCTCCTTTATCGGCCACACTTATCTCTCCGGGCAATAAGAACACGAGAGTCATGTTGGGGGCGCCGTGGGTGTGTGGCTGTCTCACACAGCACCACGGGTAGGGCACCGCCGCTATCACAGCCACAACAGGGCTGCCGCCGCCCTCACTTCCACCTCTATTCACTGTTATCGTGACCAGCCAACAGGGCTGGCGCCGCCATCACCTCCATATCCACTCCTGCCTTGGGACCCTGGATAACAAATTCCATTAGTCCTTATGTAGACATAAACCACCAATAAATCACACCTACATCTCTAGCTAACAAATATTTTATAACATACCTTTACAAGGGAGGATAAGGTCAGCTCCCAGTGGGCTTACCTTTACAAGGGAGGATAAGGTCACCTCCCAGTGGGCTTACCCACTGGGAGTCAGTCTGCTACTAAATGCTAACCTGACGTTCAGCTCCCCTTCTCACTTCGCTTTGATACGTGCTCAACTACCACTGGTCGAAAATATAACCCTCTCTCCCTAACCAGTGATTCAGGACTGAGGAGTGGAGGAAAATTACTCGTTAGCTAATTTATAATTATAAGTTATTTCATCTCTTCCCCTATTAATGTAATTTCCCGTGTTACATAGCTTCTTCCGCCCCCAAAATTTTTTCATTATTCCTCAGTCCTTCATCAAGCATCCTACCAGATATCTAACTAAATATTTAAAAAAAAATTATATACATCACATATAATTTCATATAAATTCCCATAGGATCTTCTATCACCCACAAACAAATATTCTCATCCCGCACAATCAATTCTTTCAATGAAATTTACAACAAAATGAGATAGTATGTATTCTTAACTTATCACTTCCCTCACCAAGAGCAGATTTAACCAGTTTTGGGGAATACATATTTAATGTAGTGCCGACCGGGGTAATTTGGTCCTGGTTTTGACAAACTTTGATCTAGTTTCCATATCTATTGAAGTAAACAAACAAAAATTTAATACAATCATAAGAGGGTCACTACCTATATGTTATTAAAGTTTGAACAAATTTCCATTATAGCTCTGTTAGCAATACACTGAGAAGTGCGGACCGCATTGTTTCACTAAATGGGGTAAATTGGACCTAACTCTGGGGTAAATTGGTCCTATATATAATTTTTAACTCTTTTTATTTTTTCAACAAGACAAACCTCCAAAAACTTAACCTCATGTCATACCATGCCCACGGACCTTTTACAGACAAAATAAAAGAATTGATATATGAAGAAAAAGTGTCATATCATGTCATACCATGCCCACGGACCTTTTACAGACAAAATAAAAGAATTGATATATGAAGAAAAAGTGTTCATATCATGTCATAACATGCCCACGGACCTTTTACAGACAAAATAAAGAATTGTTATATGAAGAAAAAGTGTCATATCATGTCATACCATGCCCACGGACCTTTTACAGACAAAAAAAAAGAATTGATATATGAAGAAAAAGTGTCATATCATGTCATAACATGCCCACGGACCTTTTACAGACAAAATAAAAGAATTGTTATATGAAGAAAAAGTGTCATATCATGTCATACCATGCCCACGGACCTTTTACAGACAAAATAAAAGAATTGATATATGAAGAAAAAGTGTCATATCATGTCATACCATGCCCACGGACCTTTTACAGACAAAATAAAAGAATTGATATATGAAGAAAAAGTGTCATATCATGTCATACCATGCCCACGGACCTTTTACAGACAAAATAAAAGAATTGATATATGAAGAAAAAGTGTCATATCATGTCATACCATGCCCACGGACCTTTTACAGACAAAATAAAGAATTGATATATGAAGAAAAAGTGTCATATCATGTCATACCATGCCCACGGACCTTTTACAGACAAAATAAAAGAATTGATATATGAAGAAAAAGTGTCATATCATGTCATACCATGCCCACGAACCTTTTACAGACAAAATAAAAGAATTGATATATGAAGAAAAAGTGTCATATCATGTCACAACATGCCCACGGACCTTTTACAGACAAAATAAAATAATTGATATATGAAGAAAAAGTCATATCAAATGTTTGTTCTATAATATTATCAAATATAAAACAGTAAAACACGCTAAAGAAATGCCATTACGAGACTGAAGAAATATGCATTCACTTCAACTCTTCGCCATTTAAAACTTTGCGAGTCAAATTTTATCATGAAGGGTATCAATAGAAGCGCAATTTTATTAGCTTTCCATTGATATATTTAGTTTTCTGATAAATGAATTAGAAGTATGCATAAATTAGCGTTAAATAAATAAATAAAATCATCAAACTGGTAATTTTCCCGATTGATGATGTTATTTATTTACTTATATATTTCATTTTCTGATAAATGAATTACCACCCTGTATAAATTAGCGTTAACTAAATAAATATCAATCAATCGGGAAAATTACCCGATTGATGATTTTATTTATTTAGTTAACGCTAATTTATGCATGGTGGTAATTCATTTATCAGAAAACGAAATACATCAATGGAAAGCTAATAAAATTGCGCTTCTATTGATACCCTTCATGATAAAAGTTGACTCGCAAAGTTTTAAATGGCGAAGAGTTGAAGTGAATATTAAGTTCATGCATATTTCTTCAGTCTTGTAATGGCATTTCTTTAGTGTGTTTTACTGTTTTTTATTTGATAATATTATAGAACAAACATTTACGAAGATTAAAGTATATCATATATACTGATAAACCAGTCTATATGATCCGTGTATATATATATATAATATATATATATAATATATATATATATATATATATATATATATATATATATATATATATATATATATATATATGAATCCGAGCGGCCCTCCGACTTCAGGCCCTTGTGCAACAGGCCGATATTCCGTGCGCAGTCCAGATTTACAGTGGTCTATGTCCTAGTCTATATTAGTTATATACGACGCCACTTTTATGTAAACACCACGGTGGTCATCCTGTGACATATGAGTTCACTTGCATCACCTCATCTGACCAGATCAAGTCAAGTCACACACACACACACACACATACACACACATCATGGCCAGTAGCTATGTGATATTATCGTGAATATTATTATCGTGAATATTTTCATCGTGTGGAGGATGAAGAGGGAGAAGGAAGAGGAGCAGGAGGGAGAAGAAATAGTATAGATGAAAAAGAAAGAAAGGAGAGAGAGAGAGAGAGAGAGAGAGAGAGAGAGAGAGAGAGAGAGAGAGAGAGAGAGAGAGAGAAGGGAAAGGAAGGGGAGAGAGAGAGAGAGAGAGAGAGAGAGAGAGAGAGAGAGAGAGAGAGAGAGAGGAGAGAGAGAGAGAGAGAGAGAGAGGAAAAGGAAGGGGAGAGAGAGATAGAGAGCGAGAGAAGGGAAAGGAAGGAGAGAGAGAGAGAGAGAGAGAGAGAGAGAGAGAGAGAGAGACACTACTCGCCCGGCGTGGTAACACTACACCGTGACTGCAGCAGAAAAAACATATCTGGCAATATAGACCGCATGGAAATCAGGTGTTAGTGACTGGTCCCATCATCTCCACGAGTGCCAGTCTTGTGTCATTTTGTCTTCATCTGTATCATATTATGGCTATACATTAACAAATTACAAAAATATCAACCGAGTGACGGCCTTGGTAACGACTACAAAGATTGCAGCTACGGTAGTGTTTTTTATCCTCCAGCCCGAAAGGCGATGAGCTGCTGTCTGTCGTCTCTCCCTTGGCCTTGGTCGCGCCAAAAAAAACGAGTAGTGAAATTTGAAACCGTCTATACTTGCAGATACAAGGCATAAAACAACGCTGAAGCAGGGTAGATTATACAGTCATGATATAAACTACTGTGTATCATCTTCAGGGGCACATTCACAGCAGTAGTGATGCTATAATTCGTAATATTTGGCGCCTGGCGACATCACTGCCGGTGGCGTCTAGTGTTATCTACGGTAGACATATCTCAATGTTCTGTACTTTACCAGAACACTCTTGATGTATTCATGGACACCAGAAATCGGTAACTGGTGGCGAAATATTACATCTAAAATGAAAAAACAGCAAAAAACTCACCTCAAAATTTAGCCGCGGGTCATTCGTTTAAATCCCCCTCAGCTGTGCGCTCCCATTTTCTCTAATACATATTAGAGGGATACCATTCTAAACCTATAAATGTGGTCATGAGAGCGTCTGTACCTTGGAGCAAGTCCAATACTACCTCCATGGTCTGTACGATATCCTTGTGTACTGTACAGTTCCTCCCTAACTCACCCTACATTACAACGGTCCAGTTTACCCCGCGAGTGTTTTTGTCACTGGGGTATATATGAACCAAAACTGAGCATTGATCATAAGAAAATGAGACAAGACAGAGCATTTCTGATATTTTCATATTAAAGGGGAGGAAAAGCACTCTATATACGCTTACTTACAAGGAGATACTCCGTCTCGTCTTTGCGTCCCATGAAAGTTTGCCAAATCAGCTGATTTTTTATACAAACTTCGCTGACACTTTTTTTTGCTGTCATTTTACTCATTTTCTTTTTTGGTTCCTGGGTTCAGTTACATATCAATATTTATATTCATATTAATATTAGAAATGTAAAAATGGTTGTTTTACTACATGAGATATTCAAAACTGTTACCCTCTTATTTATATAGAAACAAACACCAAAGCAAAGATAGCGGTCCGAATAGAACCGGTCCGTTGGAAGGACCGAGTTACCCCGGTCGGCACTAATGACTTTACTACCTTGAAATGAGAACCTTCTCACTTCCTCTCTTATTTGTCAAGGCCGAAGCCCTATAGAGTCGCGACTGGACTCGTCCCTCTAGTCTGTAGTGGTTATTTTCTTTTACCCCACTAATCCTGGGTGTAGGTGCGTAGGGAGGAATCATGACCGGATTTACTCCATACCCTCAATACTTGAGATAAGGCTCACCTCCTTTGCGAGGCATACAGACTCCTGCGTCTATCACCCAACGAGCAAAGCTCAAAGAGCCAAGCACATCCTAGGGTCTAACGACATCCTTTGCGGGTTTAGTGTTCAGTGCAATCTGTGTGCACCCTCTAAAGCAAGAATTTCTAACCTTTGCATTCTTTCTAGGGGACCTTCATCTCTCTCTCTTTCTCTCTCTCACGAGAGAAAGTGGTGAAAGTTAATCTCTATCTCACTAGAGATTAACACTTCTGTCATTATAATAATCACGTATCTCTTCACTGGCTTCCTCTCTCAAGATGGTGTTAGTGTACAAGTTCCTCCTCCATTACTACCACTCACTTTGGGTGGCCATTACTGCCACGACAACCTGCAAAGTTGCTTACTTGTAGGGCGTCTAGTTCTACATGAGCTGTTGCCTCTATCCTAACAAATCTAACCGTAAGGTACGGCAACCTAACCTTACCACACCTTTTACATGACATCCTGCCCTACATTAGTGTTAAGTGTGGAATACAAGCCCCCTATCCACACATTCATCATCCATCCACATCCACTCGACATCACTATCCACATGCATCCTTATCGTTCCACACTGCATCCACACGTGGATGTAGTGTCACATCACCCACATCCACACTACCTTCACGCATCCTACATCAACCATAAACACTGCATACGCGCTACCCACATCACTTTCATGTTCAACAGCGGGTCTGGGGTGTGCAGTGTGCACGTTTCATGTTGCACCCTTTCACTACTCCGCTTCGGCTTTTCCAGGCCATCAGTACTGTCTTTATCAGTGTATGTTAGCACATGGGTAACCCGGGCCTCCTTAAGCTTAACGCTACTCTATACACCTATATGTACACCTATGTACACCTATACTCTGTACACACCATACTGTACAGTATGTGATCACTGGGTAACTGGCACTTTGCAAAAACTAACAAGGCGTTAGTCAGCACGTGGGTACGCGGATCCATCGAATGGATCCAAACCGCTGTCACCATTATGTGGTGCCCACATTGACTGTGTGTAGGTGCGTAGTCCTGGTTGGATCTAAATAATAACTCGTTATTATATAATGGTTAATATATCTGTCTCTTTGCTGTATCACTTTCTAACTTGTGTACATTCACAAGTTGCCTTAATTCTAATAAATCATATCCCCTAACGATACGCACACTTCTTAACCTAACATCTTACTTAATAAACATATTTCATCCTATTCGAATGTGAAACAAACTACTTAATAAACATAAGTCATCCTATTCTAATGGGAAACAGACTTAATCCTACACTCCTACACTCTCCGCCACACACTCTCTCCTTTATCGGCCACACTTATCTCTCCGGGCAATAAGAACACGAGAGTCATGTTGGGGGCGCCGTGGGTGTGTGGCTGTCTCACACAGCACCACGGGTAGGGCACCGCCACTATCACAGCCACAACAGGGCTGCCGCCGCCCTCACTTCCACCTCTATTCACTGTTATCGTGACCAGCCAACAGGGCTGGCGCCGCCATCACCTCCATATCCACTCCTGCCTTGGGACCATGGATAACAAATTCCATTAGTCCTTATGTAGACATAAACCACCAATAAATCACACCTACATCTCTAGCTAACAAATATTTTATAACATACCTTTACAAGGGAGTATAAGGTCAGCTCCCAGTGGGCTTACCTTTACAAGGGAGGATAAGGTCACCTCCCAGTGGGCTTACCCACTGGGAGTCAGTCTGCTACTAAATGCTAACCTGACGTTCAGCTCCCCTTCTCACTTCGCTTTGATACATGCTCAACTACCACTGGTCGAAAATATAACCTTCTCTCCCTAACAAGTGATTCAGGACTGAGGAGTAGAGGAAAATTACTCGTTAGCTAATTGATAATTATAAGTTATTTCATCTCTTCCCCTATTAATCTAATTTCCCGTGTTACAATCAGATCATAGATTAATTAGAACATAGATTAGTAATTTCCCTGGATGTAGGGGAATTTCTCTAACCAAATTTAATCTAACCTTCTAGCATGGGGGGGATGTAATATAACCTAACCTAACCAGATTCAACCTAACCTAGCGGGGGTCGATAAGGTAATAATGGACGAGGACTTCGCGGTCGTTTTCAGAGACACCGACTTAATTTTTCCTGTCCTACAATAGGTGCTTTTTCTAATGGAGATAGTTGTATTTTCCAGAAACCCATATTTAAAAAAAAATCATTCATCACCGTTTCCATTAAAAACACTTATCTCCATCAGAAAAAGCACTAAAACTGGCCGGGAGAAATTAGTCAGGGTCTCAGATAACAGGGAAGGGTATTATTCTAGTGTTTGCCCATACTCCCCCTCTCCCACAAAACAAGTTTGGGGACCTGGGGGAAAGCGGGATATTTGGCTGGGGTACAAAATATACGTCGCAACCACATAGTTTTTGAGTTAGGGATGTTAAAAAAATTCCCTAGATCTAGGGAAAATTCATAGGATTTCTTCTGAGTCCAGAGACGTGTGAACCTGACGATTCTCACAGAATGATGACCGAAGTGTCAAGAACCCCCCCAACCCTTTGCTAGGAGGTGAGGTTAGATTTGTTTAGGTTAGGTTAGATTTGGTTAGGTTAGGCTAGGTTAGGTTAGGTTATCGGTGAGTCAAGCCCCGAGCTAGGTTAGGTTAATTTTGGTTAGGCAAATTTATCAAGATATAAGGAAATTACCCTAAATCTAGGGAATTTTTATCCCCCTACACAACTCTTAAATGACGTGTTTTCGATGCATAATTTGTTCCCTACCCGAAAACCCAGCATTCCCACAGATTCCCAAAGTTGTTTGGGGGAAGTGGGACAGTATGGGCAAACTCTAGAAATTTACCCAGGGAAGTAATTGAATAGAACATACCAAACCTAACCTTATAGGTTTTAATGAAAACTAACGTAACATTAACCACAAAGTATACCTAACTTAACTTTAGGTCTCTTCCATTTGTGCCCAAGTTCCAGGAACCAGTTCTTTCAATTCAGGGTTGGGTTCAGTTCCTGGTTCTGGGTTCGCGTGTCACAAATGGAACGCAAAAACCCCGTTTTCTTGTTTACAAACAAACTCAGCTGGCGAGGCAAGAGAGAAAGAGAGAGAGAGAGAGAGAGAGAGAGAGAGATTAAAAGTGGTAACTCAGCTAGCTGTTATGTGAAGGGATATATCAAGTTTAAGATCGCGGGACAGCTTTCCTCCACCAGTGCCCCTTAATTGTAGGCTGTCTGACATCCTCTCCGACTCGTGCATGCGGAAAACCCTTCACGATAAGAGAAATAGGGCCCAAGGTGACCATTGTTTGCTATGAACTGAAAACTCTACCCATTTTACCCACCAATGGATGTGGGTAGAGAAAGTTCAAGGGTTTTGCTGAGTCACTACGCGCGTCGCCTCGGACCCAGGTTTTCGTGCACAAATGGAACGCCTGAATTCTTGGGTTCCGTGAACTGGTTCTTGAAATGTCGCAAATGGAAGAGGCCTTTATAGGTTTTAATGAAACCTAACCTAACCTTAGCCACAAAGTATACCTAACCTAACCTTATAGGTTTTAATTAAACCAAACCTAACCTTAAACACAAAGTATACCTAACGTAACCTTATAGGTTTTAATGAAATCTAACCTAACCTTAACAACTAAATATACCTAACCTAACCTTAACCTTAACCATGCATAAAATTCGGTGATGAATTTTTTTTTTTTTTTAAATATGGGTTTCCGGAAAATAAAACTAATATATATATATATATATATATATATATATATATATATATTATATATATATTATATATATATATATATATATATATATATATATATACGGGTATATATATAGGGAGGGAGGGGGCCATGGCCACCTGCCCCCCTCGGTACGCCACTGCTTAAGTGGATATTATCCTCATCGAGGATCGTACTCGGGTCACCGAGCATGCCACTTGAAGACGCTAACCACTGCTACCGCCTCCCCTATATAAAATAATACCCTTGTTGTTCTATGTCGCCTACTCTTGGGGGAGTTCAGTAATGAATTCCTCCAAGTCTGCCTGAGGGTTGGTGTCCCCCAGACAGTGGTTCACCCAGCTGTCTGCTCCCACTTTCAAGGGCAAACAGTATGTCCTCAAACATCCTTTCCAGGTTATATTTTTAGGGGGAATCTAACTATTGAATTTAGTTATATTTTTGGCCATGAACCCTGTTCTCTACAAATCCGTCCCATGGAATGTTGCAATATCCATAAGAGACCATCAAACAATGTGCTAGGTGGACCTAAATATTGCATGGTCTGGTATATGGGCACCTGAATTACACTTACTGTGCAACAAGCAGAAAATTGCCCTTCCCCAGTGCATTGTAATTACTGCTTTTGGCACAACTTTTTACTCTGATTATTAAAGGTAGGAAGAATACAACTCACCTTGTGGATAGAGATAGAGATAGGGAAATACCGTAAATGGCGGCGTACAAGTCGGCTCTTTGAGCCTGAAAAGATCTCTCCATAACTAGGGGTCGACTTATACGGCAAGGATAAAATGTGAACCCTTACCACCGAGTGCCAAACAAGTGGAACAGCACTACTAACAATCGCTGTACACCAACTACCGTAACTCCAGTCAGACAACTACAATATGTGCCACTTCTAGAGCAAAAGTGATAACTGGAGAAGACGGTTAGCGGCAGTTCCACCCACAGCTGTTTCCAACAGCTGATGGAAACAGCTGATACACGAAGTGCAAACACTAGTGTAACGCGAGAAATTACATTAATAGGGGAAGAGATGAAATAACACATAAGTATCAATAAGCTAACGAGGAATTTTCCTCCATGCCTCATTCCTGAATCACTGGTTAGGCTTATATTTTAAGCCAGTAGTAATTAGACACGTAGCGAAACGAGGTGAGAATGGGGATTCTAGGTTAGGATAATTTTAGAAGCAGCTCGACGTTCATTGAGTTAAGTCGCCTGTGGGGAGGTGATATTCTCGCCCTTGGTAAAGGTATGTTATGAAATGTTTGTTAACTAGAGATGTAGACATGACTTACTGGTGATTCCTTTTGTTGACCAGGACTAATAAAGTGTATTACTTAGGGTCCCAAGGTAGGATGCTGTTGGCGGACCAGGGGGCCAAGCGCTCACAAATTAGCAGAGGGGGCAACTACAACATGTCACAGCCAGCCGTGTGAGGACAAGGAGAAAGAAGGAAATAGAAAAATAAGTGAGAGGGAAACAGTTGGAAGTGGGATAGACTACGTATACATTATATTAGGATAACGACTTGAGCATTACATGTGCGTATCGTTAAGGGGTAACAGTGCGACTGAAGTTACCAGAGATAGTAAACTAGATTAGGATGACGACTTGAGCATTACATGTGCGTATCGTTAATGTGGTGACAGTGCAACCGAAGTTACCAAAGATAGTAAACTATATTAGGATAACGACTTGAGCATTTCGCGTGCGTATCGCTAGGAGGGAAGGAAGACTTAATATTAAGATAACTTGTGAATGTATAATAATTACCAAGTGAGACAGTAAAGAGTTAAATATATTATAATTAGAAATATATTAACGCGTTGTCATTCAGTTTCCAACCAGTATGTACTTACATATTTTCTTAAATCTTTTATTTTTGTTCATTCATATATTTTTTCCCACTTAATGTGGGTGGTGGCAGCGGAGTAACCAGGACTGTAGAGTACACTCCCAAGGTGGGCACTACATAATGGTGAAAACCATGTAGATGGTCATTTTAACCACTACACTAGCGAATGCAAATGACGGAGGGCACCGGTAAGTGCAGTCCAGTCATAGGTACTACCGTGTTTTACTATAATATACAGTATGTAGCGGTACTATCAGGGGATTGGTGTATTTCAAGTGAAAACAAGAGGCGGACCTATAGTAAAGATTCATATCTTCATATAAGTGGTGTGGTGTTATGTGTCTTTGCGACAGGTTACCGTATACCGTACCGTAGCCTTTCCACATTCAAGCTTTGGCCTACCAGTAACCTGCCGTATTTTTGGGGCCGACCTATACGGCAAGTATAGGCCTAACCCGTAATCTTGAGCTAATAATCTTGGGGTCGACTTGTACGCCTGGTCGACTTATACGCCGCCATTTACGGTACCTTGTGTGTAGTTAATGCAATTCAGTACAGTACAGAGGGTACCACTAGAGGAGTAACAGTGCCGGGCACCAGTTAAGCGCAGGATGCCAGCGCAGGCTGCCATGTGCCGGGCATCATTCAGGAATATCAGTGCTGGCCAGGAATTAGTGAGCTGTCGGTACTGGTGCCTGGAGCGCCACACCTGTTATTGTGGGGACAGGATTGTCCACAAAGCAGCGGTGGTGTTCCTTGGTTGCCTTTACCCAGTGTTAGGCCAGACAGTGGCTCAACTATCGTGCCAGTGGGAAGAGCGTCCATCATCCCCGGGGGTGTAGTGTAGCAATGCTTGTGGTGTTTTGAGGTGTACCACGCTTAGCGGCCAAAGAACAGGCTCATGCTGTAAATCACTAGTCACCATTAGATTGTTGTATCGTTTTATTGGAGTGTAATGTGTAACCACTTTATCCCTTTCACTGCGTATGTCCAATTACACTAAAACCCTTATAACTCTGCACGATAGGGGCTCTGGCCTTGCCGAGTTATTCAATATGCAGAGTTATACAAATGCCCTCCTGATATGGGTAAAAATTCAAAATGTTGTAAGTACGGCATCCAGAGAGACGTTCTTAACTGGCTTAATCCTCTTCTTGGTAGTCTTGGAGGTGCTTGGATCCTCAAAGTATGGGCATGGGCACGAATCTTCTTCTTTTTTCTTGATATCATAAAATGTGCTGGATATGATATCAAACTCAGCACAAATAGCATGCATGGACGCACCTGCATCCATCCTTGCCAGCACTTTCACCTTTTCCTGCAGGCTCAGGCTCTTCAATTTCATTCCCTTCCTGCTGGAGACACCCTTGCGTGATGGAGCTGACATCTTGAAATACAGTACTGTATGATGTAATCCCAAAACACGTAAAATAGGTGGCAAAGTAAAGCAAAGGTCGGGTACCAGTGCGTAGGCTGACACTTATGCGACTTATGTCAAGCTCGAGCTCGAGCTTGACAGACAACCTACAAAGCGATACTAAGCAGAAGAGGTCACAAGAAGAAGAAGACTGAGGATATGCCGAGTGTAAGCAAAGAGATGCAGTTATAACTCGGTAATATGCCGAGATACATTATTTTTTGCCAACTTTCTGTATACATGTTCACACAGAGTTGTGAGGGCATGATATGCCGAGTGTAAACCAAGAGATGCAGTTATAACTCAGCAACATGCCGAGATACATAATTTTTTGCCGACTGTCTTTGCCTTGCTGAGTTATATCAAATTCTGAGTTATGCAATGCCTAGTTATAAGGGTTTTAGTGTATTACCCCTGCCCCCCTGTGCTGCAGAGTTAATCAAAATTATATATGATCACTTATCATGCTTAAGCTAAGTGATGAGTTACATGAAAGCACGGCAACAAGGCCATGAATGTGCTGCCAGACAAACACCCAAATGACTTGCTTCTATGCTCAATACTGCTTATGTATTTATATGTGTATTGCTAGGCCATTCTCCATCACTTTCTAGATCACTTATTTCATATATATAGTTTCATTTCACATATATATATATAGAATATATATATATATATATATATAGTATATATATATATATATATATATATGTATATATATATACGTATATATATATATATATATATATATATATATATATATATATATATATATAATATATATTTCTAATTATTTGTTCCTTGCAAAAGGAGGGGGCCATGGCCGCAAGCCCCCCCCCCCCCCCCTCGGTACGCCACTGCAGTCGGACCACACTTACATCAGGACGTACCTATCACTCGCTCCGTCAGACACTCACTGGCTGTTCATTACATTTACTGTACTGGTTGTAATATATCTACGATCCTTATTGGACTTATAAATAAATGTGTAAAAACTGGAAGAACCATTTTAAATCGGCCCAGAAAAGTCTCTACAATACACCGACTTATAAATATTTATTTACAGCTGCCCCTCTAAGATCCTGGAGCGCCTGGTTCTGGTGCGTCTGAAGTGGCAGATTGGCGAGCTCCACCCCTCCCTTATTGCTTACCAGGCGAACAGGAGCACAACTACATGCCTGATTACCCTTCTTGGTGCCCTGCGTTCCCGGTCAGGCCTTGTTATATTTTTAGACCTCGAGAAGGCCTTTGAACTAGCAAATCCCTCTGTCATAATGGAACTTCTCGCCATCAAGGGAGTGCGCGGCTGCCTTCTTCAATGGCTCTCTGACTTCCTCACAAATCGCTTAGCCCGGGTGCGCTTTCAAGGAAGGCTCTCAACACCTCGCCCCCACAGCCTAGGCACTCCTCAAGGCAGCTGTCTTAGCCCTTTCTTATTCAACATCCTCATGGAAAGGGCTGTTCACCGCTAACTATGAGAGAGG
This sequence comes from Chionoecetes opilio, assembly GCA_016584305.1. NCBI lineage: Eukaryota > Metazoa > Arthropoda > Malacostraca > Decapoda > Majidae > Chionoecetes > Chionoecetes opilio. The sequence continues at coordinate 211,713 of JACEEZ010025659.1, read as the reverse complement.
AGTTCAGCTTCTCTGCTATGCTGACGACTTGGCACTCGTTTTTCCTGGACGGTGCCAACCTCAACAGATATCAGCAGCCTTAGACTGCCTCCAACAACGCTGCACCTCTCTGGGGCTCAAACTCAACCCGGACAAATCTCGTTATATGACCTTTGGCCAACCTCCACCTCCTCAGCCACTCCAGCTCGGCCGCACTGCCCTACAGTACGCCCCCACACATCAATACCTTGGCATTTGGCTCGACTCGAAACTGTCATTCACAACACATGTCCGCTAGGTTCGAGAACGTATCAAAGCACGCACCAAGGCTCTTCTCTTCCTCTCTCACGCCGGCAACGGTGCGCCTTGCAACATCACCCGCCTCTTTTACATAGCCGCCATTCGTTCTCTTATCGATTACTGAGCCCCCTGCCTTCCTGGCATCTCGGGTGCTCTCTTTCAGTCCCTAGAGGTGGCTCAGAATGATGCAATGCGGCCCATCCTGAATGCTCCTCGTCGGACACGCATCGTCACCCTGCTCGCAGAATGCGGACTCCCCACCATCAGACACCACATCTACGCTAGAGCAGCACTAGCTATGGCCAGGTACCTCAAGACCCGCCCCAACTCCACTCTTGTGGCCCACCTTCGCCACGGCTTCCAGCGTCTTCCGAATACCCGCCCCGATGGCGACTGGGTCCACGCCATGGCTGATGCTGCACGAGCGCTTGGAGTGGCTGTCTTGGTCCGTTGTGATTCAGACCTGGCCGTCCCAAACCATTTTCCGCCGCCTCCTTGGGCCCCCAAGACCTTCCAGGTCATTCTCCCGTCTCGCACTCACCCAAAACATCAACTACCTGCCCTTCTCCGCCAGCAGAGTCTAGCCACAATTGCCCCTCTTTCTACTCCCGCCACCTGTCTCTACTTCACTGATGGTTTTGCTGGTGAAAATGGCAAGTCTGGTTCCGCCTTTGTCAGTGGTGCTCTCCAGCGATCACTTCGTCTCCCTGACAATTCCTCTGCATTCCAAGCGAAACTTGTGGCGCTACTATCTGCCCTTCACCATGCTTGTGAGTCACCCGTTCCAGAAATTCACCTTTTCACTGACTCACTCTCTGCTCTTCACTTCCTAAATGCTACCACCTTCAAAGACAATGTCCAACTCCTGTCTTCAACCCACCAACATCTCCTGACATTGTATCGCCTAAACTCAGATGTTTTCCTTCATTGGGTGCCGAGCCATGTCAGTGTATCTGGTAACGAACGAGCAGACGAGGCAGCACGCAGAGCCAGCACAGCGCCGGAAGTTACCTTTTCCCTCCTCCCCAGTTACGCCCAGATAAAGTCTTCTGTCAACCGAGCTGCTCTTCAGGCCTCCCAACTTCTTCTCAACGACGCTGTGGAGCATGGCTCTCGTTCTGCCACATGGTACATCACAGCCACCAGACAAACGCCTCACTTCCACCTTTCCCGGTTCACTCCACCTGTATTACGACAGCTGGTCCGACTAAGGCTCGGCTTCCATTGCTCCACCCAAATACTTGGTGACGCCCCTGCCCCCTGTCCTCACTGTTTCGCAGAGCCACAAAATCCCCTTGAGCACTACCTGCTCCACTGCCCAGCATCCCACTCACTTTGCCATCTGATCCCTGCCTCCCCAGAGCCGGATTATGTACGGGCTGCATGTGACGTTGCCTCCTCACCTTTACCTACGCTCGCTGCCCTTGTTTCCTCCTACCCTCCCCCCCGTTAACATTTATAAATACCGAACACTCTGACGGGCTTTCTATTTAGCCCGTGCTTCTCTCTTCAGAGAAAGCAATAGGGTAAAAAAAAAAAAAAAAAAAAGTTACAGAGACTAAAGGGCTGTTATAATCGGATTTTGAGGGACGGATAATTCCCTGTTCCTGTAGCAGCGAGAGGTGCTCTTTTAATTTTTCATAATATTTGACAGGAACATTATATGAGCGTCTGTATACTACTCGGGGATCTACCTGATTAATAGTATGAACAAAGTATGGAGTGACCGAAAGAGGGTCCTCCGCCGTTGTGAACACTAATGGATACTTCTGTACCGGAACTTTCAGTGCCTTGTTCTCCTGGGTGCCAGACAGGAAGAGTGTGTCCACTACCGACATTAATCTAGCTAACCTTTTCTCACCGGTTTGTACAGTGGAAATCACTGCTTTTTCTGTCTCTTCTTCTGTATACTGCACTTGTTTTATCCCTGCTATGTGTCCTAATGTGGTACCTGGTTCAATAGTGATACTCTCTGCCTCTGCATTGATGTAAGGAATGCAAAATATGTCTTCTTTTTCTTTAGTTAGTAAGTTGACAATCCCTGGACAGAGGACACGCGCTTGTATATTTCCTACACACGGCTCAAGCAGTGCCTCTTCCACCTCCGCCGCTGTGGTTGTCAGCATGACGTAGCCAGCTGTGGCGGGTGGTGTATATGTACTGGCTCGCACGCCTGTACTCTCATGCGCGGACTCTCGCCCTGCCCTTCGTTATCTTCTGTTTTCTCTTCCTTTTTTATTATGCCCATTTCTACTTCCGGCTTCGTACTGACTATGGGGACATCCACCCCTTCTATAGTTATTCTCGCGCTTTCTATGCCATTGGTTATATTTTTTCTCGTCTGTTCTACCTTTAAGGTTATGTTTCTATTTAACAAAAAGTCAGCTCCTAGTAAGAGTGGTGTAGGTAGTTCAATCCCTCTAGTCATGACAAATGTGTGATAGTCTAATCTATCTCCTAAAACCATGCCCACATCAGCCTCCCCATGATTTGGAATTTCCTCGTCGGTGATGGAATACAACTTCCTTTTACTCCTTGCACTACGAGGAATCTCCAATTCTTCACACAGAGTGGCATCTACTAGACTTACACAGGCTCCTGTATCTAGGAGGGCCATTACATTTTTCTCTCTACCATTAGTTTCCTTTACTTTGACCCTCAGTGCCATTAAGCCCCCTGAATGGGTGACTACATCTATGCGTAATTTGCCATCAAAGATTGGCAACACAGCTTCCTCTTCGGACCTGACTGCATTTGCACTTATATCTGGTGGATTCTTTACATCGTTACAATCTTGATCTCTGTATGTGTCACTTTCATTATTTTCGTGACTTACTCTTTTACCATTTCCACCAGATGTGCCCTTTTTAGCGATATTTACTGTCTCGTCGAAGTTTTTTTTTCTTACAAAAACGAGTAGCGTGGCTATTTAGTCCACAGTTCGCACACCCATAATTATAATTTTTAGGTCTGTTGCTCCTGCAGTCACGAGCAATGTGACCTTTACGCCCACATGCAAAGCATGTGGCGTTTCTTTCCCACTCCTTCTTACCGTCTTGCGCGGGCCACACTCTGGTGTTGTCATGCGCGGGCCACCCTCTGGTGTTGTCATGCGCGGGCCACCCTCTGGTGTTGTCATGCGCGGGCCACCCTCTGGTGTTGTCATGCGCGGGCCACACTCTGGTGTTGTCATGCGTGGGCCACCCTCTGGTGTTGTCATGCGCGGGCCACACTCTGGTGCTGTCATGCGCGGGCCACCCTCTCGTGTTGTCATGCGCGGGCCACCCTCTGGTATTGTCATGCGCGGGCCACCCTCTAGTGTTGTCATGCGCGGGCCACCCTCTGGTGTTGTCATGCGCGGGCCACCCTCTGGTGTTGTCATGCGCGGGCCACCCTCTGGTGTTGTCATGCGCGGGCCACCCTCTGGTGTTGTCATGCGCTGGCCACACTCTGGTGTTGTCATGCGCGGGCCACCCTCTGGTGTTGTCATGCGCGGGCCACACTCTGGTGTTGTCATGCGCGGGCCACACTCTGGTGTTGTCATGCGCGGGCCACACTCTGGTGTTGTCATGCGCGGGCTACTCTCTGGTGTTGTCATGCGCGGGCCACACTCTGGTGTTGTCATGCGCGGGCCACCCTCTGGTGTTGTCATGCGCGGGCCACCCTCTGGTGTTGTCATGCGCGGGCCACACTCTGGTGTTGTCATGCGCGGGCTACTCTCTGGTTTTGTCATGCGCGGGCCACCCTCTGGTGTTGCCATGCGCAGGCCACCCTCTGGTGTTGCCATGCGCGGGCCACCCTCTGGTGTTGCCATGCGCGGGCCACCCTCTGGTGTTGTCATGCGCGGGCCACCCTCTGGTGTTGCCTTGACATACTCTAAAGCCTTTTTATAGACAGCGTTAAGGTCGCCTTTAGCGACTCCGGCTTTGTAGGTCGAAAAGCTTATCGGAAGGGCAAAACTTCGATACCACAATACAGCACAAACATGGTTCAAAGTCTGGTCTTTCTCTTTTAGCCAGATTGATGTGATGATCAAGTCTGCCATAAAAAGAATATAACGTTTCTCCCGGCTGTCACTAAACATTACTTATTTCCTTATTTATATCCTCTATTTCGCTTTCGACAGGATAATGGTTTAGAAATGCTTCTTTTACTTTACTCCAGACGTATTTATGGTTTTCAGCTTCGTCTATCAAAAACCTACGTGCTATACCTACTGAGTACTGTTTTGCTAGTTCTATTTTACCGCAGTCTGTCCAGTTTTCCTTGGCTCTGGTCTCTATATCCCTAAGCCAGCTCTTCAGACTTATATGAAATTCTAAGCCTGGGTACTCAGGGTCAACACTCTTGTTTTTCCCACTGAAGTAATTAAGCCCGCTCACTTTAGCGTAATTGTCTTTCGCATTACCAGTGATGATTGCGGCTAAATCTGCCGTTGCTCCCGGATTGATGTTACTCTGGGCGGTACCCTGCATGTGACGTTGTGTTGCTTGACGTAGGAGGCGTCATATCGATGGTATTATTGTTATCCCAATAGTAATGATCACTATCACTGGCGTCTGCGTCCTTTTTTTTCTCCCTCCCAATTGCTTGCTCTCTACAGGGGCCTTATCCGCCCATGTATGGAGTATGTCTCACATGTTTGGGGAGGATCCACTCATACAGCTCTCCTAAACAGGGTTGAGTCAAAAGCTTTTCGTCTCATCAACTCCTCTCCTCTGACTGACTGTCTTCAATCTTTAAATCACCGCCGCAATGTTGCTTCTCTTGCTCTCTTCTACCGTTATTTTCATGCTCACTGCTCTTCTGAACTTGCTAACTGCATGCCTCCCCCACTCCCGCGGCCTCGCTGCACAAGACTTTCTACTCATTCCCATCCCTATTCTGTCCATCTTCCTAATGCAAGAGTTAATCAGTATCTTTACTCTTTCATCCCTTTCACTGGTAAACTCTGGAACTCTCTTCCTGTTTCTATTTTTCCACTTTCCTATGACTTAAATCCTTTCAAAAGAAGAGTAACAAGACACCTCCCGAACTAAATCGGCCTACCCCTTTGTTTTTATTGTATTCTCTTACTGTCTTCTTTATAGGGACTGGCAACTAAGCGGGCTCTGTGTTACCCATTTTTGTTGTGCCCTTCGCCAGTTCCCTGTGATAAAAAAAAAAAAAAAAAAAAAAAAAAAAAAAAAAAAAAATAGAGAGTAATCTACTTCCTCACTACTGGTATCACTGTCTGAAGAAACCTGCTTTACTTTAGGTTTACGGTGCCACATAAAATGTTTTTGTTGGAGGCTTTACTGACTTTGCTTTGTTAGCGGCAAGTACTTATCAGCTCCAAAATCCCCCAAAAGCTGCCACCACTGTCGTGCCCCGTAAGTTGTTGTTACGTTATATGAGAAATGTGTATTATCTAGGTAGCGTGCTCATGTACCGAGCGGCCTTGTAACTTAGGGACAGACAAATATTTATTTTGGGAGTTTGAAACTTAAGTAGTTGTTTTGTTATTTTATTACAAAATGCAAATAATTAAATGTACATAAATTATCTTGGTACCAATAAATGTCCTTCTACTGGTTAGGACTTTCTTTTAGTTGTGGTTCTTAGTTGTATTTATATAAACTCAATGGGTACCTCAAGTCAGCCACACAATTTGACAAGGAGAACGTTTGTCTCGATGTTCTGTTCACTAACACTAACACAAGTAATTATATTTCTTATATCTAACCTAGTGACTCCTAGCTTATGGTCTATGGTTGTTCACGCGCGGCCCTGTCTCACAGCAACTTTATCTCGTACTCACGATACACCAACTCAATGCGAAGGGGGACATTCCAATCGTGGGTCGCGGCTAGGGTGAGTCTTGTTTCGTCTCAGTTTCCCTCGGCCTTTCTCTCTTTAGTTTCTCGTTGCTTCCCTTCTCCTTGTAGCGTATAAGAGAGTAGGACCCTCACCAGAGCCGTCAGCTTGTTGAATGATGTCTTGGGCTGTGTCCCTGGGTCTCTGTTCAGGTCGGACAACGGGGGTGTATCCTCAGTTGCCGTTGTTTCTATATTCTTAGGGGTATGGGAGTACTGTAGAGGTCAGATTGCTGACGTCACCTCACGGGCTCCTCTTCATATATAGTCGTCGGCGCTCATGCCGGGCGGCATGCTATTACGTAGTTTACAGAAGCCAATAGGAGCGTTGCTGTTGTCTACTTCCGTCGGAGCTTCTGCCTGGGCGGCGTGGGCGTTTGGCCGTGTGGGCGGGCACCGCGGGCGCGGTCCCGACATCCCGGAAATGTGTGTTTTCGTTCAGGCGTTTGTAAGTGTCTGGACCCGTGGTCATATAAGATTCATTCTGTAGATATTTAGTTATTGCCGGCGTGAAATGTCCTTTTGTGTATTACTTTTTAGAATGAAATGTAGGCCACTTCCCCTGTAAATAACATGTACATTCAGAATCTAGTATTAGAACATAAGAACATAAGAATATTAAGATTATTAATATACTATTAAGAATAGTATTTGTACGGCTCCGTATGATTACTTTGGGAAGGCAATCACATTACAATTTTTATTTCGCTAATATCTAATTCCCTAAAAAACTTGTCGAGGTAGAGCAGCTCTGCAAAGAAGGAACAGCACGAGGAGGACTGTGAAGCAGGTGTTATAGGCAGAACAAGCAGACTCGACTCGAAACACGCGGTACTACGCCATGACTACTTTATTGTCCCCTTTATAAGATGGATGGACGCAGCTTTATGTGATTCGTTTTCTATTTGGTCTCTTCTTAGTGAGTCTCACCTAAAAGAATGTCGTAGGCATTGCAAACTGACTTGGAAATACCGTATTACTTCGTTGCTCGTTTTATCACTCGTTCGCAGGAGGATGAATGGACTCAGGTCTTCCCTTTGACACACACACACACACACACCCACACACACACACACACACACATACACACACTCACAACCCTAGTATGCCTAAATTGAGTGTGATTGATAAGTCAGCCGCCTATGACACACACTACTAATATAATTTTCATCGCATTCACAGGAGGGCGAAGCAAGGCAAAAAGAGGGAAGTTATCCTCTACTTATTGATTAATTTCTTTACTTGTACACAGTCTAGGCAAAAATTATTAGTAGTAATTGAAAGCTGATGTTAATGTTTATGATGGTGGGTACTCGACTGCATATTATACATGTGTGGTTGCGGGTGTTTGTATGTGTGTGTGTGTGTGTGTGGGTGTGTACGTAAGCGATTATAATGGAGGTGTATGTACTGTACGTATCCAATGTCTATATATCTATGTTACGATCGTGTGTGTGTGTGTGTGTGTGTGTGTGTGTGTGTGTGTGAAGAGATAACAACGTATACAAGAACAAAAAATATGTAGAAGCTATACCACACGTATATATACGGTACTGGCACAGGAGGTCCTTGAAGTCAGGGTTTTTTCTAGAAGACCCTGCTTGGAGTGTGGTGTGAGAGGGCGAGGTTTGCGTCGCGTCAGGACCCGTGTAACGAGATGCCTTTTCCAGCAGACAAAGGGAATACCTGGCTGGCACTGCAGACAAAGGGGGCGATATGTTACTCTGCTGAGGAATTCTTCTTCATTACTTTCTTTTTGCCTATTTTTCTGCCTCATATTTCTCGGAAGGTCTTCTCACCACTTTCTCCTTGTGTCTCATTCTCTGTCTGTCTGTCTGTCTGTCTGTCTGTCTGTCTGTCTGTCTGTCTGTCTGTCTGTCTCTCTCTCTCTCTCTCTCTCTCTCTCTCTCTCTGGATCCGCCATTGCTGGCCTTGGTAGTCAACAGGCCCGCGATTGAGCTCTCCCGTTACTGGGAAGTTTTGAGGGATCTGGCGTCCTGCCATCCTTCAGCCTTGACAGCGATCGACAGTAAGACCCAGTCGTCAGTTTAGTGCCATCGGGGTGTGTGTGGGTTTTGGGCTTTGTTGCAATTTTGCCATTGACATTCCACCCACCTGGCCAAACCCTCCTGTTCGTGGTTCCCGAGTCTGCGCATGCGCAGTACGAGGATTGTGACGTTTTGGCCACATCATGAGCACGTCACTCCGCCTCCACTGGTGCTGGTTGCCTACGCTCTGAGCGCACCCATATTGCTGAGGTGATATGGCCTACTCCGGTCCTGGTGCCCTCGCTGATGTTGAGGCCGCTCTGGCACTCACCGATGTTGACGCCATGTCTGAGAAAAACTGGCCCCCACCGGCCCTCCACACACACCAGGGATCCACCTCCGCTACAGCTGCAGCCACTCCCGGGCTACCCCATCCCTACCCTGTCACCCCGACCTCCACCTCCACCAAGCGCCCCATTGACCATGCTTCGGACACTAGCGGTGAACCTTCGTCTCCCGCTGCAAAGACCTCCAGGCACAACGCGACTTCTTTCCACCCCACGGTTCCTGCCTACTCCCGCCCTCGCCTCCATCCTCCGAGGACACCTTCCCAGCCTGCACATGTCCCTCCAGCCTTTGCCCCAAGGACTGAATATATCAAGCTCCTCTTCAGAGAGAACCCGACTATTGATATGAAGCTTCGGTGGCTTTCTGACGTCACCAAGACGTTTCGCCTCGATCGGGAGTTGGCTGAGGTTAAGATGTCTGCTGTTTCCTCCCGTTTCGTCTATATTTCACGCCGACGTACAGACATCATAGGCCGGGTCACGACTGGTGAGTTTTTGTCCTTGTTCCTGGATGTTCAGGACTCGGTCGAGGGGCCCCAGAAAGTTCCATACATACCTCATCACCCGCTACCCTGTCGGTGTTGACCCTTCCTTGGCCAGGGAGCTTCCTGGCGTCTACACTGTTCGTCGCTTCAAACAAAATGGGACACCCATCAATCGGCTCGTTGTCACATGGAGCCTCCCTGACCCGCCTCCACCATATGTCGACTTCAGTTTCCTCCCTTGCCTCCCATCCTGCGAGCTGCGAAGGATGGAAGACGAGCAGCCTTGGTGCTTCAAATGCTGGGATATCGACCATATATCAAGGTATTGTTCTGCTTCGGACCGGTGTGGGTGGTGCGCTGCTAACCAAGCCTCCCGGATTTGCTCATATCGCACCCCTTCCCTGCCCAACCCTACTGCTACCACTTCTACCTCGGACCCACTTCCATCACCCGCAACTGACACCTCGAAGTGGGCGTGCCCCCGTTGTCATGAACCCGGAGTCAGCGTCTGGCATGGCTGTACCAAACGCTCGCGCCCCGCCCCCTCCTTCCCTGCCACCACATCGCCTCGTGCTCCACCACCTCCACGGCCACCTCCGGGCACCGCTGCATCATTTCCTGCTTCTCCCCCGACTGATTCTGCTGAAGTTCTTGCCCTTAGTGAGGCCGTCGCCTCTCTGACGTCTCGGTTCGCAGCGTTTGCAGCACGTTTTGATGCGCTTGAGGCAAGTCTCGACGGTATCGCCAATGTCAACACCACCAAAGAGCGCACTCTTGCTACTCTTGTTGAGTCTCATCAGGCCATCAACGCTACTGTCACCGGCTTACTGGCGTCGGTGGATGCTCTACTGCTAAAGAGGCCATCACCTCGCGCGCCTCACCGCGGCGCTCCCTCATCGTCGTCCCCGTCTGCTTCCCGGAAACCTGTCGGTGGATTTCGCTAGCCGGGTGGCGCTTCCTGTTTCTCTTGGATTACCTGTGGCCTCAGTGATGACGACTGCCCGCATTTGATCGTCCCTTTCCTGCTCCTCCTTCTCCTGCTCGTCCCTCTCCTGCTCGTCCCTCTCCTACTCGTCCCTCTCCTGCTCGTCCCTCTCCTGCTTCTCCTTCTCCTGCTCGTCCCTCTCCTGCTCCTCCCTCTCCTGCTTCTCCTTCTCCTGCTCGTCCCTTTCCTGCTCCTCCCTCTTCTCCTGCTCCTTCTCCTGCTCGTCCCTCTCCTGCTCCTCCCTCTCCTGCTCCTCCTTCTCCTGCTCCTCCCTCTTCTGCTCCTCCTTCTCCTGCTCGTCCCCTCTCCTGCTCGTCCCTCTCCTGCTCGTCCCTCTCTTGCTCCTCCCTCTTTTGTTTGCTTTTTGTATGCCCGCATTTTCCTTGCCTCGGGTGCGATGTCGGTCGTCAGTATACCCATTTGTTATTTTCTTCATGAGAGTGTTGTTGCCCTGCGAGGCACGGGTGCACGGTTATTTATGTTCGGCCTTATGGACCTTTCCTCTGCTGTGTCTCCTTATGATTGTCTGCTTAAGTCAATATGCCCTCATTTTGGTGGGTTTGATGTCCATCTCTGTACGTCTGTCGGTGTGTCCTGCGTGTCACGTAACATTTGTAGCTTCTCCTTTTTCATGTATTGGGTCTGCCGCTCTTTGAGCGCAATAAATTGATATAAACAAAAAAATCTCTCTCTCTCTCTCTCTCTCTCTGTCTCTCTCTCTCTCTCTCTCTCTCTCTCTCTCTCTCTCTCTCTCTCTCTCTCTCTCTCTCTCTCTCTCTCTCTCTCTCTCTCTCTCTCTCTCTCTCTCTCTCTCTCTCTCTCTCTCTCTCTCTCTCTCTCTCTCTCTCTCTCTCTCTCTCTCTCTCTCTCTCTCTCTCTCTCTCCTCTCTCTCCTCTCTCTCTCTTCTTCCTCTATCTTCTCTCTCTCTCTCTCTCTCTCTCTCATATATATATATATATATATATATACATAGAGAGAGAGAGAGAGAGAGAGAGAGAGAGGAGAGAGAGAGAGAGAGAGAGAGAGAGAGAGCGAGCGAGCGAGCGAGCGAGCGAGCGAGAGAGAGAGAGAGAGAGAGAGAGAGAGAGAGAGAGAGAGAGAGAGAGAGAGAGAGAGAGAGAGAGAGAGAGAGAGAGAGAGAGAGAGAGAGAGAGAGAGAGAGAGAGAGAGAGATGTATATCGTCTTCTCGAGCTATTAATCTGAGATCCAATGAGCGCCCATTTTTAGGTTATGCAAGTCATGCGTATAAACACATTTTACTAAGTTACTTACCGTGTTGGCCTTCACATTAAAAGTAATGATTTTCATATACTATCTCGCTACAGTTACTGGTGTAATCTAATTACACAACGTGGGAAACAAATGAGGCAATGATCATCTGTAGTATATCTTGCACACTCAGCACATAATTAGTAACATTTGTCTTTGTTCTATTTCATCACTGATTTCTTGCTGATTTTTTTCTTTTTCTGTATCATAAATTGCTGGTCATTTCCAGTGTTGCATCCTAAAACACAAGTCATAAGTATAGGTGAGGTGTTTGTAATATATTCCTCCTGTTCTCGTTCTTATGTGTAAGTTTTTTGCTTTTAATCATACACTGCAGACAATATCCATTTTTACGAACTTGAGCAACGCTACAAACAAAGTTAAGGTGTTGAAGATAATTATATTTCTTTTGTTCTAGTTTCTTCGTTTGTCTTGCATACATCTATTAAGAAACAAACTTGCATACATCTATTAAGAAACAAAACAGAAGCTTCGAGCGGAACACCATCTTCGCTCAGACAAACACACACCAAGGAAACAAAGACAGTGTAAGTAGGATCACTCTATAGCTTCCCCTTCAGCTTCCTCTTTGAACTAGTGAAGGAGGGTGACAGCACGATCCAGACAGCCTTAGGACAGATTGTCTACACTAACAGGAACATTACTTGCTGCAGCGCTGGCGGCAAGCGAACCAGGGGAGGATTGGCCCGTTGTCTGCCGGCCAAGGCCTATCCAGACGAGCGGGCCTGATCGGCGGGCATGCCCGTCATCGGGCACATTTGACGGGCAAACCATCGAAATGCCCGATCCCCCGTTGAGCGAAATCACCAGGCAGTGGCCGGTGGCTTGAAGAGCTACGATGCTGCCAGACGCAAGTTAACATAGGGGATCCATAGAAGGCTTGTCTCCCACTTATCACATCGTTGTAACACAGGAACTTTATACACACAGCAACAATTATGGTACACAATACTTTCTTCGCAGTAGTATTGGGTACCAGGTGTATCGTACCGCACTCTACAACCTACTGGGATCGTCGGGCACGCCCGAACATTCATCGACTTTGCCGTGTGGACAACATTCACGGGCATGCCCGGCAGAATTTGTCCGCTGACCGCGCTCGCGCTGCCCGCCGGGCACGCCCGCTCGTCTAGATAGGCCTTAAATTACACACTGACTGTAAATATTGTTTGATTGTGGAGAGAGAGAGAGAGAGAGAGAGAGAGAGAGAGAGAGAGAGAGAGAGAGAGAGAGAGAGAGAGAGAGATATGAGTACATATAAGAAAAATACTCGTGGACAAAATAGTGTTGCCTGTAAAGCCCCTTGCACACATTCTAGAGTAGCAAGCCGAGTATTGCCGAATCGGCGTCTACTCGTGGAGAAAAGGCGACACTGACACCCGACACTGTTTTAATGGTTGTTTCGCGTATACCCAATCACGAATTAGTACACGTTGGTACGACTTTGCTAAGAGTTTGCACGCATAGTTACGAGTACTTACGAGTGTCGCCACGAATATGTACTACGAGTCACTACGAATTGGTAGAAATTTCAATTTTTTTATGACGAATTGCTACGAGTCGCTAAGAGTTGCTATGAGTCGTTTACGAGTTACTACGACATTACAAGAGCTTGCTACGAGTTTATACGACCCGGTGGCTTAACCTGACTGATCTGGGAGGGAAATCTTTATTTCGTGTGAGATACAGGGTCATCTGCACCTCACTCCGGGAGGCGGGTACGTCACAAACCCCCGGCTAACACCCGGTACCCATTCACTACTGGGTGGACAGGGGCTTGGGTGTTTTTAAGGAGACCGCCCATTTTTCTCCGCTCCGTCCGTGGATCCAACCCGGGACTTCGCGGTTGTGAACCGAGCGTGCTAACTACTACACTACGGAGCCACCGTCACTGCGAATAAGTCACTGCGTCACTACTTGAGTCACTACGAATAGGCATTGAGTCGCTACGATAAATGACTAGTCGCTACGAGTTGATACTAGTAGTTACGACCCGGCTACGCATCCGCTACGCATCCAAAAGTCGTGAAGTTGCGCGGCCAGATTTTGAACATGTCCAAAATTTCCAGCCCCTCGCACGCATACCCGAGACAACTCGCGACCCTGCCATGACTCTCACTACTTGATACGACTTTATGGCGACTATCCACGAGTACCTACGAGTGCGCCCACGTGTTTTCGCGAGTAACGAGTCGCCACAATTCGGCGCGCTACTCTAGAATGTGTGAAAGGGGCTTAAGTCTTTTCTTCTCCATCGTGTCCCTCCAAGGCTGCACACGGACGCTGGTGACCCCGTGTGTGTCCCGGTGGCTGACGCTTCCATTGTGGCACGATGTAGTGGCAGCACCTTTATTCAGAAACACTTTGCCTCCCGTGCATCACAGCCACAACGGGACTGGATAATCTTATGAACATTTCCTAGAACATTTGTAAATATTCAGTACACGTGCAGGCAATACTGAGACTTTAATGTAGATGTGAGAATAGTTACGCTCTTGCTCTTCGACTGCTATTCACATCATCATTTTTTATTCATCTCTTCATAATTACCATAAAGTCACAACTGCACTCAATCTAATACCTGCATCGCACTACCAGTAACGAAGGAAGTCAAGGTTATGCAGTCATAAGGCTACGCTTATGTTCCTTTCTCTCTACCACCAACAAAGAAGTAGTCATGGTGGACATGTTGATACGCGTACAGTACCTTCTGGGTCGTGTTTGTGACGCGCCGCGCGAGAACAATAACCATTTTCCTTTTTGCGCCGATAATATGTTGAATAATACAAAACCTTCGTCTATAAGTTCGACTCGCAAATCTGGGTTTTTGTGTCGAGCATCGGTGAGAGTCATTCGATATCCTTCACTGCTCTAAATAAGTAAAGTAGTATTTAACTCGATATTGATCGGTTTTGAGTTTGCACATCATTAATGATAATGACGAATTCTTTTTATTGCAAATATAATATCCAATTGATCACACGGTCATGCTGATTTTTGCTTCAAGTAGTGTGTTTGTGTGTGTGTGTGTGTGTGTGTGTGTGTGTGTGTGTGTGTGTGTGTGTGTGTGTGTGTGTGTGTGTGTGTGTCTGTGTCTATGTGTGTGTAATGCACTCACGGTTTTGCCACCCACGCGAGCTGAACTCGCGATCTTGTGTGTGTGTGTGTGTGTGTGTGTGTGTGTGTGTGTGTGTGGTGTGTGTGTGTGTGTGTGTGGTGTCTGTGTCTATGTGTGTGTAATGCACTCACGGTTTTGCCTACCACGCGAGCTGAACTCGCGATCTTGTGTGTGTGTGTGTGTGTGTGTGTGTGTGTGTGTGTGTGTTGTGTGTGTGTGTGTGTGTGTGTGTGTGTGAGTGTGTGACAACTCCATAATGTTTACCTCATGTCATCCTACAAACAGTTCTAAGTTTCACTCATCAAATCATTGTATTTTAAATAATTGATTATGTTTACTGTTTCAAGAATTCAGCATAACAGTCGTACTCATTTTATCCATTAATGATAACTATGTCAATGTTCATTATATTTGCGTCTTTAGACTTACATGAAGAAATCAATAACATTCGTGGTCCTGGTTAGCGGATCCTTCCTTTATCAGACCAATCGGCAATTTCTCAAGATCACTCTGAAGGTAGCGTCCCGCTTGTGAAACTACTGAATCTCCAATTTTCTTATCGCCTGCACACTTGAGAGAGAGAGAGAGAGAGAGAGAGAGAGAGAGAGAGAGAGAGAGAGAGAGAGAGAGAGAGAGAGAGAGAGAGAGAGAGAGAGAGAGAGAGAGAGAGAGAGAGAGAGAGAGAGAGAGAGAGAGAGAGAGAGAGAGAGAGAGAAAGAGAATATCAGAAGCGGGAAGGTGAGGCTGGATTAGATCTCTGTGCAATTAGCAATACTTGTCACCTTCTACTGCGCAGCTTAACGTCTATCAATTCTCACAGAGTGAATTTGAGAGACTGTCACGATGCAGGACGAGAGAGAGAGAGAGAGAGAGAGAGAGAGAGAGAGAGAGAGAGAGAGAGAGGAGAGAGAGAGAGAGGAGAGGGGGGGGGGTATTTGTGTTGCTCACCCACGGCCTGATCACACACTGGACACGCGATCTCCAGCCGTTACCCTCCCGGAAAGAATTTATAACTCATTGAGACCGATATTTGGGTAATGAGGCTGGGACTCCAACCTTTTTTTCTGAACGAAACTACATCCTTCATGAAATAATTATTTCCTGCCTGGAACTACTTTGCCACTACGTGTGTTATGGAACATTACATAAAGTGTTTTGTTCCCCATCGTCATGTAGTGTCGTGTTTATCTCCGTGGCAGCGGAAGCACCCCGCCTCTACCCCTTCCCTAGCATCCACCTTAAACACCCCACCAACCTCCCTCCCTCTTTATCTACCGTGTGAGGCATCCTATGTACCTCCCTCCCGTAAACATTGCCCAAATAATAACAATGATACTCTTATTAACCCCTTGAGACCCAGAGCGTAATTTTCATTGTAATTTGGGTACCATTAGATGATTTTTAATGACTATAAGCAATATTTTATAGCTAGTACCTGTTTAGTATCCTTGTCGACTATCTAATTTGGTATATTCAGATACTTTTCGTAATTTTATGGCTCGACAACAGACAATTTAAATAGCAAAGGAAAGATTTGGGCGTGAATGGGTTAATCATAACAAATGAACCACAACCTTTGTCAAACCCTTCCTTCCCTTCACTATCATAGCCGAGCACTCATATCCATCCCACACCCTTCACAGCCTCCTCCCTCACACCATACCACACTCACAGCTCCCCTTGTCTTCCCCTCACACCATACCACACTCACAGCTCCCCTTGTCTTCCCCTTACACCATACCACACTCACAGCTCCCCTTGTCTTTCCCTCACACCATACCACGCTCACAGCTCCCCTTGTCTTCCCCTTACACCATACCACACTCACAGCTCCCCTTGTCTTTCCCTCACACCATACCACACTCACAGCTCCCCTTGTCT
Source organism: Chionoecetes opilio (assembly GCA_016584305.1). Lineage (NCBI taxonomy): Eukaryota > Metazoa > Arthropoda > Malacostraca > Decapoda > Majidae > Chionoecetes > Chionoecetes opilio. Next base: position 195,483 of record JACEEZ010025659.1, on the reverse strand, counting down.
TTCCCTCACACCATACCACGCTCACAGCTCCCCTTGTCTTCCCCTTACACCATACCACACTCACAGCTCCCCTTGTCTTCCCCTCACACCATACCACACTCACAGCTCCCCTTGTCTTCCCTTTACACCATACCACACTCACACCTCCCCTTGTCTTTCCCTCACACCATACCACGCTCACAGCTCCCTTGTCTTTCCCTCACACCATACCACACTCACAGCTCCCCTTGTCTTCCCCTTACACCATACCACACTCACAGCTCCCCTTGTCTTCCCCTCACACCATACCACACTCACAGCTCCCCTTGTCTTCCCCTTACACCATACCACACTCACAGCTCCCCTTGTCTTCCCTCACACCATACCACACTCACAGCTCCCCTTGTCTTCCCCTACACCATACCACACTCACAGCTCCCTTGTCTTCCCCTCACACCACACCACACTCCACAGCTCCCCTTGTCTTCCCCTTACACCATACCACACTCAAGCTCCCCTTGTCTTCCCCTCACACCATACCACGCTCACAGCTCCCCTTGTCTTCCCCTCACACCGTCCCACACTCACAGCTCCCCTTGTCTTCCCCTCACACCGTCCCACACTCACAGCTCCCCTTGTCTTCCCCTCACACCGTCCCACACTCACAGCTCCCCTTGTCTTCCCCTCACACCATACCACACTCACAGCTCCCTTGTCTTCCCCTCACAACCGTCCCACACTCACAGCTCCCCTTGTCTTTCCTCACACCGTCCACACTCACAGCTCCCTTGTCTTTCCTCACACCGTCCCACACTCACAGCTCCCCTTGTCTTCCCCTCACACCATACCACACTCACAGCTCCCCTTGTCTTTCCCTCACACCATACCACACTCACAGCTCCCCTTGTCTTCCCCTCACACCATACCACACTCACAGCTCCCCTTGTCTTCCCCTTACACCATACCACACTCACAGCTCCCCTTGTCTTTCCCTCACACCATACCACGCTCACAGCTCCCCTTGTCTTTCCCTCACACCATACCACACTCACAGCTCCCCTTGTCTTCCCCTTACACCATACCACACTCACAGCTCCCCTTGTCTTTCCCTCACACCGTCCCACACTCACAGCTCCCCTTGTCTTCCCCTCACAGCAACCTTCCCTTTTTTTTTTATCCCATTCCACCTGTCACAACCTCCTCCACTAACCTTCCTCTCCTTCCACTCTCTTTCCACAGTCGCCCCGCGCGTGACACTCAAAATCGGCTACAATCTGAACACTCGGCCTGTGACGGAGGGCGAGGATGTGTTCTTCGAGTGCGAGATAGCGAGTAACCCACCGCCACTTTCCGTCACTTGGTACAAGGACGTGAGTATTACTGTGTGTGTGTGTGTATGTATGTGTGTGTGTCATACATACTCTCGTAGGTCTGACTGTTCCTTCCTTCCTCAATGTCATTCTTGATTTCTCTCATTTTTTTACTCATTCTCCAGCATTAAACGAACTATGTATATTGTATTTGTGTTGTGTATTTCCAGCTGCAGTAGTTACAACAAAATATACCTATAGGATGAACATCGTGAATCATGCGTCCTCTATACTTAGCTCTTTAATCTATTGTTGGTAAGGGGTTGGAATGCACTGATTTCTTTTTCCCTCTTCTAGTTTGTCAGAGAGAGAGAGAGAGAGAGGGAGAGAGAGAGAGAGAGAGAGAGAGAGAGAGAGAGAGAGAGAGAGAGAGAGAGAGAGAGAGAGAGAGAGAGAGAGAGAGAGAGAGAGAGAGAGAGAGAGAAATAAAAAAAAAAAATACCTTTATCAACCTTCCCATCGCTCCATCCCTTACTTACATTAAACAGGCTTGATTAAGAAAACGACTGGACTAAAATTACTCATCTGCACATTTTCATCATTGTATACTATCACTCTGGCCATAACGTGTGTGTGTGTGTACCTGCGCCTGTAGTATATCTGGTTCCATGGTATTATCTTCTCTTGGTGGCGTCGTCGTGGTGGTGGTGGTGGTGGTTGCTGTGTACTGCGTTGGCCATTGGTGCACGGCCACGCCCAAGGGAGGGGAGGTGATGCACGACATGAGGGCGGGCGTGCTGGTGTCCGGTAACAACCTGGTGCTGCAGATGGTGCGAAGAGGCTCGGCCGGCAACTACACGTGTGCTGCCGCCAACACCCTCACCGCCACCACCAGTAACAGCGTGGTGCTGGATATTAAATGTGAGTATAGGATGGTGCTTATCTCTATTGTGTGTGTGTGTGTGTGTGTGTGTGTGTGTGTGTGTGTGTGTGTGTGTGTGTGTGTGTGTGTGTGTGTGTGTGTGTTTGTGTGTGTGAAGGGTGACAGGGCGTGTGTTTGATAATTAATGTGTATATATGAAGGTGTTTATCTCCTTTTTTTTTCCATCACAAAGGACTGGCCAAGGGCACAACAAAAAGAGGTAACACAAAGCCCACTTAGTTGCCAGTCCCTATAAAGAAGACATTAAGAGAATAAAAAAAGAGGGGAGGGCCAATTTAGTTCGGGAGGTGTCTTGTCACTCTTCTCTTGAAAAGATTTAAGTCATAGGAAGGTGGAAAAATTGAAACAGGAAGAGAGTTCCAGAGTTTATCAGTGAAAGGGATGAAAGAGTAAAGATACTGATTAACTCTTGTATTTGGCAGATGGACAGAATAGGGATGAGAATGAGTAGAAAGTCTTGTGCAGCGAGGCCGCGGGAGGGGGTAAGGCATGCAGTTAGCAAGTTCAGAAGAGCAGTGAGCATGAAAATAACGGTAGAAGATAGCAAGAGAAGCAACATTGCGGCGGTGATTTAAAGATTGAAGACAGTCAGTCACAGGAGGGGAGTTGATGAGACGAAAAGCTTTTGACTCAACCCTGTTTAGGAGAGCTGTATGAGTGGATCCTCCCCAAACATGTGAGACATACTCCATACATGGGCGGATAAGGCCCCTGTAGAGAGCAAGCAATCGGGAGGGAGAAAAAAAAGGACTCAGACGCCACAGGACACCTAACTTCTTAGAAGCTGTTTTAGCAAGAGATGAGATGTGAGATTTCTAGTTCAGATTTTTAGTAAAGGATAGTTCTAGAATGTTCATTGTAGAATTATGTATGGTAGTAGTAGTATGGTAGTAGTGGTGGTGTATTACTACGTATTTTCATTGTTATTATTATAATTATAATTAGTAGCAGTAGTGGTAGTAGTAGCAGTATTGAAGTGGCAATAGTAATTATAGTAGTAGTGTTGCCAACAGCTATAACAACAATTACAGTTATTTCAAGGTGAAATATATCTCACACGAGCCTCCCTTTGATATGTAACAGTATTGGCGCGGCACGCTCGTCTGTTGCTCGCACACAGCCTCCCCCTTGCGTCCCGCTGACCTCGCTCGTATTAAAAAAAATATAAAAAAAGTGAACGGGACAAAATATCAAGGGAAAATTTCCAGTCGCACGTACCAACGCATATTTTTCTTTTGATGGCTTGTTGCAACTGAGATGACTCCAATCGTAATTAAGTCATGACAAGGGTTTCCTCCCGTTATCACCACCTGATGTGGTGCGGATACATTGTTAAGGCATTAGAAAAAATGTCCTTTGGAAGTTTTGTAGCCCTCTTGTTTTCCAACAATTAATCAAGAGTTTTTGTTGGTTTTCTCAGTGATTTCGTATTTTCTTTCCTGGAAAACATACTGTCAGTGAAAAACAAAATTAAATTTCACCTGCTATATATTACATTGAATTCGTTCCAGGCTGCAAAGTGCCGGACTTAGGGTAAGACTTAACAAATGTAAATCCATGCAACACCAAATTGCCTTTTTGTTACATGTCTTGGATAGAGACATGATGATTAATGTAATGAACCCTCAACCTTAATTAACGTGGTGAATGTTTTTAAGTCGCAGTGGCTAATACTGCCCATGGCGTACTGTCTACAATTACTCAACCTTTGCCCGACCATCGACGCCTGAATAAAGGCTACGCCATCCCACGGGGGGACAACAAGTCGTGTCTTCCAATCCCTCAAGCAACTCCTGTATGCAGCACACGTTCTGGCTTGCACAGATTTCACAGAAGAAATGCATATTTTCACGGATGCTTCAGGTCTCGGCCTTGAAGCCCTGATGCAAAAAGATCCTGAGGGTAAATCAGGCGTAATTGCTTATGGTAGTCGCGACCTAAATTCAGCAGAAGTAAATCATTGCACCACACATAAAGAAGCATTAGCGGTAATGTGGCCACTGAAGCCCTTTAAAGACATCTTTCAGGGGTACATAATTATAGTTAAAGCTGATCTTGCTGATGTAGTTTAAATTGTTTTCTAAATATTTGTTGTTCAAAGTGATATGATGACATGTGCATTGAACTTCTAATTATCAGACTTTATGAATATAAAGGATAATTTTCCTTGCTTATCCTAACCCTTTATCCTGACGTTCCACTTACTGAAGGTCAATTTTGTGAGATATATTGATTATGATGATTGTTACTTGTGGTGAGATGCTAGTAATTTCTGGTGCTTCGACAGTAAGCTACGCGCGCGCACACACACACACACACACACACACACACACACACACACACACACACACACACACACACACACACACACACACACACACACACACACACACACACACACACACACACACACACACACACACACACACACACACACACACACACACACCCCAAACACACACACACACACACACATACACATACACACACACACAACACAACACACACAACACACACACACACACACACACACACACACACACACACACACACACACACACACACACATACAGGAAGGGATATGTTATTCACCCGCGTTTGCCGAATCAGATGGAATCTTAATCCGCTAGACAACTGGGCCCGTATTTATAATAGTTTATGGGTTTCCCATAAGCAGACAAAATGGCGAAGTTCGCCATAAGTCACCGAAAATCTCCATAAGTGCTCGTGTTTTCCCATAAAGTTCCCCATAAGCGCTATAGTATGTCCGGAGGTCCCATGAGGATCCTTATGTTGACATAAGCCATCAACATGGCAGCTCAAAAACTCTTCCACCAGCGCCAACCCGGGCATTTTCGTGCCAGAAGAGACGTTCTCGGCTAATTGAGTGACGAAGAACTTGTCAAGAGGTATCGGCTGAACCATGAGGGAATTATGTATGTCACTCTCGTGAATGCATCCCTCCCAGAGTAAATAAAAAAGGAACCATACACTGACAGCGGGAATGAAAATTATAATAACATTATGACTGTTTCCTCGCCATTGGCAAGATGCAACAGGCACTGAGCAGTCCAGCTGCTGCAGTGATGACCATGGAGCAGCTGGAGTGGACAGGGAAAATATTTGCCCACGGCCGTCCATGGTAATACTCTCGTATACCCAAATTATCGGCGAGACAACAACCGAGAATTCTCGCCGACGGAAATTTTCCACGACAGTTCCACTTCTACTAATAGATGAAAAGGATGAATAAAGGGTTTTCATTGTTTATTTGACACAACATTTTTCGAAGGCATTATTATTTTATATTTAGTATTGATATGTTTATAATAAATTTAGCTCTTGTTTTTGGCAGAAATGAAGGTAAAGATTTGTTTTAACTACGCAGTCATATCTACCTTCTGGAGGGCTATCATTTCAACTTCAGCACGTAGTGGAGAACTACTTCCGGAAAAACAAAACGTAATACTTGGAAACAAGGTAAATTTTTTACACTAGGACCAGAATTGCCTACACAATTGGGAGTGTGCTTTCTGGTTACCTTAATGGATTCTAAGAAACTCAATGAGTTTCTGTCTCAAATCATTACTTTTGGAGATATCAAATGTTTTTAGTAAGAAGCGTATAGGATATATGAAATTAACTAACCTAACCCCACCTTTAGATTCAATAACCTAACCTAATGTAACCTAACCTTACCTTTAGATTCACTAACCTAACTCCACCTTTAGATTCACTAACCTAACCTAATTCCACGTTTTAACCTTCTAACTAAAGCCAAATCATCATTGAAAAGTGTCCGCGGCAAGGGAAGAAAAGCAGAGGCAATGCAGGTCACAAGAGGAAGAAGAGTGAGACGCACGAAAACACTTGTCTTTCTCCTCCCTATAAATAACAGGCATTGTTATAGTGTTTGTCCATACTCCCCCCTCTCCCCCAAAACAAGTTTGGGGACCTTGGGGGAATGCGAGGTATTTAGCTGGGGTACAAAATGTGCGTTGCAACCACATAGTTCTTGAGTTAGGTAGTTGCGTAAAAATTTCCTAGATCTAGGGAAAATTGATTGGATTTCTTCAAAGTCAAGAAACCTGTGGACCTGACGATCCTCACAAACAGAATGACCAGAGTATCGAGCCCACCCCTCCCACTAAGAAGTAAGGTAAACAAAAATTAGGTTACCGGGGGTGTCGAGGGGCCCCATTAGGTTAGTTAGATTATCGGGTGATTATCGCTAAGTTAGGATAGATTATCGGGGGTCGAGGGGGGCAGAGTCCCTCGCTAGGAGGTTAGGTTTAATTTGCTTAGGGGGGCCTCGTAATCTCGGAGCTTGAAGGTTAGGTAAATTTCCCATATCTAAGGAAAAATACCCTAGATATAGGTAATTTTGACTCCTACACAACTCCAAAAATACATGTTTTCGACGCATTATTTAGTCCCCACCCTAAAACCCCGCATTCCCACAGGTCTCCAAGCTTGTTTGGGGGAAGGGGGAGAGTATGGGCAAACGCTAGAAATTTACCAAATAACATCATATTTCCAAATATAATGGCGGAAGGGTGACGGAAGGATACACACAAGGTAAACCATGTACCCCTAACCACGTGTGAAGAGAAAGATCCACAGGCCCAAGTGGGAAGGAGTATGTGCACGCAGAAACCAGTACATCAATTAATATATGCGAGGTGACGAGGATACACAAGTATAACCTTAATGGTAAGGAGAAAAAACTGCCAAGGAGTGTCTGACCATCAAAAGTCTCCGGTGGTTTGTGGCTCCATTTCTACCTTCTGTTACTGGTACCTGCTGATTCATCCCCGTTTGTTTTTTTTCCCTTCTCCGTCACCCTTCTACCATTACTTTTGGAGATACAACATGTTATTTATAGGGAGGAGAGAGGCAAGTGCTTACATCGTTCCCGCGTAAAACTTTTCTACGGGATGTTATTTACACGTATATATGAATTAATCCTTTAAAATTGCGTTATTTTCAGTTCGTAAGGTTCTCACATAATTTATTGCTCATATTTTACTGATTTCAAGCGTTATTTCATGATCTAAGAGACACGTTAGGGTAATGTAAATGCTACGTTTAGCGG
>JACEEZ010025659.1:178156-183156 GCA_016584305.1 Chionoecetes opilio | reverse complement strand
CTGAAGGGCGCATCCCTGTAGGTGGTGCCCTCACCCACCTTGCCCTTGAGGCTATGAAAGGGTGGCTGTCAATTACGATGCAATAACCAGGGGATCTTTACTCAGTCCCTCTTAGTCGTTGTTTCGATTGATCTGTCTAAGCAGCAGGAGTCCTTGCAAGTATGGCATTAGAGGAGCGGAAGATCCATTCAAATGACATTGAGAATTTCAAGAATTAGATAGTTCTTATTTGCTCACTTATCCCAAAAGTCTGCAGCATGAAGAATAATTAAGCACATGACGCATCCCATAATAGTTTTAGACATCGGTCAGGTTAATCTGCTTCACCCTTCATGTTGCTCTCTGATTGTAATCCTGTAGTGTAGATGATCCTGTGTGACGCCCCTTGTTTAGGTCACACACACACACACACACACGCACACACACACACACACGCACACACACACACGCACACGCACACACACACACACACACACACACACACACACACACACACACACCCCCCGCGCGATGGACAGGTTGATAAACGTTCTGGTCTCTCACTCTCTGGGTAGGGGGTTCGAATCCTCGCGCTCCCGGGATTTTGACTTGACAAATTCGGGGCGGTTACTGTCCCCCTGACAAGGGATGGGGTGTGTGGGGTGTGAGGTCCCAGCATTGCCAAAGATCGGTAATAATGAGCTCCAAGCTCGCACTGAGAGGGTGAAACTAGCGATCGCGAGCCAGCTCGTGTGGACAAAGACCATGGGTGAATGACACACACACACACACACACACACACACACACACACACACACACACACACACCAGAGGTGGGCACTTCCGCAAACACTTGTGCAAACCGTAACTTCCGCAAATTGCGGAAGACCGAATTCGTTTACGGATTTGCGGAAGCGTAAATGTTTGCGGATTTGCGTTTGCGGATGCACTTCCGCAAACGCAAATATGTCCGCAAACTCTCAATTTTGAAAATGATTCCTGCGCGGCTACGGGCACCGTTCGGAGAACGCTACTTGTCCACAAGTGACTCTTCATCTTTGATTAAATGGATTTTTTGATGGCCACATGGCCCCCAAGCAATCCACCCCCTCTTCAAGCTGCCTGTGGTCCGCCTTCTTAACTTTGAGAATGTAGATGCCGTGAAATCAAGACTGCTGTTCGAGGTCACGCAGCAGGCTGTGTTGCATACTTCAGAAGGCAGCAGCCTAGATTAAGACGAAGAGGATGATTTTTTCAAGGTGAGACTTATTAGTTTAATCGAGATCTACTGCATCTTCAGTTCAATTGTGACAGTTCATTACTCTAAGTCATTATATTAACAATATTGAGCGTCATACTGATAAATTATTGTAATATTTATGATTTAAGTGCAATAATATATTTCAAACCTAAGCATTTTCTTTATAAGTAACACTATATTTTTTTCTCTGACTCCGATTACTGAAATGTTTTACTTTATCTATATATTATAAATGTATATATTATTTCCATACTTTGATGAGCCCAGGACCCACAGCTACAGAGGGCACCAACTCTACCGCCTCTCCAACAAGATATGGGAAAAACAGCTTGAGAGCTGGTGTTCAGAGAAGCAGAGGAATAAGCTGCTGGAGCAGGCCATGTTTCCCGCCCTTTCCCATGCCACCTGGGTAAATGTGTTCGTTAAGTACAACACGGTCATACCCAGCTTTGCAGCTGTGGAGAGACTGTTCTCCCAGGTGTCGGACATCATGAAGGCCAAGAAAGCGAGTATATGACTTCCGATAATTTTGAGAGATTGGTCTTCATGAAGGGGAACATTGACCTGTTCAAGATGGAACTATCACCAGAGGACGCTGCATCAGGAGACTGAGGTTAAGGGTCTGATATCTTATATCAGACCCTCTGCGAAGTCGCAGAAGATCCCAGAGTGACTCACGATGCACTTAGTCAAACGACTTCTTGAGATCAACATAGGCTGCAAGAATCCCCTATAGAAACTCACGTCGGCGTTCCACCAGGACACGAAGCGCTAGCCATTGATAGCTCTTAGTAAAACATAGAGCTTAAGGTGTATTTTAAATTTGTATGAAAGTTTGAATAAAGAGAGAGAGAGAGAGAGAGAAAGAGAGAGAGAGGGAGAGAGAGAGAGAGAAAGAGAGGAGAGAGAGAGAGAGAGAGAGAGAGAGAGAGAGAGAGAGAGAGAGAGAAGAGAGAGAGAGAGAGAGAGAGAGAGAGAGAGAGAGAGAGAGAGAGAGAGAGAGAGACGATGCAAGTACATAATATATAGATTATAAGCTGTCTGATATCAATGAAATATTAGTTGGAGTGTAGTGCACTTATACTTAATATTACCCCTTAGTGTGCACTGAAGATGATATATTGAGTAAGTCATTGTGGTCACAATGAGTAAAATGTGAGCTATAACATTTGTGGGGTGCTGCGAGCTAAGTATGAGAAAAATACTAATACATTTATATATATATATATATATATATATATATATATATATATATATATATATATATATATATATATATATATATATATATATATATATATATATATATATTTTATAATATATATATATATATATATATATATATATATAATTTTATATATATATATAATTATTGCCATAAGTGATTTAGTAAATGATATATAAATAACGCTAAGAGCTTTACCTCAATTTTTGCAATATATGCAGAGAAAATATCACCTAATTGGTTTGCGGTTTGCGGAATTGCGGTTGCGGAAGTTTGAACTTCTAGAAATTTGCGGTTGCAGAACATAAGAATTGGGGTTTGCGGATTTGCGTTTGCGGAAGTGGATTTTTGTTAGCGGTGCCCACCTCTGACACACACACATACACACACACACACACACACACACACACACACACACACACACACACACACACACACACACACACACACACACACACACACACACTGTTCTATTGCAGCTACTGTAGATGGTCATTGTTCTTCTCCAATGTCTATCATTATAGTGGTGTTCCTTCTTCGTGTCTTCACAGCACAGGGCAGGGAGCGCCTCACCCGCCCCCGCGTGCCACCACGGCACGGGGCAGGGAGCCCCTCACCCGCCCCCGCGTGCCACCACGACACGGGGCAGGGAGCGCCTCACCCGCCCCCGCGTGCCACCACGACACGGGGCAGGGAGCGCCTCACCCGCCCCCGCGTGCCACCACGGCACGGGGCAGGGAGCGCCTCACCCGCCCCCGCGTGCCACCACGGCACGGGGCAGGGAACGCCTCACCCGCCCCCGCGTACCACCACGGCACGGGGCAGGGAGCGCCTCACCCGCCCCCGCGTGCCACCACGGCACGGGGCAGGGAGCGCCTCACCCGCCCCCGCGTGCCACCACGGCACGGGGCAGGGAGCGCCTCACCCGCCTCCGCGTGCCACCACGACACGGGGCAGGGAGCGCCTCACCGCCTCCACGTGTCACCACGACACGGGGCAGGGAGCGCCTCACTCGCCCCCGCGTGCCACCACGACACGGGGCAGGGGCGCCTCACCAGCCTCCGCGTGTCACCACGACACGGGGCAGGGAGCGCTCACATGCCCCCGCGTGCCACCACGACACGGGGCAGGGAGCGCCTCAGCCGCCCCCGCGTGCCACCATGACACGGGGCAGGGAGGGCCTCACCCGTCTCCGCGTGCCACCACGACACGGGGCAGGGAGCGCCTCACCCGCCCCGCGTGTCACCACGACACGGGGCAGGGAGCGCCTCACCCGCCCCCGCGTGCCACCACGACACGGGGCAGGGAGCGCCTCAGCCGCCCCCGCGTGCCACCATGACACGGGGCAGGGAGGGCCTCACCCGTCTCCGCGTGCCACCACGACACGGGGCAGGGAGCGCAACACCCGCCCCCGCGTGCCACCACAACACGGGGCAGGGAGCGCCTCAGCCGCCTCTGCGTGCCACCATGGCACGGGGCAGGGAGGGCCTCACCCGCCCCCGCGTGCCACCACGACACGGGGCAGGGAAACGCCTCACTCGCCTCCGCGTGTCACCACGACACGGGGCAGGGAGCGCCTCACCCGCCCCGCGTGCCACCACGACATGGGGCAGGGAGCGCCACACCCGCCCCCGCGTGCCACCACGACACGGGGCAGGGAGCGCCTCACCCGCCCCGCGTGCCACCACGACATGGGGCAGGGAGCGCCACACCCGCCCCCGCGTGCCACCACGACACGGGGCAGGGAGCGCCTCACCCCGCCCCCGCGTGCCAACCACGACACGGGGCAGGGAGCGCCTCACCCGCCTCCGCGTGTCACCACGACACGGGGCAGGGAGCGCCTCACCCGCCCCCGCGTGCCACCACGACACGGGGCAGGGAGCGCCTCACCCGCCCCCCCGTGCCACCACGACACGGGTCAGGGAGCGCCTCACCTGCCCCGCGTACCACCACGACACGGGCAGGGAGCGCCTCACCAGCCCCCGCGTACCACCACGACACGGGCAGGGAGCGCCTCACCCGCCCCCGCGTGCCACCACGACACGGGTCAGGGAGCGCCTCACCTGCCCCCGCGTACCACCACGACACGGGGGCAGGGAGCGCCTCACCTGCCCCCGCGTGCCACCACGACACGGGTCAGGGAGCGCCTCACCCGTTCCCGCGTGCCACCACGGCACGGGGCCCGGGAGCGCCTCACCAGCCCCGCGTGCCACCACGGCACGGAGCAGGGAGCACCTCACCCGTCCCCGCGTGCCACCATGGCACAGGGCAGGGAGCGCCTCACCCGCCCCCACGTGCCACCACGACACGGGGCAGGGAGCCTCACCCGCCCGCGTGCCACCACGGCACGGGGCAGGGAGCGCCTCACCTGCCCCCCGTGCCACCACGACACGGGCAGGAGGCCTCACCCGCCCCGCGTACCACCCGGCACGGGCAGGAGCGCCTCACCCGCCCACCGGCGTGCGGCACGGCACGGGAGGCAGGGAGGCGGCCTGCACCCGCCCGCGTGCTCACCGCAGGGCACGGGCACGGGGC
>JACEEZ010025659.1:135000-172500 GCA_016584305.1 Chionoecetes opilio | reverse complement strand
ACCAAGAAGCATATTAACACATATTATAAGACTTATATCTATAATCGTAATACTAATTCATTGACACCACTTTGAAAATGTCATCAAATAGGTTACCACTTAAATTAACTTTATCATTGCGTTTTTTTTTATTATATTTTATTTTCATTTATTTTCTTACTACCAAGAAGCACATTAAGATATTTTATAAGCTTATATGTACTATTATCTTACATATTACCCCTTCACGTCCATATCTTTCCTTTGCTATATATTATTGTCTGTTAGCCATTACGAAAAGTAGCTTAACATACCAAATTAGCTAGTGGACAAAGATACTAAGTAGGTCATATCTATAGACTATTTTTGCTTTACATCACAAAAGACTGGCCAAGGGCACAACAAAAATGGTAAACAAAGCGCTTAGTTGCAGTCCCTATCNCCCAAAATACTACAAGGGATGAGCAGACTTATAAATATACACCTCCTCCGCTCTTCGTAGTCTTCGAACTATAAGTTATACCCTGTACGCATTCCAAAAATCTCTATTTTCGTATCCAGACTCTGAAATTCGATGATGTCGTATTGTTCTGAATAAACTAGTTCCTCTAGATCATGAAATTTGTTACGTATACTACGGCATTAAGTAACAAGCTTTAATATCGGTATGGGTAGTTGGGCTTTGCGGGAACTAAATTTTGGTGCTTTGAGTGAACGAGAAACTTATATTGCGGGAACTAGAGCCTTAGGTTGTTGTCGGAACCTCTACCTGCTGGAGTTTTTTGATTTGTAGTTAGTTACCGCGTCATTTAGTAGCCTACGAGTCGTGCAGAACCAACTGAATTTAAGTGGAGACCATCGTTTCGGAAGAGAATCGTTGGTTATAAAATGGTCCCATAAGTTTATATAATTCAACTCCTTCTTCTTACAGAGATTTGCGAGACGATTGTTTGTGCTGAAGGCCTTGTTGTAGAAGCTGTTTGCCGCATTGATCCTCGGAAGAATACCAGATATGATGATTTTACTAGATTTTACTTTATATTTATTCATCATCTTGCGATATTTAGTAAGGAGGGCCTCTGATCTGGTTTGTTTTACGTCATTTGTTCCCGCGTGAATAATGATCAGGGTGTTTGCGTCGGCGTCATTTGTTAAAACATCGCAGGCTTCTGTTATGTTGTCCAGGGACGCTCCTGGAATGCAGTGCCAAGAGAAGAGAAATAGATGACTGAAAATAAGGAGGGAAAGAAGGAGGCAAGGAGGAGAAAGAGAGGAAGAGATAAGGAAGAAGAGGAGGAGGAAGAGAGAGAGATGACTGAGAAGGAGGAGAGAAAATAAAGACAAGTAGGAGAAGGAAGAAGGAGAGGAAGAAATAACAAAGAAGAGAAGAAGAAGAGGAGGAGGAGGAGAGAAAGATAAAGACAAAGAGGAGAAAAGAGGAGAGGAAGAGTTAAGGAAGGTAGAAGAGGAGGAGAAGAGAAAATAAAGATAAATAGGAGAAAAGAAGAGAGAAGGGGAAAAGTTAGGGAATGACGAGGAAGAGGAGACACAAAGTGATGGGAGTGGAGAGAGTTGAGGACAGTGAAGGAACGAGGAGGACGAGGAAGAGGGTAATGAAGAGGAGGAGGAGGAGGAGGAGGAGGGGGAGGAGGAGGGGGAGGAGGAGGAGGAGGTGGTAAAGGGCGATGGAACAATACCAGAGTTTCTCGTGGCATGCATGAGTGAGACAAATAAGAGGGTGTAAGTGAAGGTCCTGCGGTATGCCAAGAGAATAGAACCACAACCATCACTACTTCTTCTTCCTTCTCTTCCTCCTCCTTCTGTTCCTCCTCCTCCTCCTCCTCCTCATTCTCCTCCTCCTCCTCCTCCTGTTCCTGCTCCTCCTCCTCTTCCTCCTCCTCAATAGTAATGACTGCCCGATTTTTCTTATTCTTCGTAAACTCTCTCTCTCTCTCTCCTCTCTCTCTCCTCCTCTCTCCTCTCTCTCTTCTCTCATCTCTCTCTCTCTCTCTCTCATCTCCTCTCTCTCTCTCTTCTCTCTCTCTCTCTCTCTCCTCTCTCTCTCTCTCTCTCTCTCTCTCTCTCCCCCCCCCCCTTGTGTGTCTGGCTGTGCATATCATTAGTCACCCTTCCAGTATCCTCTCCTCCACTCTCCACTTCGTCACCGCCACCTTCACCGTCCACATGTTACCATCTTACACACCCACAAACTAACACACCCGGCAAGCCCGTAATCATGCCAAATCTTTATTTCAACTTACCAAAAACTCTTTAATTCGTAGAAAATGTCAAAATCTTTCTTAATCAAATTCCTCTCGTGACTTCTGGCATCTAGCTAATAACATCTCTAACAATTTTTCTTCTGCATCTTTCCCTCCTATGCTTCACCCAGATGGCTCCACAGCTGTCTCATCTACTTCTAAAGCTGAACTCTTCGCTCAAACCTTTGCTAAAAATTCCACTCTGGTTGATGAAGGGCTTGTTCCTCCTTCTCCTCCACCCTCTGCCTATATTATGCCTGTCATTAAGATCCTTCGGAATGATGTTTTCTTTGCCCTTTCTGGCCTAGATCCTCGGAAGGCTTACGGTCCTGACGGAGTCCCTCCTATTGTTCTCAAAAACTGTGCTTCTGTGCTTGCACCTTGCCTGGTCAAACTTTTCCGTCTTTGTCTATCTACTTCCACCTTTCCTTCTTGCTGGAAGTTTGCTCACATCCAACCTGTTCCTAAGAAGGGTGACCGTTCTAATCCTTCAAACTACCGTCCTATAGCTTTGACTTCCTGCCTTTCTAAAGTTTTTGAATCTATACTTAATAAGAAGATTCTTAAGCATCTATCTGCTCACAATTTTCTATCTGATCGTCAGTACGGTTTCCGTAAAGGGCGATCTACTGGCGATCTTCAGCTTCCTAACGGGAATCTTTGTCATCCTCCTTTAGGGGTTTCGGTGAAACTTTTGCTGGTGCCCTTGACATATCAAAAGCTTTTGATAGAGTCTGGCACAAATCTTTAATTTCCAACTACCCTCATTCGGTTTCTATCCTTCTCTCTGTAACCTTCATCTTAAGTTTCCTTTCAAACCGTTCTATTGCAGCTACTGTAGACGGACATTGTTCTTCTCCCAAATCTATCAATAGTGGTGTTCCCCAGGGTTCTGTCCTATCACCCACTCTCTTTCTATTTTCATTAATGATCTTCTAAGTCTAACTCAAAGCCCTATCCCTCCTACGCTGATAATTCTACCCTGCATTTTTCAACGTCGTTCATTAGACGTCCAACTCAACAGGAACTAAGTGATTCCCGGAGAGATGCCACCGAGCGTCTATCTTCTGATCTTTCTATAATTTCTGATTAGGGCAAAGCAAACCTTGTTTTGTTCAATGCCTCAAAAAACCAAAATCTTCAACTATCTACTCGACAAAACCTACCAGATAACTATCCCCTCTTCTTCAATGACACTCAACTGTCTCCTTCTTCTACAATGAACATTCTAGGACTATCCTTTACTAAAAATCTGAAATGGAAATCTCACATCTCATCTCTTGCTAAAACAGCTTCTAAGAAGTTAGGTGTCCTGTGGCGTCTGCGTCCTTTTTTTTCCCCCTCCCAATTGCTTGCTCTCTATAGGGGCCTTATCCGCCCATGTATGGAGTATGTCTCACATGTTTGGGGAGGATCCACTCATACAGCTCTCCTAAACAGGGTCGAGTCAAAAGCTTTTCGTCTCATCAACTCCTCTCCTCTGACTGACTGTCTTCAATCTTTTAAAACACCGTCGCAATGTTGCTTTTTTTGCTCTCTTCTACCGTTATTTTCATGCTCACTGCTCTTCTGAACTTGCTAACTGCATGCCTCCCCCCCTCCCGCGGCCTCGCTGCACAAGACTTTCTACTCATTCTCATCCCTATTTTGTCCATCTTCCTAATGCAAGAGTTAATCAGTATCTTTACTCTTTCATCCCTTTCACTAGTAAACTCTGGAACTCTCTTCCTGTTTCTATTTTTCCACTTTCCTATGACTTAAATCTTTTCAAAAGAGGAGTAACAAGACACCTCCCAAACTAAATTGGCTCACCCCTCTTTTTTTATTTTATTCTCTTACTGTCTTCTTTATAGGGACTGGCAACTAAGCGGGCTTTGTGTTACCCATGTTTGTTGTGCCCTTGGCTAGTTCTATGTGATGTATAAAAAAAAAAAAAAAAAAAAAAAGCAACTCACGTACGGACATGAATCGAGCAGTCCTTCCTCCTTCCCTCTCTCCCTCCCTTCTCTCCCTCCTTCTCTCCTACCTTTTTTCCTTCTCTCCTTCCCTCTTTCCTTCCCTCTTTCCCTCTTTCCTTCCTTCCTTCCCGCCGTAAATAACCGAAGGAAACGAAGAAGAGGTAACTGGAACAGAAGGTAGAAAAGAAAGCATCTGTTATAGTAAAAAAAGCATGAAATTACATCTTTTTTCATCGCTATTGATAAGAAAAAGGTACTTGTTATAGTAAAACGGCTTGAAATGACACTTTTTTTTCATCGCTTTTTATTCATATTGTCTTGAAGAAGGAAAAGAGGCAAGGAGTAGATTTTATATTGATGTACCCAGCGAGTTGGCTTAAGATTGATGGTGGTAGTGACGCAAAAATAAAGTGTTGTCATTGAGAAAAGCTTAAAATTTTGCCTTTTGTATTGCTTCTGATTCATATAGACTTGATTAAGGAAAAAGAGGGAAGGAGTTTACTTTATATTGATGTACCCAGCGAGTTGTCTTAAGATTGATGGTGTTAGCGGCGTGTAAGGACTGTTGACGGAATGTATAGGTGCACATGTACACGGAAAATCCTGCGTGGTGTGGCTATGTGACTCATGCTAAATGCCTGTTTTAAGTGACTGTGACGGGATGAGAGCGAGGGGAAGCGAAAAAATACCCATAAAAGCTATAGGTAAATATTGGTAACTTATGTGAGTTCTTTCTCTCCTCCTCCTCCTCCTCCTCCTCCTCCCTCCTCCTACTCCTCCTCCTCCTCCTCCTTTTCCTCCTCCTCCTCCTCCTCCTCGTCCTCCTCTCCTCTCCTCCTCCTCTCCTCCTCCTCCTCCTCCTCCTCCTCCCCCTCCTCCTCCCCTCCTCCTCCTCCTCCTCCTCCTCTCCTACTCCTCCTCCTCCTCCTCGTTCTCCTCTTTATCTTCTTTCTGTTTGTCTTGTTCTTCTTTCTCTTCCTCTTCCTTTTCTTTGTCCTGAGAATATAATATAACATGATTCACAACTAAAAAAGGGTTTTGTCACACACACACACACACACAACACACACACACACACAAAACACACACACACTCACACTCACACTCACACTCACACTCACACTCACACTCACACACACACACACACACACAGTTTAAGTTAAAAATAATAATTACATCACCCTTTTTTTCTACCTGTGTCACTTTCAATCAGGTGTTTTATTTTCAGCCTTGGGACACTCTCGGCACAGGTGTTTGTAGCTCCACCAAAAACATCTCATGCATAGTAGGAAGCATGCCAGGTAAACACTCAACACCTCTCATCTTAACACTCTTGTCTCCTTCATCTTACTGTAAAGCTAATTATTATTCTAATAATGACGACTTCAGTAGTTTTTTTTCTTAGTTTCTGGATTTATCATTTTCACGGGATTTCTGCATATATTTCAACTTACATTTACAAGTAAAATTTACATGAAAGCTTTGAATATATGGATGTTCTCAGATTATAATATTTTGTTCAATGAAGTGAGAAGTAATGAGAAAGCGTTGTGTGGCTCAGAAACGTAGCTTTGCACAGCCTCCCAAAGCCACGGCGGCGCCTACACAGTGTAGCTGGCCATTAAAAAGCCATTATCCTCTTTGCCACTTCATTGAAAACCTGATTATACATTCATAATTTTTTTTTTCTCTCTCTCTCTCTCTCTCTCTCTTTTCTCTCTCTCTCTCTCTCTCTCTCTCTTCTCTCTCTCCTCTCTCTCCCATCAGAACTTTTGTATATTTTGGTTTTTAATTTCTTCGTGTTTTTTCCTCTCTCTCTCTCTTTTCTCTTCTCTCTCTCTCCCCTCTCTCTCTCTCTCTCTCTCTCTCTCTACCCCACCAGGATGGCGCGGTTGGTAGAATCACGGACTGGTGTTGCAGAGTCCCTGCGCCATTCGGTCAGCGGTTCGAGTCCACCAAATTCGTCCTGGTGTGGTGGCGCTTTGTACAGTCAATAACCTTGTAGTTGGTACTTGCAAAGTGTCTAGAGAGGATCAAAGTATCTTATATTCTCTCTCTCTCTCTCTCTCTCTCTCTCTCTCTCTCTCTCTCTCTCTCTCTCTCTCTCTCTCTCTCTCTCTCTCTCTCTCTCAAGTAATCGAGTCCCATTGATTACTTCGGTTTGGGTGAAATTGTTGGTAAAATTGAATTCTAACATTTGGGTGAAAAAAAAATCGAAGAGTAATTGGAATCGAAGCATCACAAGAGCCTTTCCCTTTGTATTGATGATATAAACAAGGTGGAGGAGACTCAGAATTCATTGTGACCACTTTGAAAATGTCATCAAATAATATCACTTTGAACCACTAATTTATTTCATCATATTCATTATTTTTTTTAGGTTTTTTTTATTCATTTTTTTAATTGATTTTTATTCTGATTTTTTTATCATTTATTTTGATGCTTTTCTCATTTATTTTATTATTTGCGTGTTTTTTTAATTATTTATTATTTTCATTTATTGTATTTTACTGTATTCTATTTTCATTCATTTGTTTTTATTCTGATTTTTATGATTTATTCTGATACTTTTTCTGATTTATTTTCTTCATTTGCGATTTTTTTTATTACATTATATTTGAATTTATTTTCTGATTACCAAGAAGCATATTAACACATATTATAAGACTTATATCTATAATCGTAATACTAATTCATTGACACCACTTTGAAAATGTCATCAAATAGGTTACCACTTAAATTAACTTTATCATTTGCGTTTTTTTTTATTATATTTTATTTTCATTTATTTTCTTACTACCAAGAAGCACATTAAGATATTTTATAAGCTTATATGTACTATTATCTTACATATTACCCCTTCACGTCCATATCTTTCCTTTGCTATATATTATTGTCTGTTAGCCATTACGAAAAGTAGCTTAACATACCAAATTAGCTAGTGGACAAAGATACTAAGTAGGTCATATCTATAGACTATTTTTTGCTTTACATCACAAAAGACTGGCCAAGGGCACAACAAAAATGGGTAACACAAAGCCCGCTTAGTTGCCAGTCCCTATAAAGAAGACAGTACGAGAATAAAATAGAAAAGAGGGGTGAGTCAATTTAGTTCGGGCCTCATTGCTTACATTCATTAATAGTCTAATGGTACCCAAAATACAAAAGAAATTACGTTCTAGGCCTCAAGGGGTTAATGTATTTTTTGGTATAAGTACGAGTCTATTTTTATTTTCAATTCTAAATCCGTTTTTCATAAACCATCGATCATGAATCATAAATGCGCATGAAAGATGGAGGTCTGTTCACAATGGAATTAACAGACGTGAAATATTCATGAACTGTTAGAATAATAATGATGTTTAGACTATTACTACTGTTTAAGGCTGTTACTACCACTGCTCCTGTTTTTACTACTACTACTACTACTATTAATGCTACTACTACTTCTACTACTACTACTACTACTACTACTATTACTACTACTACTATTACTACTACTACTACTATTACTACTACAACCACTACTACTATCACTGCTACTATTTTTAACTCTACTACTACTATTACTACTACTATTGTTTTTACTACCACTATTACCACTACTAGTATACTACTACTGTTTTTAATAACACTGTTACCACTAACACTACTACTATAACTGTTTTTACTACCACTACTACTGTTTACTACTATATTACTGTTTTTACTACCACCACTACTACTGTTTACTACTATACTACTGTTTTTACTACCACCACTACTACTGTTTACTACTATACTACTGTTTTTACTACCACCACTACTACTGTTTACTACTATACTACTGTTTTTACTACCACTATTACCACTACCACGACTACTATTACTATCACTATTCACTACTACTAATAATGATAATAACAGTTATAATAGTATTAATGATAATAATGATAATGATAATTTCACTAATAATAATAACAATAATAATAATAACAACCAACACAGAATATTTAATGGACCAAAAAATATGAATTGGGGAACTGAAAATATAATAAATAATTATAATCGGCCTTTTCTTTTACATTATCTAATACATTTTCTTTTACCTTTACTTTTTTACTTTTTTACCTTTTTACCTTTTACCTTTTTCTTTTCTCGCAAATAGTACTAATAATAACTTTCTTAACAATAGTATTAATAACTTTCATAATAATAGTAGTAATAATAGTAGTAGTAGTAGAAGTAGTGATTTATCTTTTCTTTTCTTCCCTCCCTTAGTCAATCCTATTATGATGTAGAAAAACAAAAGAAAGAATAGTCCATGTTTGCCGTACGTCAGCCGTTATATAACAAAAGTCATTTCCCCTAACAAGGTCTCGCCTCATCGATCAGACAAACAGTAGAATTGGTCCACCCATAATTATTTTGGCTCACATGACCGAAAAATTGCGTCATTAGAGACCTTATTATTACACACACACACACACACACACACACACACACACACACACACATACACACACACACACACAAACACGCACACACACACACACACAAGTTGGGGTACTCCGTGGTGTAGAGGAAGCACGCTCGGTTCACAACCGAGAACCCTGGGCGGAGCGGAAACAGACGGGTTGTTTCCTTAAAACCCTAGCCCCTGTCCATCCAGCAGTGAATGGTTACCGGGTGTTAGCCGGGGTTTGTGACCTGCTCTCCGGGGTGCTGGCTTCGGCCAACACAAAGCACTAAGGATGAATGATAAAATGTTTGATATGGAGACGGGCCATACGAGCATTGCTCAGGCCCTGTAAAATACAACTAGATGAATACAACTAGATGAATACACACACACACACACACACACACACACACACACACACACACACACACACACACACACACACACACACTATCATCATCTTTTGTTGATATATTTCGGGCAGGTTTGGAAATACTACAATTTTGTCAGACACTCTTATTGCAGGAAGACAAGTATACATGGAGGTATGAAGGAAAGAAGAGAGAGGAGAGAGAGAGAGAGAGAGAGAGAGAGAGAGAGAGAGTAGAGAGAGAGAGAGAGAGAGAGAGAGAGAGAGAGAGAGAGAGAGAGAGAGAGAGAGAGAGAGAGAGAGAGAGAGAGAGAGAGTCGAGTTCGACTCTCTCTCTCATACATACACCAGCCACGTCAGGAAGGTCGCCAAGGATGCTGCCTGGAAACTGAGCTGCATCCGACGCGTCGCGCACCTCCTGGACGCTCAGGGAGTCGGCACATTCTACAAGTCACAAGTCCGCTCCCTGATGGATACTCGCCTCTCGCATGGTCCTCCTGTCCCCCGTCATACCTCGGCCTCCTTGACCGGGTTCAAGCCAGAGCCCAGCGGCTGGCCCGGCTGAAAGCCCCTGAGCTGCTGCACAGATCATTCAACCTCTCCAGCAGCGGCGTGACGTGGCAGGCATGTGCGTCATGTACAAGGCTCACAAAATGCAACTCCTACAACTAGCAGAGCTGCGCCTCAACCCACGGCCAGGCCCTCCCATTCTACCCGTGCGGCCCACAACATCGACCATCAGGTGACTGTGCCTTTCGCGAGGACGGAACATTACCTCCGCTCCTTCCTACCCCGCTATGGTCGACTATGGAACACCTTGTGCGCCAGACCGACCTGCACCTCACCACTTCCCTGCACGCCTTCAAATCGGGCGTAAATGTCTGGCTGCAAGCGGAACTAACGCAATAGAAACATGTAACACAAATAATGACTAAACATTTGTATTGTAAGATTAATGTATACATTAGTATAATTTCTTTATATATATGTGTATCAATGTATTAGTATACTTTCTTTATATTATTTGTATTAGCGTATAGTTGTTAGTATAATTTATTAATCACTCGTGTATCAGTATTAGTTTATAGTAGAGAATTGCTGTACTTTTTCCATATTTTTGTATTGTGGTGATTCACACCACACCTGGTTAATCACCTTTCAGTCCACGCCTTGCTCTTAATCTTGTCCTAGGGATTATCACTTCCATACCTCTTAATGACTTCACTCAGGTTTCGCCTCCCCTTGTCCATGTCGACATCACCTATGATCTCGCCGACTGCCCATTAAGGATTAGCGTCAGGTCATCAGGTCGTGAGTATCGTGGCCCTTTATAAGGACGTCTCGTGTAGAGACGAGACACACTTCAACTCAGAGACTTGTACCACCAACAACCTCTCTCCCAAATAACCAACCAACAACCCGGGTGTCTGTTTTAACAACCATGTAGAGACGAGGGTCACCACATTTTGGTGACCGACGGAGTGACAAGACACACCCAGCGGGGGGGGGCCTGCCCCTCGCCCCCCCCCACAGCCGCCCACAGCCACCTCCTGCCGCGCTGCCTGGGCTCACCACACGCCGCCTGCCACGCCGCCACGCCACCACGCCACCACGCCACCACGCCAGCGAGGCCCCTCACCCATCGCTGCCACAGCAACCCGGCGCGCCTGCTCTCCACCCATCTCAGCGCACCCACACACGCCCTCCTGTGGCTTGTGTCCCACGCCCTGTCACCCAGCCTGCCGACGCCGCCCCTGCCGCCGCCCCTGCCGCCGCCCCTGGCGCCACCCTGCCGCCGCCCCTGGTGCTGCCCTCGCCGCCGTCACCGTCACCAGCGCCATTAGCCGCCATGCCTGACGAAGCCTTAACCATCACTCTCAGGCGCCCCCCTCCTGCCGTCCGCCTCTGCCTCCTGCCGCCACGTGCTACTCCTCGTCCTCCGCTGCTTCCTGCTGCCTCACGCTGCGTCCTGCAGCCTTCCGCTGCCTCCAGCAAGGCCCTGCAACGCACGGGCACTGCAGAGCAACACAAGTTATTTTGGGAGCCGATTTTTTAGGACACTTCGTCTTTCCCCCGAAGACACCTGGTTTCACAAGTCTCCCTACAAGATCTTGTGACAGCGACCCTCGGCACCTCCTATCTAATCTTGCAGCTACCACTGCCAACGTGAAGACTGGACAGTGCTTTACCTACATACCTCGGCACTTGGCACCTCTAATTTTTTTTTTCTCTGTATAACTATATGTATATATTTTTTTTTTTGAGGAAGCAGAGTACTGTGGTGATTCACACCACACCTGGTTAATCACCTTTCAGTCCACGCCTGCTCTTAAACTTGTCCTAGGGATTATCACTTCCATACCTCTTAATGGCTTCACTCAGGTTTCGCCTCCTTTTGTCCATGTCGACATCACCTATGATCTCGCCGACTGCCCATT
This sequence comes from Chionoecetes opilio, assembly GCA_016584305.1. NCBI lineage: Eukaryota > Metazoa > Arthropoda > Malacostraca > Decapoda > Majidae > Chionoecetes > Chionoecetes opilio. Next base: position 161,053 of record JACEEZ010025659.1, on the reverse strand, counting down.
AAGGGATTAGGCGTCAGGTCATCAGGTCGTGAGTATCGTGGCCCTTTATAAGGACGTCTCGTGTAGAGACGAGACACACTTCAACTCAGAGACTTGTACACCAACAACCTCTCTCCCAAATAAACCAACCAACAACCCCGGGTGTCTGTTTAACAACCATGTAGAGACGAGGGTCACCACAGTATAATTATTGTCATGAATAAAATATAATACTGCTAGAGATAGTCCTTGGCGTCCCAGCTGGGACTTTAGCACATCAACTCCCCTTTTGCTTTCAATGTATTAAGTTTAAAAAAAGAAAAAAAAGAAAGAAAGAGAGAGAGAGAGGATATGTTGAGGTATAAATAGAATAAGACTGTCAGTAAAGAAGAGGAGGAACACAAACACAGAAGAGTAACAAAGAGTAGCAGAAAGAGAGAGAGAAGTATTGAACATGTATTTGTAGTTCTTTCATCCTCCAACCATCCCAATAAACCCCATACTACGATAAAGGGAAGGAGGAGGAGGAGAAGGAGTGATTTGTATATCTTAACCCCCAACATCACTATTGTGAGTTTTAAATGGGTCAAAATGATGTATAAGGTCCCGAGCTGCATGAGGGAAAACTAGGTCACATCCCTCACTCTTGTCTTACCCTCAGGCTCACACTGCCCTCACTCTTGTCTTACCCTCACACTGCCCTCACTCTTGTTTTACCCTCACACTGCCCTCATGAACGCCGGGCCACTCGAGGGGAAAAAGGAAAAGGGAAGGCAGCAAACCATGATTTCCTTTGTTCTTAACCCTATGTGATTCATCTAGTTGTATTCATCTAGTTGTATTTTACAGGGCCTGAGCAACGCTCGTATGGCCCCGTCTCCATATCAACATTTATTTTATCCTTCATCCTTAGTGCTTAGTGTTGGCCGAAGCCACCACCCCGGGAGGGGGGTCACAAACCCCCGGCTAACACCCGGTACCCATTCACTTCTGGGTGGACAGGGGCTCGGGTTTTAAGAAGACCGCCCGTCTGTCTTCGCTCCCGCCCGGGGATCGAACCCGGTACTTCTCGGTTGTGAGCCGAGCGTGCTATCCCTTACACTACGGAGTTCCGGAGTGTGTGTGTGTGTGTGTGTGTGTGTGTTGTTTTCTTTAATAAGATTGCACATGTTAAAATAAAATAGATTAATAAACAAAGAAAAGACAGGTTATTAAATTTATAGTTTTGTCTTCTTTGTTGTTTAGTTACCGAGAGATTTATTAATGATGCGTTCCTGTAATGTACCGATTATCATCATTATTATTATCATTATTACTAGGCTTTCTTTCTCTTCCTTTCACGTAATGAGAGAGAGAGAGAGAGAGAGCATAATAATTGTGTCTTTCTAACACTCATTTCCTACCTATCCAACACAAGACATGCACACTAGGGTACGCCGTAGGTCCAATGAAAAGTGAAATATAGATTATTTCGAATTTGGCAGGGTGATTTCTTATGTAAAATTGAATTTTAAGGGTGGTTTGTCAACTTCAACTTTTTGGTTTGAGCACTTCTTGCTATGCAAAAATGAACTTTTATATTTATATGCAAAACATAGCTTAAAGTGCGATTTTGCATAGTAAGAATTGCTCAAATGCAAAAATGGAAACAGATAAAATCGTCTTAGCATTCCCTTTTACATAGGAAATTGGCATGCCAAAGTTGAGAAAAAGATTTTTTGTTATACGGCGTACCCTAACCAGGGTACCAAAATAGTTGGATTGGGTTACGATGGAAGGAAGGACAAGACCAGGGCGATGGTGCCCGACAGCTATGGGAAACTGCACCCAAGGTTGATCAGGGAGGAGCATGTGACAGTGACAGAGGAGCCTCTGGAAGGTACCTTGGCACTTTGTACCAGAGGACCCGGTGCCATCTGAGAAGCCTGCGTTCAAGGTGGCTCAGGCTCTCTATGATCTGCTGGTGACATACGACTCCACCGACTCACTGATCGTACTGCAGGTGACTCAACTAGGGCCAACACGGGGTGGAAGGGTGGTACTCACGCCCATTTGGAGAAGATGCTAGGACGCAAGCTCTTCTGGAGTATATGCGTGTTGCACACAAACGAGTTGCCCCTGCGCCACCTTATCACCAGCATCGACGGGCTACCTCATCTGACACTGGCTTGACGGGTCCAGTGTGCAGTCTGCTGTCCAGCGTGAATGAGATGCAGTACAACGCAGAGTTCAGAGAGTGCCAGACGGTGAAGATCTCACGGAGATACCGGAGTACTCCTGGTCAACATGTCAACTGACCAGCAGTCTCCTACCAGCTGGTCCAGGCTGTGAAGCGGGGCGTTTTCTCCCGTCCGAGCTGCAGGAGATCAAGTGTGGCAAGGTGTCCCACTCCAGATGGCTCACCACAGCCCAGTCGCTCGTGTACATGTGGACCAGAAAGCATGGACTGACTGGCAAAGAACTGAAACCCTAGAAATCCTAGTCAAGTACTGCCTGCAGGTGTACTTCAAACTCTACTACGACATCAAGGTTCACCACAGACTAGAGGACGGCCCCAAGCACATCCTCACGCAGCTCAGAGTGATGAGGTCGCAGCCCAAGAGGTCCAAACAGCTGTGACCTTCTATGTGCGGACAGGAGCATGGTTCGCACACTCAGAATGTGTCCTCCTCTCGCTGATGGCGAGTCAGAGTGAGGACGACCGCAGGTTCGCCGTGACCCAGATTTTGAAGCTGAGGGCTGGTGAGGAGATGGGGAACACCAGTGTAGACCTCGCATCACACCCAAGCTGAACTTGTCAGCCACCAGCTTGCAGACACTGATCAGCTGGCAACCTGGCCAGGTGCACGAGCCGGCATTCACCTGTTCACTGTCCGGGGATCAGATCCAGGAGATCCTGGTCAAGCCGTACGAGGTTCCGGAGTTCTCTATCCACACTCAAAGCACCGAAAGAGTCGTGAAGCAGGTGACAGAGGCTGCGGCAGCAGTGGTGGGGCAGCAGGCCAGAGACGGGTTCATCCGGGCTCGGGCCCACCACCGTGAGACCATGCCCTGCTTCAGGTCTAAGAAGGACATGATGGACACGTTCTAGGCCAACGTAGAGGCTGTGACACTGTGATGTAGTCCCTGATGAACCAACTGATCAGAAAGAGCTTATCACGCTAGTCATTTGAACTCATATTAGTGCATGATGCAATACACAGGACCAACCGGACACTGCGTACTCATTTAAGCATTATTCGATAAGGGTTGCAATATAAAAGTGCGATTTGCATAGTAAGAATTGCTCAAATGCAAAAATGGAAAGAGATACAATCGTCTTAGAATTCCAGTTACATAGGAAATTGGCATGCCAAGTTGAGAAAAAGTTTTTTTGTTATACGGCGTACCCTATTTGCACACCCCACAAACCTCCCCTTCCCTTCCCTTCCCTTCCTTTTCCCTTCCTTTCCTTCTCCCCCTTCCAACATCCTTCCTTCCCTCTTGTAGTTCCCTCACACCTCCCCTTCCCTTCCTTTCCCCCTTCCCTTCCCTTCCCTTCCTTCCCTTCCCTTCCTCTTCCAGCATCTCCCCTTCTTTCCCCTCCTTGTAGTTCCCTCACACCTCCCCTTGCCTTCCCTTCCCTTCCTCTTCCAGCATTCTCCCCTTCCTTCCCTTCCCTTCCTTCCCTTCCCCATCCTTCCTTCCATCATCCTTCCCTTCTCTCCCTCACACCCCTGCCACCCTCCCTGTCTTCCTACGCGACTCCCTTCCCCTGCTAACACCCATCTTTTTCCCTTTCCCTTCCTTATCTTCCTTCACTCCTCATCATCTTCCTACACTTCCTTATTCTACCTCCTTCTCTTCCTTCTTGCATACCTTTCCCCCTTTGCGAACTTCCTATCTTCCCTGGTTTATTTCCCACCCCTCTGTCTACTCCTTTATTTGATTATCCTAAGTCTCTCAGTGTAGTTTTATCACCAATAGTACAAACTAGTAACATATTTTTAAACAAAGGTCTGCTGGTGCTTGTTATTTTTCTGTGTTTGGGGTTCCTCCTCCTCTTTACTAGTCACCTTATTCTATTTTTCCATCCCCATATCTCTCTCGTCTGTCTCTCTCTTTCTCTCTCTTCTCTCTCTGTCTGCCTCTGTATTTGTCCGTCCTCTCTCTCTATCTGTGTTCTCTGTCTGTTTCTGTATCTCTCTCTCTCTCTCTCTCTCTCTCTCTCTCTCTCTTCTCTCTCTCCTCTCTCTATCCCCTCTCTCTCTCTCTCTCTCCTTCGCAGTTCTTTGCCTCTAAAACCTTTAGTCTCCTTCCCTTCCTTAACCTTAGCCTTTCCCCTCACTTTCCCCTTCCCTTCCTTCCCTTCCTTAACCTTAGCCTTCCCTCCCCCGCACCTTCCCCTCACTTTCCCCTTCCCTTCCCTTCCTTAGCCCTAGCCTTTCCTCTCCCCTCACTTTCTCATTCCTTCCCTTCCTTAACCTTAGCCTTGCTTTTCCTCTCACTTTTCCCCCTTTCCCTTCCCTTCCGTTCCCTTCCTTAACCTTAACCTTTCCCCTCACTCTCCCTTCACACACGCGTCTAATCTTTCTGGCCTTCCACCCTTCTCTTGCCTCATAGCCTACACACGTTTTTCTCCAACCCACTCTAAGCGCACCTGTATCCCTCTCTTCCTTTGTATTCCTTTGTATTCCCATGTCTCCTTCCCTTTGTATTCCTTTGTATTCCCTTGTGTCCTTCCCTTTGTATTCCTTTGTATTCCCTTGTCTCCTTCCCTTTGTATTCCTTTGTATGCCCTTGTCTCCTTCCCTTTGTATTCCTTTATATTCCCTTGTGTCCTTCCTATGTATTCCTTTGTATTCCCTTGTGTCCTTCCCTTTGTATTCCTTTGTATTCCTTGTCTCCTTCCCTTGTATTCCCTTGTCTCCTTCCCTTTGTATTCCCTTGTATTCCCTTGTGTCCTTCCCTTTGTATTCCCTTGTCTCCTTCCCTTTGTATTCCCTTGTATTCCCTTGTGTCCTTCCCTTTGTATTCCCTTGTCTCCTTCCCTTTGTATTCCTTTGTATTCCCTTGTGTCCTTCCCTTTGTATTCCCTTGTCTCCTTCCCTTTGTATTCCTTTGTATTCCCTTGTGTCCTTCCCTTTGTATTCCCTTGTCTCCTTCCCTTTGTATTCCTTTGTATTCCCTTGTCTCCTTACCTTTGTATTCCTTTGTATTCCCTTGTGTCCTTCCCTATGTATTTCTTTGTATTCCCTTGTGTCCTTCCCTATGTATTCCTTTGTATTCCCTTGTCTCCTTCCCTTTGTATTCCTTTGTATTCCCTTGTGTCCTTCCCTATGTATTCCTTTGTATTCCCTTGTCTCCTTCCCTTTGTATTCCTTTGTATTCCCTTGTTTCCTTCCCTTTGTATTCCCTTGTCTCCTTCCCTCTGTATTCCTTTGTATTCCCTTGTGTCCTTCCCTTTGTATTCCCTTGTCTCCTTCCCTTTGTATTCCTTTGTATTCCCTTGTGTCCTTCCCTTTGTATTCCCTTGTCTCCTTCCCTTTGTATTCCTTTGTATTCCCTTGTCTCCTTACCTTTGTATTCCTCCTGTATTCCCTTGTGTCCTTTCCTTTGTATTCCTTTGTATTCTCTTGTGTCCTTCCCTTTGTATTCCCTTGTCTCCTTCCCTTTGTATTCCTTTGTATTCTCTTGTGTCCTTCCCTTTGTATTCCTTTGTATTCCCTTGTCTCCTTCCCTTTGTATTTTTTTGTCTCCTTCCCTTTGTATTCCTTTGTATTCTCTTCCTTTGTATTCCCTTGTGTCCTTCCCTTTGTAGTCCTTTGCCTCCTTTCCTATGTATTCCTTTATTTCCTTTCCTTTGTATTCCTTTGTATTCCCTTGTCTCCTTCCCTTTTGTATTATCTTGTCAATAAATCCTTTAACGATCAAACGTCTCTAATATATGACTGTCTCTCGATTCCTCTATTCCTTTACTTATCCTTTAATCCACGAACCTGTATCCCTTGTTCTCTTGTCAATAACTCCTTTGTATTCCCTTGTCAATAACTCCTTCTATAAATATGACTGTCTCTCGATCACTAGTCTAGTTTAGTCTAGTCTAGTCTAGTTTTTGTTTTCCTATTTCTTGGACACCTATTTCAGCCGAATTAATTCTTTGGTACTAAATAGATTGGTGAATCTGTCATATAGGTTTGTAAAATGTTTACTCCACGAATGGGGGCAAGGAGGCTACAGGCGCAAAGGAAGAAATTTGGCACAGAGGTTATATTTCGTCTATTAACTCATTTATGCAGGAACTATTCACTATCTGAGAAACAAATAAGAGTTAATAATAAGAGTATGTCTAATGTATTTTTATTTGCAGATTATACGCGTAAAACTGCTTATTGTCCAAACTCTTTTCGCTCGCTTGGACACCTATTTCAGCCGAATTCATTCTTTGGTACTAAATAGATTGGTGAATCTGTCATATAGGCTTGTAAAATGTTTACTCCACGTATGGGGGCAAGGTCTAGAGTGCATATTGGCTTGTAAAATGTTTACTCCACGAATGGGGGCAAGGTCTAGAGTGCATATAGGCTTGTTGTCATCCGGTGGCAGGGTTGTGAACTGTACGATAATTATCGTATTTGTACGATAATTTGACTATCCGTACGATGTACGATGCATGGTTGAGAATCGTACAAAATACGATAATTGACTCAAAATATAAGTACACTACCGCAAAGCCGCCCCTGGCGGACTTTTTGGCTAGCTCCTGCGGAGGGCTATTGGTGGGCCTTCGGCCCCCCAAAAACCACAGACCTCCAGATAGCCCCTTCTAACTTTCCTGAAATCATGGATGTAGAAATGTATGTATTTCCCCCACCCATTCACATCACCCATTACCCATCACCCCCTCCCCATTCACTCACCCATTACCCATCACCACACACCATCACTCACCCATTACCACATCCCTCCACCTTTTCCCTCACCCATCACCCATCACCCCCCACCCATTCACTCACCCATCACCCCACACCCATTACCCATCACCCCACCCATTTACTCACCCATTACCCATCCCCACATCAAGGTTTCCTCAATTCTCGCAACCCACTTTTTTTTCACAATTCTCGCTAATAGGCTGCTAAAAAATATATATCGCTAATAGGTTTGCTAAAAAAAAAAAAAAAAAAAAAAAGAGTGGATCGGATCATCCTATAAGTGGGTTTAAAACCCTTCCCCTGCTCGACCCGGTTCCAAAAGGGTGCCATATGATGGGATTGCGCCACGGGGGGCGGAAACTGGAGCGGACACACACACACACACACACACACACACTTGCGCTTATATTATTGTGAGGGCTGGGACGTAGAGGAATGAGGAATAGGGAGGAACGAAGGATAAATGGGGAGAAGGCAGAAGGACTAAGGATGGTAGTGAGAGAGGGGAAGCAAAGGGTTTTCGCTGAGGGAACAGATCATTATCAGCGCCAAGAGGGGAGAAAAGGTTGGGCCCTTAAACAGGAGAGTCCTATAGGACAAGGGGGACTCACTGTTGAGAGTTCAGCGGTGAGCTCCTCGCCCACCACTAAAGGGAGGAACGAGGACAGTACCTCGCGCGGGCTCGGCGGGCGTTCATACGTGTGCACACTGTGTCGCGAACGTGATAGTATATTACTGCAGGAATAACTGCAGCGAGTAACCTCACGTCGAGTCGTGAGTAACGGGCGAGTAACCGCGACGCGTAGGAGACATCCTGCGTGCCAAGTCTGGCCCGCGTGCCTGGGGTTTTGCCGACGCAATGTTGGAAAGGAAAACTCTACGGGATACGACTACCCTGTTTCCGGCCTGCGTCCTGGCGTGCCTCCCCCGAGGCCCCCCCCAGGATCCCCGGAGCAGGGCAGGATTTCGCCCCACCTCCTTCGGGGCCCCCTTGGGGAGCCACTGGGCGCTGGGGCCAGGCACTGGGGGCGGGCGTGGGCGGAGGTGGAAACTCTACGCGACTACGACGCCCTACTAGATACCTCCTTCAGGAGGCTTCCCCTGGGTTCCCCCTGGGGAAACCCCCGGGGCTTTACGAGGCACCTACAACAGGGCCTTAGGACTCTGGGGTACCCCCAATACAGGTCTTCCTGAAGGCGACCAGCAGATGGTGATGTATTCACGTGATTGACAAGTGCATGATAGGGCAGGCGATTAAGGAGGCCCCTGGGGGACCTGTATCAAGCCAGGGACTCTAGGGGGGACAGGGAGGGTCGCCCCGGCATAGCCGGGGCTATTGCTAGCCTGGGGAACCAAGCTCCCCGTATCCCGACGACGCGAACGGGCACTGCCGCCCTACCTTCTGTAGAACTTGGAGATGCCCCTACCCGGCCCCCGAAAAGGTGGGGTGCCAGGGTTAGTTGTCATGCCACGCCAGCGAACCGATTGGATAGAACTTAGCGGGTTGGGGGGGGCCTAAAACAGGAGCTACATTAAACACCCCCCGTTAGCCCGCGTACGCAATTTCCCTCCCCCCTTCGGGAGTAGGGCGCGTGGGGCTTAACATATTGGCGCAGTGAAACGGATCCAGATCTAGTGGCTGGCGTGGTTAGCTGCAGATAGAGAGAGATAGCCAGAGGGGGCGCGATAAATGTTGGTAGTGCGATAACGTTTACCGTGATAAATTTGGTAGGGCGATAACGATACTGCGAAAAAAAAAAAATGGGTAGTACGATACCAATACCTTTGATAAATTTTTGGTAGTACGATAACGATACTGCGAAAAAAAGGGAAAAAAAAGAAAAAAAAAAAAAAAAAGGGAAAAAAAAGGAAAAAAAAAAAAAAAAAAAAAAAAAAAATTCTGAACGCGATAGAATCGCGCGAGACTGCGATACCAAATGTTTAGCTTTGCGTTACTATGCTACCTGGGAAAACTACAGTTAGACACTTTATAACATGGTAATTTAATTATTTCTATTATTATCTTAATCTATGCGCTTTGCAGCCGAAATTTACTTTTTTTAAGATCGTCAGTTATAGTATCGCTGTGTCGCTCGAGGTATCGCTACGCCCCCCTCTGGAGATAGCGAGCGCCACATGCATTAGTAAGCGTGTGGGGTGTCGTGAGGCCAGTGACGAGTATTAGGCCCACCACCGAAGAGAGTATGAATGTGTGAAGTGACTGACGCACACCGGGATCAATGGTCAGTGCGGCGAGCTGACGGCCGCGGCTCGGCGGGCTGCCGTGTGACCCGGTGAATAGGTAGGTTACGTTTAGGGGCAACAGGGAATTTCCTTTATGGAGTGCCTGAGCGTGAAAGGCTAACAATTTAGGGGGAGGATAACGGGTCGGTCGTAAGGGAAGAGAAATATTAACTCGGCCCCTAGCGTGCCTGGTGGCCGGGGAGGATAAGTACCTGGCCCACGACCTCGGTCGTAAGAGGAAGGAAAATTAACCCTGCCTCCAGGTGACGCGGGTAGTATCAGCACCGTGTCGGGGTGGCCGGGATTAATTAGTACCTGGCCCACGACCGATCCGATCCCAACTTATTTTAACCCGGGGGATGCTCCCTGACTCCTGGCACGAGTCGGGCCCCTGTAGGCCCGTGGGGGGGTGTAAACGTACCGGCGGGGGGAAATACGCAGCACGCCGATCTTGACAAAGCTTCCGCCCCGGAACAGCGGGGCATGATCGGTGGGTCAAGAGACCTGAGGTATGTTTAAGGTCCTCCCCGCGTTTGGTGGTGGTAGGGTAGTAGGGAGAGGCCGTGGGGCTGACGAATGGCGATTCCCCCCCACATCCTCCCTCTTCGGGGGTGAGGATGGGCGTCCTCTGAGTATCCCCCCACGGTTCTCTGGGCGAGAAGAGGACAGGGATGCAAAATGCCCTGCACCTTCAGTCCCGGGGGATTCGACCTGGCTCCGCCAAAGTTCAGGCCCGTAGACCCGACGGGGTATAAACGGCATCGATTCACGGCACTGTGCCAGGACATGGACATTGCCGGCGACCCTCCCGTCGCCCTGTGCCCTGTCATGTCATGCCATGTCATGTCATACTATTTTCACGTTCCTGGAGGAACTGGTGAAAATTTGTGTTTCTATTTCAGATCTCGTGATGGTGAAGACCGCGGTAATAAATTACTTCTCCTTCCAAAGGTTCCCACGAGTGATATATATATTATAAAATATATAAAATATATATATATAGTATATATATTTAAATATATATATATATATTATATATATATATATTATATATATATATATATATATAAAATATATATGTAGGGTTAGGCTAATTCTCCCTCCACGGGTTCCCCCACCCAATGGATCGCAAAGGATCGCCTCCATGAGGATCCCCCGGAAACCGACCCACGATTGCATCACAACCTTCGAGCTTCACCCGAAGCCTTTCTGGCCAACCTCTTTGACAACGCATCATGGGATGCGCTACACGCGGCTCAGTATGTGGCTGAAGTCCCAACTGCCGCGCCAACACACGCCCCACCGTCCGATGCTCCGTCTGCCCCTGTGCTTCCCCTGTTGCCCTGAGATGACGGGGCCGCGGCGGGGCAAACAGGGGCGCTCTTCGTCGCCCAGAGGCGGGAAGTGCAACTCTACGAGGCCATGACGCCCCCTGCAATACAGCCCGCCCCTTGGCTCTTCTCCTGGGACCACAGGACTCCACGAGGCCACAGCAAGGCGACGAAGCAAACGCTCCGCTTTGCCCCGGGGGTAGGTACGTGCAACTCTACGATGCCACGACGTCCTACCACACTGCCTGCCCTGTGGCCTCTCTTCAGGGCCCTCCGGGGGACCACTGGGCATTGGGGCGAGACACTAGCGGCGGGCTAGGGGCGGAGGGGTAACGACGCGACTACGACGCCCTACTAGACACGCTACTACGACGCCCCCGCTCGACACCTGCACCTGAGGTTTCCCCTGGGTTACCCCTGGGACCCCAGGGCAAAAGCAAGACACATGCAGCAGGGTTTGAGGAAGAAGACGAACAACTTCAGAAAATGCTTCACCAAGCGGTAAATCCGGCCCTCACACAGGCCGCGGCCCGCCAGCGGTAGTGATGACTACCACAAGGACGGATCCCGGAGGTTCTGCCTTGACTTCCGGCGCTTAAACAACGTGACCATCCCCCAACGCCCACCCAGCCGCGCACCGATGACACTCTAGAAGCACTACACGGATCGGCCTGGTTTCCGGGCCCTGGACCTACAGGCCGGGTACTGACAATTCCAATTCGCGAAGGCGACCGACACAAGACGGCGTTCCGCACCAGTTTTGGACGGCTTTTGAGTCAAACGTAGTGGCATTCGGCCTATTAACGGACCGGCCACATGCTCCAGACTCAAGGACCAAGTCTTTGGGAAAGGTTGAACTGGGTAATATGTCTTTCTTACCTCGACGACATAATAGTATTCTCAGCCACTTGGGCAGAACATCTAACCCGCCTACGTTGCGGTCTTGAGCGACTACAGGTTTGCCGGTTTGACACTGAGCCATCGAAAAGCGCCCTGGCACGGCGTGAAACGGCGTTTCTTGATCACGTTGTCTCTGGAGAGGGTATCACGGCAGACCCAAAGAACTTGGCAGCTATCGACGACGTCTCGACTCCAACCACTACTAAGCAATTGCAGTCGTTCCTGGGTATGGTCGCCCACTATGGCGGTACATTAAAAACTTCTCAACCCGAGCCGCTTCACTATACTTCTGACGGGCCCTAAAAATTACCTGGAACTGGACCACCGAATGTGAGGCAGCCTTTCGCGATCTTAAACAGGCACTGACGAAACCCCCTGTCACTGCTTTCCCGAATTTCGAGCTCCCTTCCGTCTATATACGGATGCCAGTATTCTGGGCCTGGGTGCGATCCTTGCCCAGACTCATGACAATAAGAAAAGAGTCATCGCCTATGAAGGCCGGACTCTAACCACTTCTGAAAAGAACTATAGCGCGACGAAGAAGGAATGTCTCGCTATAGTCTGGGCACTACGAAAGTTTCGCCCCTATGTGCTTTGCAACAAGTTCACATCTTCACGGGCCACCACAGTCTCCAGTGGCTACGTTCTATGAAATCGGAAGACCGCCTGCTCCATAGTGGGCCTGTTCCTTAGAGGAATATGACTTCGAGGTCAAGCATAGGCCAGGAAACCAGAGTTCTGATGGACCGTGTCGGGGTTCTGTCTTTGGGTTACCCCGCAGGATTCTCTCGACCTAGGACGGAATTCACCGGTAAACGTGTGGTCCCAGCTCCAACTCCTACTGGGCTGTTCTATGGTTCGCACGTCACCCTACCCCCCTCAAGGTATTGGCATTGGGGGAGCGCTCGCATAGAACTGTGAGAGATATCCTCCGCGCAGTAAAGGTGGATGATCCCCCGCTCCGTGGGCCGGACGTCGTCTCTTCAGCCCAGCTATTTCCCCCAACACACCGCCTGGCGAACCGCAAGGTTTAGCCCCTTTGAAGTCATCTTCGGCAGAGTGGACCCTCTTCCCGCTGACGGCCACATTCCTGCTTACGGAAAAGGACCCTGCGGCTGCCCCATGGGCGAATACCTTTCCGCGCTCCGTGACGGACTTCAGGCGGCACAGCGCGTTGTGCAGCGTCCACCCCACCTCCGAGCCCCGCCGTCATCGAACCCTTTTATCCTGGGATGCGCATTTTGGTGACGGGCCCCTCCTTGCCTGCGCTCTCCAAGCTTCACCCGAAAAGGAGGACCCTTTCACAGTTGTCCGCATTCTAAATGCCCTTACCAGGTCTGTTATGCCACAGACACTGGGGACCGCACAGTTCATGGTGTGGATGCAAAGCCCTACACCGGGCCTCCCGATCCCACCGCCTCCTGTTCTTCGACATCCGCCCTTCCAGGTGGTGCCTCGTCCGCACGTAATCCCCCAGCCCAGCCTCCTCTGACCCTTCGCTTTAATTGCAGGCATTGACGCAGACAGGCCCAAGCACGACCGAGGACGGCCGTCTTCGTCGGATGGGGTAATGTGAGGGCTGGGACGTAGAGGAATGAGGAATAAGGAGGAACCCAAGGATAAATGGGGAGAAGGCAGAAGGACTAAGGATGGTAGTGAGAGAGGGGAAGCAAAGGGTTTTCGCTGAGGGAACAGATCATTATCAGCGCCCAAGAGGGGGGAAAAGGTTAGGCCTTAAACAGGAGAGTCCTATAGGACAAGGACTCACTGTTGAGAGTTCACAGTGAGCTCCTCGCCCACCACTGAAAGGGGGAAAGAGGACATACCTGCGCCGGCTTCAGCGGGCGTTCATACGTGTGCACACTGTGTCGCGAACGTGATAGTATATACTGCAGGAATAACTGCAGCGAGTAACCTCACGTCGAAATCGTGAGTAATGGGCGAGTAACCGCGAGCGTAGGAGACATCCTGCGTGCCAAGTCTGGCCCGCGTGCCTGAGGTTGCCGACGCAATGTTGAAAGGAAAACCTACGGATACGACTAAACCCCGTTTCCGGCCTGCGTCCTGGCGTGCCTCGCCCGAGGCCCTCCCAGGATCCCGGAGCAGGGCAGGACTCGCCCCACCTCTCTTCAGGGCCCTTGGGGAGCCACTGGGGGCTGGGGCCAGGCACTAGGGCGGGCGTGGGCCGGAGGTGGGAAACTCTAAAGCGACTACGACGCCCTACTAGATACCTCCCCTTTAGGAGGCTTCCCCTGGGTTCCCCCCCGGAAACCCCGGGGCATATGAGGCACCTACAACAGGGCCTTAGGAACCTCTGGGGTTTCCACATACAGGTTTCCTGAAGGCGAAAACAGCAGATGGTGATGTATTCACGTGATTGACAAGTGCATGATAGGGCAGGCGATTAAGGAGGCCCCTGGGGGAAACCCGTATCAAGCCAGGGACTCTGGGGGGACAGGGAGGGTCGCCCCGGCATAGCCGGGGCTATTTTCTAGCCTGGGAACCAAGCTCCCCGTATCTCCGACGACGCGAACGGGCACTGCCCGCCTACCTTCTGTAGAACTTGGAGATGCGCCCTACCGGCCCCCGACAGGTAGGGGTGCCAGGGTTAGTTGTCATGCCACGCCAGCGACCGATTGGATAGAACCTTGCGGGTTTGGGGGGGCGCTTAAACAGGAGCTACATTAACACCCCCCGTTGAGCCGCGTACGCAATTTCCTTCCCCCCTTCGGGAGTAGGGCGGCGTGGAGCTTAACAATTAGAGAGAACTGCAACTCCGAAATGCCAGTGGTCGCTGGCAGTTTTAACTCACAATTTGGTGAAAAGTTGGTCAACCTGAAAGAAAAAATATGGGGTTATTTCACTGCACTTAAAAAAAAAAAGTATAATTTTAAGAACGATTTTCTTCTATATGTATATTGTATAGAAGCCTGAGTCTGTAAAACATGTATTTAAACAAATAACCAAGTAGGTTTTTAGTTGAGGAGCGAGGTAAAAGTTACTCTATGATATTATATAGTCAATAACGTATGTTTAGAAGTTATCTATACCTAGGCAGTCATATTTTTCCCGTTTTTATTGTGTATCAATCAGATAGAAAGCCTAGAAGTGCAATGAGTCGACGCGTGAAGTGGCAATGTTTTTTATTCAATCTCCCCGCCACAATTCCCCGCCCACACCACTCCCCGCCGCGGCCCCTTCGCCCCCACAATTTTAAACCCACATTGTCGCAGCAACAAGCCGATTTCGGCATTCTTTATTCTTCGTTTTTCCAAGGCATTGCTTATTGTATTTTGACAAGCGTTTGCCCGACGCAGCAGTACTGTCTTAGAAAACAGTGTGAACATCACCCAAATTTACATGCCACAATATACATGTAAAAAATATATTAAGCTTTGCTACTCGAGGCGAGTAATTTGCATTAAATTGCTATTATGAACGTTCCATCGTAATGCATGTCATCCATATAATTAGTAGAACAACAGAAGAACTATTTTTTGGTATTCAGATGCGGTGCATCAATGTTTATCGCGAAAATTAATTTATGAAAAATATTAGTCGCGGAGCCAAAACACAGTAGACCAACCTTTGAGTTAAAACTGCCAGCGACCACTGCATTTCTCGAGTTGCAGTTCTCTCTAATTATTATAGATTATAAAGTCATACAAAATTGTCATCGCAAAAAAAAAAAAAATAATCTGTCGCTGTCAACTTCCGCGAGAGAGAGAGAGAGAGAGAGAGAGAGAGAGAGAGAGAGAGAGAGAGAGAGAGAGAGAGAGAGAGAGAGAGAGAGAGAGAAGAGAGAGAGAGAGAGAGAGAGAGAGAGGAGAGAGAGAGAGAAGAGAAGTTTGAGTTTGACTTCTGGGACGGCATTTTGGAACACTAGCTACTAAGACCATCTTAGGGGACTAAGACCAACTTAGCGCTAGGTGGACATTTTCGGAAGCAAAGTTCGCTCCGCCCAAGACAGTGCAGCGAGTGTAAACTAAGGCAGGGTTGGGGTCGTCTTAGCCCGCAATTTTCTCCGTCACCATAACAACAATGGTTATATTATTGGTTATATATTATATATTTTAGACTGTATATAGTATATTAGGCTGTATAATACACTATGTATATATAGGTGTGGGCTATATATATACTATATATATAGGGGTGGGCTGGGTGGAATAGATATGATTTGCGACAGAAACGGTTAGCAGATTAATTCTAAACATATCAAAACACACCAGAAAAAAAGTATCGTTATTCACGATAATATCACATACTGGCTATGATATGTGTGTGGAGGATGAAAAGGGGGAAGGAAGAGGAGGGAGAAGAAATAATAGAAGAAAAAAAGGAGACAGAGACAGAGACAGAGACAGAGAGAGAGCGAGAGAGAGAGAGAGAGACTCCCTCGGCGTGTACACTGCACTGTGACTAGCAGAAATACATATCTGGCAATCAAGGAGAAGGAAGAGGAGGAGAAGAATAATGAAGAAAAAAAAGGAGAGAGAGAGGAGAGAGAGGAGAGGAGAGACTGAGAGGAGGGGGAGAGAAGAGAGAGAGAGAGAGGAGAGAGAGAAGGAGAAGAGAAGAAGAGAGAGAGAGAAGAAATNCCAACATTAACGCTGTATAAGTTTCATCTCTTTGCCAAAGTTTATTGTCTCCTGCAATATGTTCATCAGACTGTGATCCAATATCCTACCTACCTTAGTATCATCAGCAAACTTGCTGATATCACTGCTAATCCACTATCCAAGTCGTTGATGTAAATCAAAAATAGTAATGGACCCAAAAACAGACCTTGTGGAACTCCACTTGTCACCAGTCCCCATTCAGATTTAGAACCATTAATTGTAACCCTTTGTTGCCTATTACTTAGCCAAGCTCTGATCCAATGAAGAACCTTCCCATCTATTCCATGAGCCCTAACCTTATTTAAGAGTAGCTCGTGTGGTACTTTGTCAAATGCCTTACTAAAGTCCAGATATATTATATCATAATCCTTACATTATCTGCCGTCTCATAAACTTTCCTAGTTTACGGCTTTTACGGCAAGACTAATTTTGTAATCAAAGATCAGTCTTGCCTTCCAAAATGTATAATTAAACCATTAATTAGAAGATAACAAAACCGATACGTTTTTGTAAAGGGTTATTGTACTGTTAACTGAGGACTGTTGTTACTATTTGTCAATAGTTACTATTTGTTTTCTTCGTTTTGTTTACACCTTACGTTTGCCTGCCGTTCAAGTATCTCAACTTCTGTGTATTGGTTTAAGGAGAAAGTCATTATATATATATATATATATATATATATATATATATATTATATATTATATATATTAATTATATATAATATATATATATATATATATATATATATATATGACTTTCTCCTTAAACCACTTCACAGAAGTTGAGATACTTGAACGGCAGGCAAACGTTAAGGTGTAAACAAAAGGAAGAAAACAAATAGTAACTATGACAAATAGCAACCACATCACCCATATCCTGATCACGCACCCACATCATATGCTCACCTCTACATCTGAGGAGAAAACATCTCTCCACACTGCTGAAGAAGGGTCCATGACCCGAAATCGCGATACAGCAAAATGACCAGCTACGGCGCGAAGTCATAAACTTGATCACTAAAGAGAATAAGACACATCGATCTTAAGATCGACAAAGAGAAAATATCTGAAAAAGATAATGAATGAACAAAAATAATTGCTAGCTAAAAAAAAATTGCCCTAGGATTTCCTAGATTTTGCGTTTCCTTAGAAGTTTCCTTCTGAGGCCTAAATTTCCTTAACATAAGGAAATTTCCTGAAAGTGGAAACACTGGTTCACTGTAACATCAGGATTGCCAGATAGTTGAGCGGGTTTATGGCGAAATTAACTGATAAAAAAAAAAAAAAAAAAAAAAAAAAAAAAAAAAAAAGGATTTACATTTTTATATTATATGTATAAAAATACAACGTATTTAAATATCATTAAAATATTTAATTACTGTATTTAAATACATGAAAACTAATATATTTATAAATAGATTCTTAATACACAAATTAATGTATTTGAATACAAATGTATTCAAATACAGCCCAGCTCCTGGCTATATATCTATCCATAGACCACTATATCTTACAGTGGGTCTATGATCTATCTAAACTCTTTCCCAGGAATCTTAGGAACTCTTTGTCCAAAAATAAATGCTAAAAGGAAATTTGAATCAAATTATTGTATTTTCCTTATCTAGATGTTACATTATACATACTAATACTGATACAAAAAAATAAAAAGGCCTACGCCACATAAAACTTTATTTTAGGGGGGTCCTATGCTGTTACGGTAGGGTAAGAATTGTAAAAAAAAGAAATGGCCAAAATTAATGTATTTAAATACAAATGTATTCAAATACAGCCCAGCTCTGGCTATATTAGGGGTACGGTAGGGTAGGAATTGTAAAAAAAGAAAAGAAATTGGCCTACGCCACTTAAAACTTTATTTTAGGGGGGTCTATGCTGTACGGTAGGGGTAAGAATTGTAAAAAAAAAGAAATGGCCGACGCTATAAGGAAACTTATTTTAGGGGGGTCGATGCTGTAGAGGTTAATGATTGTCTGAGAATGGACAAGTAAAAAAAAACACGAAAAAATCAAATATCGATACAGGTAATACGGTATTTTGGCACGGTATCGGTATACCGGTATCGTTACTGATACCGGTGTGAATACGTACCGGTATTATTCCGTAAACCGGTATCGGCAATACCGGTATTTCTTGATACCGCACAACCCTACAGCAGTGTTGCCAACCGTAGGGCGATCGTCCTACGCGTAGGGCGTTTCAGCATCATGTCATGGTTTGTAGGGCGTAGGGCGATTTTACAGAAAACTAAGCTAAACGTAGGGCGATTTTGAATTTTGTGTTTGATATTACTTTGCAGCAAAATATAAATCATTTAAGCGGAAAAGAAATATGTAAAAAAAAAAAATAGTAGTTTTTAATCAATTAACATTTATATAACCCCTGGAAAATCGGGTTAAATGATAACTAATGAGTGACTGGCAGCTGATTTATCGTATCAGCTGCTGGGCCGCTGGTGTGGCTGTAAGTATGAACAGGGATAGGACAGGTCTAGCTAGATGACAGGAGCTTGCGGCCGTCCTATGTGGAACTGTTGAAGGTGGATATCCACTGTTGCATTCGTATCATAATCATCGCTGCGTATCATTGAGTGGTACGGTACGCTGCAATAAGCTATATTTTACCGGTGTTGCATTACAAAAAATATCCGTATAAAGAAAAGCATGTGTTGCACTGTTGTATGTTATTACAATTATGATACAGAGGTTATGAAAACCTTGTTATATTGACAAATGTCGATTTTCATCTTGAGCCGTACCGTAGATAACAGTGAAGTCGCCAGTGCTACGTTTCTTTGATATTTACAGACGTGTGGCGGCGTTAATAGTTACATTTGTACATCCATGATTTCAGGAAAGTTAGAAGGGTCTACCTGGAAAGTCTGTGTCATTTTGTGTCTTCATCTGTGTCATATTAGGGCTATAAATGAACAAATGACAAAAATAAAACCGAGTGGCGACCTCACTATACCTACTACAGTAAAGTCGCCAGCTAGTATTTTAACCCAACAGTTGAGTCGCCACTCTGGGGAATTCAGGGAAATTAGAGCTAAAGTAAAACAAGTCTATATATATTAGCTGCGGAAGATGCTTGAATATATAAAAATTCCTCTGCAAACGTGAAAATAAAGGGCCGTACTATTAAACCTTCCGCCCGGGCTGGCGATCGCCTGCCGATGCTCCGCCAGGCGAACGCCAGCCTCAGGAAATCCTTACTTTTAAACACTGGCTTACGCCAACCCTGGCGAACGCCAGGGTTGGCGGACGTGAGTGTTCGCCAGCGCTAACCTTCTCCTATTCTCGCTCGACTCTGCGAAATGGCGCTTGAAATCGCGGGAAATTCAAGTTTGTTTACATCTACAGTCGACACCACTGCTACGAGTGACGATGCTGGCTCTCTTAAGGCAACTTCCTATATCAACTGTGGATAAGGGGTTGCTCATGACCTCATCAAGGAGTATATTGAGGGCATAAATGACAAAACTACCAAGTTATATGCCGTGATTGCTCTTGTAGCTACTCTTTTTCCGGACAGTACTGTTATTAATAATTAAAGTTCGTTCATCACTGAACTAACGAGCAATAATATGTCATATGCTCCCTAAGGCAGTTGTGATATTAACCATTTAAGCTTATTTACCACCTAACTCGTGCAAAGATAGGGTATTAGTTCGGTAGTGGGCTTCCAAAAGTCCTAAGATTCTTACCTACATTTACATACGGTACTCCGTAGTATAGTGGTTAGCACGCTCGGCTCACAACCGAGAAGTCCCGGGTTAGATCCCCGGGCGGAGCAAAGATAGATGGGTGGTCTTTCTTAAAACCCGATCTCCTGTCCACCCAGCAGTGAATGGGTACCGGGTGTTAGCAGGGGGTTTGTGACCCCCCTCCCGGGGTGGTGGCTTCATCCAACACACTAATTGCTGCAGCGGTAGATCACTACGGCTCTGAGGAATTATCCTCTAAACAAACAAACATCATCGTGTAGAATTATTCATAGAATATTTTGAACCCCATTTCCCATGGTGCAATTGAATAATAATGGTGTTACATGTACTACCGAAAATCTACCGTTATTTCAGCCATAAACTGTTAAGTTAAGTTAAATTAGATTAGGTTAGAGGTGGGTTTGGTTTAGTAACAGATATCAAGAAAAAAAGAAAATTATCAATACTATGGCAGTGCGAAGCGGAGCAATTAAGGTTTGCGGGGCGGGGCGGGCACCCCCACAGCTGTAAACAAACATTTATTTCCGACAAAAACGAGTGCCAGATTCATTCAAAACACATCAAAACTATTCAGGAAAACTAAGTTTCGACCTCGAAATCAGTGAATGCCCACTTCCGAAATTTTACCAAAGATAGTTCTTATATTTATAATTTAAACTCCGCTCACTCCTTATCTAACTTGAACAATATATCATATACTTCCAGTAGGGATATTATTAAAGATCAATCACCACTTAACCTAAAATGCAACAGTCGATCATATACTTCCAGTAATTGTATTATTGAATATAATTTATCCCCGCTTAACCTAACATGCAGCAATTGATCATACTTCCAGTATCGATATTAAAGATCATCACTTTTTAATGGGGATTTGGTTTTGGAAGTTGATAGGTTAAAATGTAGGGTTAGGTTAGTGAGTCTAAAGGTAGGGTTAGGTTAGTGAGTCTAAAGGTAGGGAGTTAATATTTTCCTATCCTATAGGTTACAGGGTGTTTCGTACAAAAGTTGTTTCGTAGCCAGGTTTTGTTAGTTGTTTCGTACACTGACTTTTAGTTTTTTTCGTACATTCGTGATGTCGTTTCGTAACTCTAGTTCAACTCTGAGCTGAGTGTACGAAACGACTATGGTTTCATATAGACTATAAAAACAACTTTTTGGTGTACTAATCTATGGTGTACGAAACAACTTGTGTACGAACTGACTGCACCCGCTCCTATACACTCTCCTTCCTACTAAAAGCATCTTATATCTCTGAAAGTAGTGATTTGCGACGGAAACTCATTGAGATAATGTTTCTCAGAATCTATTTAGGTAAACAGAAACCATTCATCATTTAACCTAACATCCCCACTTAACATGCTACACACTATCAGATATTTCCAGTAGTTATATGAATAATTAAATATCGTTCACCACTTAACCTAACCTGCTACACACTATCAGATACTTCCAGCAGTGATATAAATCATTAAATATAGTTCACCACTTAACCTAACATGCCACAATCAATCATACTTCCAAAGGCAATTGTGATATTAATCATTTAATCTCATTCACCACTTAACAAGTACAAAGACAAAACAATATATAGGTTTGTGATATTAAACATTAGGAAATGTTTTCAGTATGTTTTATTACCAACCAACTTTTAATTCCAACTCAGTCTCGCTCAGGAACAAATCTAGGCTGTCTTTCTGTCTTTCACAGTTTGTCTTGGCAATCTGATCCATTCTGCTTTGGCTGGATCAAGCACTTCTATATCTTCAAAATCTAGCAGTGCGTCCATAATCTGGAAAATAATATATGAAACATATAATAACCTAACATTCATTTAAATATACTGTAAGTGATTTTAAATCAGAGAAAATAAATCACCCAAAAATAAGTATCAGATAAATTCAAACATATTTTAAAAC
This sequence comes from Chionoecetes opilio, assembly GCA_016584305.1. Lineage (NCBI taxonomy): Eukaryota > Metazoa > Arthropoda > Malacostraca > Decapoda > Majidae > Chionoecetes > Chionoecetes opilio. The sequence continues at coordinate 139,403 of JACEEZ010025659.1, read as the reverse complement.
TATTCATGACAAAGTTTCGTCCTCAAAAAAAAGTAATGCGCATAAATGAAAAATAGTTAGGTTAGTGAACTAGCAAGGGGGGTCCGGGGGGGCACATGCCCCTAGTTATATCAGTAGGGTATTGTTCAATAGTGAGTATTGATTGAAACTGCATATTTACCCTTCTAATTGTAACAAAAGTTGTAATTCATTCAATTTCATCTGATTAACCAAATAAATAAAAGGTATAATATTTTACACTAGGACCAGAATTCCCTACACAATTGGGAGCATGGTTTGTTTACCTTATTGTATTCTAGGAAACTTTCTCTCAATGAGCTTCCATCGCAAATAATTACTTTTGGAGATATAATATAACATCCTATTTTTCGGGAGGAGAGAGACAAGTGTTTATGTGCACCTCCCTCTTCTTCCTCTTGTGACCTGCATCACCTCTATTCTTCCCTTGCGCGGACACTTTTTAATGAGGATTTGACTTTAGTTAGGTTAAAACATGGGTTAGGTTAGTGAGTGTATACACTCCCCTAGGAAGGGGAGTGTATGGGAGGGGATGCAGTCAATTCGTTCACAAGTCATTTCGTGCACCAGTAGATTCGTACACCAAAAAAGTTGTTTCGTAGTCTATATGAAACCATAGTCGTTTCGTACAATCAGCTCAGAGTTGAACGTTACTACTAGAGTTACGAAACGACATCACGTATGTACGCAAAACTCAAAATCAGTGTACGAAACAACTAACAAAACCTGGGTACGAAACTCCTGTAACAGTAGGGTTAGGTTAGTTAATTTTCATATCTCCTATATGTTACAGGAGTTTCGTACACAGGTTTTGTTAGTTGTTTCGTACAACTGATTTTGAGTTTTGCGTACATACGTGATGTCGTTTCGTAACTCTAGTAGTAAAGTTCAACTCTGAGCTGAGTGTACGAAACGACTATGGTTTCATATAGACTACGAAACAACTTTTTGGTCTACTAATCTACTGGTGTACGAAAACAACTTGTGAACGAACTGACTGCACCCTTCCTATACACTCCCCTTCCTACTAAAAGCATCTTATATCTCGAAAATAGTGATTTGCGACGGAAACTCATTGAGAGAATGTTTCTCAGAATCTATTAAGGTAAACAGAAACCATACTCTCAAAGGTGTAGAGAATTCTGGTCCTAGTGTAAAAATTTACCAAAAAAACTAATTTAGTGTCGGGAGAACACTATTATAAGCACGTCTCACGTGTAATGTATGAGGGTCAGAGGCCTCTGACATAGCTCAATGTAAAGGACGCCATCACCAAAACATAACCTGACATTGTACAAAATAACACATTCAATTCTATCTGATATACAACAGAAATAAAATATTTTAGTGGCGGGAGCACAATGATATCATAGTCACGTCTCACTGAAATTCTTATGAGGGTGAGAGGCCTCTGCTATAGCTTAGTGTAAATACGCCATCACCAAAACATCCAATGTATACATTATATTGTGCAATATGGTCCCTAAACCAATATATATTGGACGAAAAGGCAAAATACACTCACCTGGGGAGGGGGGGGGCGGGTGGAGGTGTCTGGTGCTGTCAGCTGCGTTGAGAACCTCGATGGTGTTTGAAAATAATATACATGACTTATTTCCATGAAAGAACTTGCTTACACATATTTACCGTCGCAATAGGTTCCTATCTCATGAAATGCTTAGTAGTATTGTAAAAAGTATAAACTGAATGCAAAAAATGTTGATCGCCCGGTGAGAGGGACGTCTCACCAGAACTCACGTTCGCCAGGCTATTCCAATACTTCTCCTTCGCCAGCCCTGGCGGAGCAGCGCCTGGCGGAGCGCTCGTGGCGTTTAAAAGTAAGGAATCACTGAGCGCCTGGCGAACGCTTCCGCCAGCCCTGGCGAAAGATTTTAAAAGTACGGCCCTAAATTCTATTCAAATTTGAAAGATCTGGCAAGTCTGTGTCCTGTCGCCCGAAAGGCTACTGTTTACTGTCTGTCATCGCGCGAAGAAAAACGTGAGAAGCAAAATGCGTAACAGTTATACTTGCAGCTACAAAGCATAAAACAATGCTGAAACAGGATAGATTATACAGCCATGATATAAACTACTGTGTAACATCTTCAGTGGCACATAAAAATCAGTAGTGATGCTATAATTCGTAATATTTGGCGCCTGGCGACTTCACTGTAGGTGGCGACTTAACTGTTATCTACGGTAGGGCGATGAAGTGAAATGTAGGGCAAAGACATTTTTGGGGTTGGCATCACTGCCCTACAGTGTGAAGGGGCGGCAAGGGGGCCATACAGCAGAGACGAACATAACCCGAATAAGGACTTCTCTTATTATAACACCTTTCATTTGCTGCAAGACTGAATTCGTAACCAAATGTCAGTCTTGCCTTCCAAAATTGGTTTATTGTGATGGATTGGTTCTTCGAAGATTGTCGGGACATCGTTATGTAATATCTATAATTACTGAACACATACAGCACACTTTATTCTATTTGTACATTCATATCACCATACAAGTAAATAGATAAGTATATTTATAATTAAAACTGATAGAATAAAAACAATATAAAAATACAGGTTAATATTTAACAATAAAGTGAAAAATAAGCACAAACCAGCCATAATAGGATACAGTGTGTAAGGGTGAAATAGTCCGCCCCAAAACCCTGCGCGTGCTCTGTGACCACTCCAGCAGTTGTTTGTTTTGGAGGTGTTACTGTTTTGTCCGAACATCGAAGGTAGGAGTCTTTGGAAAGGAATGGCAGTGCCATATTGCTTGTATGGGTCTGAGATAACCTATTATCGGGAAGGAGACATTACTAAGCTAGAGAGGACACAGAACATTATGGGTAGATGGGGCTTAGGAGCCCCAACCAGCACAGCTGTGGAGGCCATTCGAGGAGATATGGGGTGGAGCACCTGCAGGGAAAGGATTTTAAAAGGGAAACTTAACCTCCTGAAGAAAATAGAGGAACTTAGTGAGGATAGATGGGTGAAGCAGATCCTGAAGGAGGTTGGGACAAGCTCAACATGGATAAAGGAATTAGAGGTGGAAAAGGAGGGAAAACCTAGTAGAAACCTGGGACAGGATAAGAACCAAGGATCTCGAGGTGAGGATAAGAATAGAAGACAATGGACTAGCTAGGTGGAGAGCAGGTATGGAGGGTAAATCCACGTTAAAGTGGTAGTGTAGGAAAGAGAAGCCTGAGGCACTTCACTGGCATGCAGGTGATTGGGGAAGCAGACTGTTGGTGAAGGCAAGGACAGGAACACTAGAGGTGAAGGCTAGGAGTAGGGATGGGCAGGACCAGCCCTGTAGCTTCTGTAGAGGAACAAGGGAAACTATTGAACACTTGATAATAGAGTGTGGCAGATATGAGCAGGAGAGGAGGCTGATACAGTCCATATTAGGAGTGATAGGAGACGGTGAATGGGATAGAAGGATATACGAGGTGGATGGGGGAATCCTTACTGTGCTAAGACTGTATGGGAGTAATGAAGAGAGAAGGAAAATAGTAGAAATAACTAAGGTGTTTTTAAAGCAGGCCTGGGAAAAAAGATTGCGTGGGAATGTAGAAGACGTATAGGAGGGAGGGTAGTTGATAGGAGGGACTTATGTCTGTGTCTATACTGCCCTGTTGTGCCCCTTCTCTCCCCACAGGTGGCAGGGAAAGAAAGGGCTACACAGGGGCAAAGAAGGAAGAAATGTGTCAAGTTCGACCCCGAGCTTGACAGACGACCTACAAAGCGATGATAAGCAGAAAAGGTCACAAGAAGAAAAAGAAGAATTTGGCTACTCAGCATCCCGCTAATTTATTGACGAGGCTATTTTTTTCTGAAAGACTTCCATGCGCACTTTAACAATCTGATATTTGTTTTCCAGCAAAATCACTTTTGAGTAGTCATTCTGCTCGCATTTTCTGTATAATTTCTACTTCAGCATGTCTTTAATAATATAAGCGAAAGTGTGTGTGTCTGTGTGTCTTGTGTCTGCGATAGGTGCCGCCCCCAGTGGCGCAATCCCATCATATATGGCACAGTTTTGGAACCAGGTCGACGAGGGGAACATTTTAGGGCCACTTTGGGAATGATCCGATCACTTTTATTTATAGTAGCCTAAATTAGCGAGAATTGTGAGAAAAAAAGTGGGTTGCGAGAATTGAGGAAACCTTGATGTAGGGTGATGGTTAATGGGTGAGTGAATGGGTGGGGTGATGGGTAATGGGTGTGGGGTGATGGGTGAGTGAATGGGTGGGGGGTGATGGGTGATGGGTGAGGGAATAGGTGGCGGGTGATGGGTAATGGGTGAGTGAATGGATGTGTGGTGATGGGTAATGGGTGAGTGAATGGGTGGGGGGTGATGGGTAATGGGTGAGTGAATGGGTGTAT
>JACEEZ010025659.1:102500-130000 GCA_016584305.1 Chionoecetes opilio | reverse complement strand
GTATTTTGGCACGGTATCGGTATACCGGTATCGTTACTGATACCGGTGTGAATACGTACCGGTATTATTCCCGTAAACCGGTATCGGCAATACCGGTATTTTCTTGATACCGCACAACCCTACAGCAGTGTTGCCAACCGTAGGGCGATCGTCCTACGCGTAGGGCGTTTCAGCATCATGTCATGGCTTGTAGGGCCGTAGGGCGATTTTACAGAAACTAAGCTAAACGTAGGGCGATTTTGAATTTTGTGTTTGATATTTACTTTGCAGCAAAATATAAATCATTTAAGCGGAAAAGAAATATGTAAAAAAAAAAAATAGTAGTTTTTAATCAATTAACATTTTATATTAACCCCTGGAAAATCGGGTTAAATGATAACTAATGAGTGACTGGCAGCTGATTTATCGTATCAGCTGCTGGGCCGCTGGTGTGGCTGTAAGTATGAACAGGGATAGGACAGGTCTAGCTAGATGACAGGAGCTTGCGGCCGTCCTATGTGGAACTGTTGAAGGTGGATATCCACTTGTTGCATTTCGTATCATAATCATCGCTGCGTATCATTGAGTGGTACGGTACGCTGCAATAAGCTATATTTTACCGGTGTTGCATTACAAAAAATATCCGTATAAAGAAAAGCATGTGTTGCACTGTTGTATGTTATTACAATTTATGATACAGAGGTTATGAAAACCTTGTTATATTGACAAATGTCGATTTTCATCTTGAGCCGTACCGTAGATAACAGTGAAGTCGCCAGTGCTACGTTTCTTTGATATTTACAGACGTGTGGCGGCGTTAATAGTTACATTTGTACATCCATGATTTCAGGAAAGTTAGAAGGGTCTACCTGGAAAGTCTGTGTCATTTTGTGTCTTCATCTGTGTCATATTAGGGCTATAAATGAACAAATGACAAAAATAAAACCGAGTGGCGACCTCACTATACCTACTACAGTAAAGTCGCCAGCTAGTATTTTAACCCAACAGTTGAGTCGCCACTCTGGGGAATTCAGGGAAATTAGAGCTAAAGTAAAACAAGTCTATATATATTAGCTGCGGAAGATGCTTGAATATATAAAAATTCCTCTGCAAACGTGAAAATAAATTCTATTCAAATTTGAAAGATCTGGCAAGTCTGTGTCCTGTCGCCCGAAAGGCTACTGTTTACTGTCTGTCATCGCGCGAAGAAAAACGTGAGAAGCAAAATGCGTAACAGTTATACTTGCAGCTACAAAGCATAAAACAATGCTGAAACAGGATAGATTATACAGCCATGATATAAACTACTGTGTAACATCTTCAGTGGCACATAAAAATCAGTAGTGATGCTATAATTCGTAATATTTGGCGCCTGGCGACTTCACTGTAGGTGGCGACTTAACTGTTATCTACGGTAGGGCGATGAAGTGAAATGTAGGGCAAAGACATTTTTGGGGTTGGCATCACTGCCCTACAGTGTGAAGGGGCGGCAAGGGGGCCATACAGCAGAGACGAACATAACCCGAATAAGGACTTCTCTTATTATAACACCTTTCATTTGCTGCAAGACTGAATTCGTAACCAAATGTCAGTCTTGCCTTCCAAAATTGATTATTTACAACGTGATGGATTGGATCTTCGAAGATTGTCGGGACATCGTTATGCAATATCTATAATTACTGAACACATACAGCACACTTTATTCTATTTGTACATTCATATCACCATACAAGTAAATAGATAAGTATATTTATAATTAAAACTGATAGAATAAAAACAATATAAAAATACAGGTTAATATTTAACAATAAAGTGAAAAATAAGCACAAACCAGCCATAATAGGATACAGTGTGTAAGGGTGAAATAGTCCGCCCCAAAACCCTGCGCGTGCTCTGTGACCACTCCAGCAGCTGTTTGTTTTGGAGGTGTTACTGTTTTGTCCGAACATCGAAGGTAGGAGTCTTTGGAAAGGAATGGCAGTGCCATATTGCTTGTATGGGTCTGAGATAACCTATTATCGGGAAGGAGACATTACTAAGCTAGAGAGGACACAGAACATTATGGGTAGATGGGGCTTAGGAGCCCCAACCAGCACAGCTGTGGAGGCCATTCGAGGAGATATGGGGTGGAGCACCTGCAGGGAAAGGATTTTAAAAGGGAAACTTAACCTCCTGAAGAAAATAGAGGGACTTAGTGAGGATAGAAAATAGAGGGACTTAGTGAGGATAGATGGGTGAAGCAGATCCTGAAGGAGGTTGGGACAAGCTCAACATGGATAAAGGAATTAGAGGTGGAAAAGGAGGGAAAACCTAGTAGAAACCTGGGACAGGATAAGAACCAAGGATCTCGAGGTGAGGATAAGAATAGAAGACAATGGACTAGCTAGGTGGAGAGCAGGTATGGAGGGTAAATCCACGTTAAAGTGGTAGTGTAGGAAAGAGAAGCCTGAGGCACTTCACTGGCATGCAGGTGATTGGGGAAGCAGACTGTTGGTGAAGGCAAGGACAGGAACACTTAGAGGTGAAGGCTAGGAGTAGGGATGGGCAGGACCAGCCCTGTAGCTTCTGTAGAGGAACAAGGGAAACTATTGAACACTTGATAATAGAGTGTGGCAGATATGAGCAGGAGAGGAGGCTGATACAGTCCATATTAGGAGTGATAGGAGACGGTGAATGGGATAGAAGGATATACGAGGTGGATGGGGGAATCCTTACTGTGCTAAGACTGTATGGGAGTAATGAAGAGAGAAGGAAAATAGTAGAAATAACTAAGGTGTTTTTAAAGCAGGCCTGGGAAAAAAGATTGCGTGGGAATGTAGAAGACGTATAGGAGGGAGGGTAGTTGATAGGAGGGACTTATGTCTGTGTCTATACTGCCCTGTTGTGCCCCTTCTCTCCCCACAGGTGGCAGGGAAAGAAAGGGCTACACAGGGGCAAAGAAGGAAGAAATGTGTCAAGTTCGACCCCGAGCTTGACAGACGACCTACAAAGCGATGATAAGCAGAAAAGGTCACAAGAAGAAGAAGAAGAATTTGGCTACTCAGCATCCCGCTAATTTATTGACGAGACAATTTTTTTCTGAATGACTTCCATGCGCACTTTAACAATCTGATATTTGTTTTCCGGCAAAATCACTTTTGAGTAGTCATTCTGCTCGCATTTTCTGTATAAATTCTGCTTCAGCTTATGTAGCCTATATAGTAGAGATAGCCTACGTACGTACTGTTCAACTCCAGGAACCCAAAAGTATATCTTTTCACCGGAAAGTATTATAAAAGTTGCCATTTCGTGTGCGGTGAGAATTGTGAACCAATGGCTCACCATTCTTCCACATGTACTACATACGACTTTACCTCCAGCGACTTTGTCCTGGCTGTGAAGAGTAAATCTCCTCCATGAGTCCATATAGCCACTATCATAGAAACTTTCACTTCGTGGCTTAGAACATAAGAACATAAGAAAATAAGGAAGCTACAAGAGGCCGCGAGGCCTACACGTGATAGTTCCTGTCACCTAACACTACCTACATCCACCTTTCATCCCCATCCATTAACCTATCCAGCTCTTTAAATCTCCCTAATGACTCCGCACTAACTACCTGTCTACTGAGTCCATTCCATTCATTCACCACCCTATTTGTGAACCAGTTTTTCCCTATTTCCTTTCTAAATCTACGCTTTTCCAGCTTGAATCCGTTACTTCTTGTTCTACCCTGGTTAAAAGCCGTAAGAACTTTTCCTACCTCTCCTTTATTAAATCCCTTTATCCACTTAAAAACTTCTATCAGATCGCCCCTTACCCTGCGTCTCTCGAGTGAGTGTAATTTTAATAACTTCAATCTCCTCTCATAACTAAAGTTACGCATCCCTTGTATCATATTGGTCATCCTTCTCTGCACTGTTTCTAACAAGGCTATATCCATCCTGTAATATGGAGACCAAAACTGAACCGCATAGTCTAGGTGAGGCCTGACTAGAGCCAGATAAAGCTTTAGAATAACTTCCGCACTTCTACTTTTAACACTTCTGGTAATGAATCCTAATACTCTATTAGCTCTATTTCTGGCCTCAATACATTGTTTCCTAGGTCGGAGGTCTGGGCTCACCCTCACTCCAAGATCTTTTTCACCTTCTGATCTTTTCAGCGATACATTGCTTATGGTGTATCGATTACCAGGGTTTTTTCTACCAACATTCATAACGCTGCATTTATTAATATTAAATTCCATCTGCCATCTGACTGCCCACTCGTTAAGCTTATCTAAGTCTCCCTGCAATATGTTTACATCAGACTGTGATCCAATAATCCTACCTACCTTAGTATCATCAGCAAACTTGCTGATATCACTGCTAATCCCACTATCCAAGTCGTTGATGTAAATCAAAAATAGTAATGGACCCAAAACAGACCCTTGTGGAACTCCACTTGTCACCAGTCCCCATTCAGATTTAGAACCATTAATTGTAACCCTTTGTTGCCTATTACTTAGCCAACCTCTGATCCAATGAAGAACCTTCCCATCTATTCCATGAGCCCTAACCTTATTTAAGAGTCGCTCGTGTGGTACTTTGTCAAATGCCTTACTAAAGTCCAGATATATTATATCATAATCCTTATCATTATCTGCCGTCTCATAAACTTTCCTAGTTTACGGCTTTTACGGCAAGACTAATTTTGTAATCAAAGATCAGTCTTGCCTTCCAAAATGTATAATTAAACCATTAATTAGAAGATAAGAAACCGATACGTTTTGTAAAGGGTTATTGTACTGTTAACTGAGGACTGTTGTTACTATTTGTCAATAGTTACTATTTGTTTTCTTCGTTTTGTTTACACCTTACGTTTGCCTGCCGTTCAAGTATCTCAACTTCTGTGTATTGGTTTAAGGAGAAAGTCATTTATATATATATATATATATATATATATATATATATATATATATATATATATATATATATATATATATATATTCTAGGAAATAGACGTCCACACTAAAAATGTGGAATGTGTCCAAGCTCGCACAATCTAAAGTAAACTTTTTAAATACCCTCACCTTAAAATACTTCTATTACAACCTGACCTAACCCAACCTAACCTTCACCATCCCCTTCTTTGATTTGCTACTTTATATATATATATATATATATATATATATATATATATATATATATATATATATATATATATATATAATATATATATATATATATATATTATATATATATATATATATATATATATATATATATATTATATATATATATATATATATATATATATATATATATATATTGTGTATATATATATATTATATATATATATATATATATTATATATATATATATATATATATATATAATATATAATTATTATTATATGAAATGGGATCCCCGTCCACGTGTTTTTTTCACTTGACTAATTTTTTTCTTCTTTTTTTCTTTTACTTGACTTTTTTTTATGTGGTTTGGTGGTGAATGACTGTTGTTAATGATGACTCCTCAACCTTTCTCCCTGTCAGATGCCTGTTCACTGTTGTTTGCTAGGCCACTCCCATGGTCCTAGCCACAGCCAGGCCGCCCCATGCCCTAGACAGCTTACTCAGAGTGGAGTTTTCTGCTATGAACTCCTGCCGATTAATTATCACTCAATTCTTATAGGAATGTGAGATGCTTGTTAAATTATTCGCATTAGTTATCCTTCTAGGACGACAAAAACACGGCTTAGCCGTGTTTTTGTCGTCCAAGCATCGTCTTGGTACGAAGACCGTTTTTTCTCGCAATTGAAAACGGATTGGTTTCTGCGACAAAAACACAACAAGCTTGGTAGGGGCCGAAATAATAATCAGTCCAATACATTGCAAACAATATCACAAAGCAGTATAACACACATTTCAGCAAGTGTTATTGGAGTGGTCTTCGTAATCCAAGACGATGCTTGGACGACAAAAACACGGCTCTATTGATAGGCTGATATTCATGAGCTCACTAGAGCGCGATGCGTACGTGGTTTGGTCAGTAAACTAAATTTCTATGTCTATAGCTATGCTATATACAGAGCTGGGCACTAAATACATTAAATGTATCAATGTAATTAATGTAATACTAAATACTAAATACATGGGAGAAATGTATTTAAATACCAAATACTAAATACATTTTACGAATGTATTTAAATATTAAATACTAAATACTAAATACATTAATTGTATTCAAATACATTTGTAACTACATTTTAAATACACAAATTTTTATGCCATGAATTAAATCAAGTTTCGAAAGTACTAGTCCGAATACTATAGTATTCACTTATTTAATTACAAAATCTCCAGAGGTACAAAATTATGAAATATAAATTTCCAAACTCTTTCTTCTATTTGCATTATAAGTGTGCATTCCTTTGAGAATTCTATAAACCATCTACGGTACTATGGAATCCACTCCCTGACATAATGTTCCAGTTGCATTATTATCATAAAAGTTTGCACACACTTTCAACAATATGAAATTCTTGGAGCTAAATACAGTATAGAAATGGCTGGAGGAAGCACCGAATACTAGTGACTGATGAGAACAGAATCCCAGACACGCTTATCAGACACCAGGGGCTACATTCAGAGAGGCTTACTTCCGGACTTCACGACCTAGCGACTTTCAACAGCTGTTCAGGGCAGACATTCAGAAAGAGTTAAAGGGCACGGTGTTTAGCTTAACTAACTTCCTCTATTTGTACAACCCGGAAGTCGCGGGGATTCTGGTACGAGATATGGGAGTGGCGCTACGGTGTCACTATGGGCTTCGATAGCTGATTGGCTGAGCGAGTACAATTACGTCACAGTCTCGCCAGCGAATCACATAGTATTTCTCAAAAAGTTTCAGCCAATCACAAGGCTTCCACGCTCTCAGCTGTGTTTATAAACAAATTCATCATCCACACCAAAATGCTCCACCCTTCTCCCTCCTCCTCCTCCACCTCCTAGCTTCTCCTCCTCCTCTTCCTCCTCCTAACCTTTTCTTATAGTAGCCGGCAGCAGTTGTAGCAGTAGCAGCAGCAATAAAATATAAGCGGTGTTTTTGTCGTCCAAGCATCGTCTTATATAGTACGAAGACCACTCCAATAACACTTACTGAAATGTTTGTTACACGGCTTATATTTTATTACTGCTGCCACCACCACTACCATCACCACTGCCACCACTACAACCACCACCAACTGCTATAAGAAAAGGTACTTCTTCTTCTTCTTCCTCCTCCTCCTCCACCTCCTAGCTTCTCCCTCTCCTTCTCCTCCCCCTCTTCCTCCTCCCAACCCCTTCCCACAGCAGCCGGCAGCAGTTGCAGTAGCAGCAGCAGCAATAGCAGCAGCAGAAGCAGCAGTAATAAAATATAAGCCGTGTTTTTGTCGTCCAAGCATCGTCTTGGTACGAAGACCACTCCAATAACACGCTGAAATGTGTGTTACACGGTTTATATTTTATTACTGCTGCCACCACTACCACTATCACTGCTGCCAATACCACAACTACCACCAACTGCTACAAGAAAAGGCTAAGAGGAGAAGGAGAAGGAGAAGGAATATAATTATATTATATGTACCTTGTCTGTTTCGCGGAGCTGTGCGTGGTGGTGTATGGTGTGGTGAGTCATGGTGAGATGCCAACATTCGCCACTCGACCCATCACCCCCATAACAAACTCATCACGAGCGGATGGCATTGTAATATGGCCTAATTTCATTTGTATACTTGCCCTGTTCAGTTCTTGAGTCAGAAAACATCATATATACTCTATTTATGAGTATTTTTATGTATATTGCGTGCTCTACAACTGCCTGGAGGCAGTTGTGTGATTTTGACAGCTCAACGTCTTTAACTACGTCATCAATGTGCCTGCAGAATGCCAAAAGTCGCCCAGAACAGCTGTTGGAAGTCGCTAGGTCGTGCAGACCGGAAGTAAGCCTCTCTGAATGTAGCCCCTGAATGCCAAAAGTTGCCCAGAACAGCTGTTGGAAGTCGCTAGGTCGTGCAGACCGGAAGTAAGCCTCTCTGAATGTAGCCCTTGGGCAACTTTTGGCATTCTGCGGGCAGATTGATGACGTATTTAAAGACGCTGAGCTGTCAAAACCAGGCAACTGCCTCTAGGCAGTTGTAGAGCACGCAATATACATAAAAATACTCATAAATTGAGTATATATGATGTTTTCTGACTCAAGAACTGAACAGGGCAAGTATACAAATGAAATTAGGCCTTAAAACTATCTCCTACACTCTTGGTGAGTGTATTATGGGGTGATGGGCCGAGTGGTGAACGGCGGCACCTCACCGAGACCCTGACCGAGACCACCTCGCTTCACCAGCCCGGCGGGTAGCTGCCACTAACCGCCACGCATCAGACTGAAGGTATAATGGCTCCCTTTTCCTTAATAAAACCCCAAGCCCTTGTCCATCCAGCCGTGATGGGTATCGGGTGTTAGCCGGGGTTTGTGACCCGCCTCCCGGGGTGGTTGCTTCCCCCAAATGGCAGGAAGACCAGTTACGAATAGAGAGATTATCAAGCGGAAAAGATCACCCATAGTGACACCGTAGCGCCACTGCCATATCTCGTACCAGAATCCCCGCGACTTCCGGGTTGTACAAATAGAGGAAGTTAGTTAAGCTAAACACTGTGCCCTTTAACTCTTTCTGAATGTCTGCCTAGGACAGGAACTGAACTTGTCGTTAGAGCTCTAACCCCCTGTCCCACGGCTCACACCAGCCCGTCGCCACCCACCACCTTTGCTCCACCTCCCTCCTCCCCATTCCCAAATATCCTTGCTGTGGTAAATGCTATAGATATGAATATGATAAGAAATTAGGACCAAAAATTTGTTCGTTGGTCATTTTGTCAAGAGCAAATAAAATGTGTTCATATTATCATCTCACCTGGCTATTTAATCTTAATCTACATATCTCTATAAATGTCTGAAAAAAAAATTTGCCTTAGGATTTCCTTAGATTTTGCGTTTCCTTAGACGTTTCCTTCTCAGGCCTAAATTTCCTTAACATAAGGAAATTTCCTGAAAGTGGAAACACTGGTTCACTGTAACATCAGGATTGCCAGATAGTTGAGCGGGTTTATGGCCAAATTAACTGATAAAAAAATTTTAAAAAATTAAAAAAGTATTTACATTTTTACATTATATGTATAAATATACAATGTATTTAAATACTCATTAAAATATTTAATTACTGTATTTAAATACATGAAAACTAATATATTTATAAATAGATTTCTTAATACACAAATTAATGTATTTGAATACAAATGTATTCAATACACCCCTCGGGCTAAATTCATTTAAGACCATATACTTACAGTGGTCTATGATCTATCAAAACTCTTTCCAGGAATCTTAGGAACTCTTTGTCCAAAAATAAATGCAAAGGAAATTTAATAAAATTATTGTTTTTTTTCCTTTACTAGTTTTTACATTTACATACTAATTATGATCAAAAAAAAAAAAGGGGCCTACGCCACAAAAAACTTTATTTTAGGGGGCTATTTTGTACGGTAGGGGTAAGATTGAAAAAAAAAAAGAAAGGGCCAAATTAATGTTTTTAAATACAAATGATTCAAAAACCCCAGCTTGGCTATAAGGGGAAACGGTAGGGGTAGGAATTGTAAAAAAAAAGAAAGGGCCCAAACGCACTTAAAACTTTTTTTTAGGGGGTCTATGCTGTAGGTGGGGGTAAAATTGTAAAAAAAAGAAATGGCCGCGCTATGGGAACTTTATTTTGGGGGGTCGATGCTGTAGGGGTTAAAGTTTGTCTAGAATGGGGAAAAGTAAAAAAAACCAAAAAAAATAAAATATCGATACGGTAAACGGTTTTTGGGCACGGATCGGTATGGGGTATCGTTTGTCCCGGGTGGGGAAATTACCGTTTTTTTTCCCAAAACCGGTATGGGGCAATCCCGTTTTTTTCTTATCCCGCACAACCCAAAAAGTGTTGCCACCGTGGGGCGATCGTCCACGCTGGGGGCGTTTCAGCATCAGTCCTGTGGGGCCGGGGGCGTTTTAAGAAACTAAGCTAAAGTGGGCGTTTTGTTTTTTTGTTTTTTGAATTTCTTTGCAAAAAAATAAAAATCTTTTAAGGGGAAAAAAGAAAATTAAAAAAAAAATGTATTTTTAATCAATTAAAATTTATTTAACCCCGGGAAAATCGGTTAAAGAAACTAAGAGTGACGGGCGTGATTTTCGATCAGCTGCTGGGCCGCGTGTGGCTTAAGTAAAACGGGGAGGACGGCTGCTAATGACGGAGCTTGGGGCCGTCCTAGTGGCGTTGAGGGGGATATCCACTTTTTGCTTTTCGTATCAAAATCATCGCTGCGTATCAGGGGTGGTACGGTACCTGCAATAAGCAATATTTACCGGTGTTGCATTCAAAATATCCTTTAAAGAAAAGGCATGTTTTTGCCTTTGTATGTTATTAAAATTTATATAAAAGGGGGTTAGGAACCTTTTATTTGAAAAATGTCGATTTTCATTTGACCCGTGGGCGTGAAGGGAAAATGTGGGCTTTTTTTCATTGTCTCTGTCCCGTGAAACATTTAAGTCCCAGAAAACTTTTTTCTTCTGTTTACGACGTGGGGGGCTTTAAAATATTACATTTCTAACCCATGTTTTCGGGAAATTTAAAAAGGGGCTATCTAGAGTCTGTGTCATTTTGTTTTCATCTGTGGCATAGTAGGTTTAAAAGAAAAAATGACAAAAATATCTATAAAGTGGGTATAGTCCATGACCCGGGCCTATCGGTACCCCTGGGGGACTAAACACGATGGACTAAAATGTTATGGTGCTGTAAATCTTTAAATATATACCCTTTTCCCCGCCTGGGCTTAGTCTGTTTTTTTGATGAAAGGGGGGTGCTCCCCAAAAAAAAAAAAATCAGCGTGACGCTGGGGGTTTTCCTCATTTTTTTTTTAAAAAAAATCCACTCTTTGCGAAATTTGGGACACTAGTAAAATTGTTTTCTCACCGGGTTGTTCCTAGGTATTTTTAAAATTTCCCATTTTTGGGGATTTCCCCAAAAAAAAATTTGGGTATTTTCCCAAAAATCGGAAAATCCCAAAATAGGGGGAGAAATTGAAAAATTATTCAAACATCTTGTAGCAATTTGTTCTTACAAGAGTTATTCCCCCGATGTTATTTCAATTTTTCCCCTATTTAGGGGTTTATTTAAATTTTTGGGTGTTTTTTTGTGATATTTTGGGATATTTTTTTTGGGAAGGGAGAAAACTAGTAAAGGGTTTTCCCATGAAAATTGTTTGTTTGTTTTTTCGTAATTTTTTAATGGTGATATTTTTTTTGAGGTGTGTGCTGACTGTCTGAGGGCATGATGAACCATCACGGGGAAGAGAGCAGGGATCGACTGTATCATCCACTGCTCTGATGATGACAGCATGCTCTGGTGCACCCAGGATTTGGACCCCGGGAACACATTCTCGGGGGCTGCAGAGATCGGGCAGCATATCCGCCCTGAAGCAGCCAGACCTTGAAAAAGGGAGGAATCCCAAACATCTTATCACCGTAAATTCGTAGTCTCTTTACATGAAAAAAGACGGGATTCTTCCTTTGCCAAGGGGTAAAGATAGAATCAGCAAGCGTCGACCCCAGGAGGGGGGCACAAGGGATGCCCCTAGTACTAGCAGGGTGTATGCCAAAGTATTTCTCTTCGCGAGAAGTCAAGAAAATACAAAAAGCAGCAAAGAAAAGGGGCCATACCCAGTGTGTTAGCTACAGCAGATGAGAAGATCCGCAGGGGCAGAAAAAGGGAAACTAAACCAGAGAACCTTGGTTTTAGAGAGACCTTTTTTGCTGCAGGGGGTCCTACCACAAGTCTTCTACAAACTCTTCACAAAAGATGATTCCCAGGGGGCCCCCAGTCGGGTGCAGGTAAAAATCGGGAAGAAAGGGGGGAGCACGCTACGAAAAGGCGAGATAAAGCCCTCGAGGAACTTTCTGTATAAAGGATAAATTTTTCCCCCAACCCCAGAGGTCCCCTATGAAAAACCCCTAAAACCGGGGCTTGAGAGATCCATGATGCCCCCGGGGTTTTATCCAACTGAAACCAGCGACAAAGAAACATGTTCGCCGAAAGTTAAAACCGAGTTTGGGGAATCCTACGCTTGCCCCAGAGAAAAAAAGCTTCTAATCTATCCACGCGCCTTAAATGACCCCTTGCCCGACAAGCCACAAAATGAAAAAAGATCGCAAGAAAAAGAGCAGCTAACTCTGAAGATATTTTAAACCCAAAAGCAGAATGCAGCTGGGGAAGAGATCAAAAAGCAAGATGTGAGTCGCCATGGCCTCCCGATACAGATCAGATGTTTTTCCTGCAGCAGTCCAAAATTCCTGCACACCCTCTGACAGGAAGTGGAGTGTCAAACCCCCTCAAAAGAGCTAAACGTCTTGCCACACCCTTTGGGCAGTGACGGGTTTTTTGCTTTACCATGGCAAAAAAAACCCACCCAACCTACTGCTGTCCAATGCTGTAAGTGTTTGACGGAAAACAGAACTGATCCGAACTCTAATCGTTTGGCACTGTGTTTTCCTATCAATGTTTGGGGAAATCGTAACAGCCCTTTGTATCCAAAGCGGGAAATGTTCAAAGGATGACATTCCACTCCCCGCAGCATCTCCCTGGTGTTTTCCCAAAACCCTGGCCGGGAAACATCGACCGACTTGAAAAACACAGTGGAGCGGTACTTCCACAGAGTAAATGGCTTGGCCGTTCCAGGTTGCAGGTCTGTCCAGAGAAGGCCCCTCCAGAGTTACCAAGTCCAAGAAAAGAAGCATCCTCTGCCCGCTAAATTTCTGCCAATATACAATGTTGGGCGGGGGCAGGCCACCCAGGATTGAATGCGTATGCGACAAAAAAAAGAGGTCCAGGTTTTCAAGCCCAAGAACATATCTGGTTCTTACTCGAATGTCAACCTGAAACCCATCCATAGCAGTGGACTGGGTTCACATAAAAATCCGCGAGACATTGCAGTGGTCCAGGGACCTGTAAGCTACCTGCCCCACTATCAATGCTCCCGAACAGAAATGTCCCCCGTTAATGAAGTCTTGGAGCAAAGAGCCATGCATCCTTAAGCTTAAAAAGATTGTGTGCGTGTTTGATCAAGCATCTACCAAAGCTGCCGATTCTCTGGAAACAAGAAAGTTCAAGAACATTTTCATCAGGATGGCGTCTTTCCACCAAACTGCAACCTTTCTCCCCATAGGGGAAAAGGTTTCAGGATGCGGGCTTTGGATCTGTGGGGAAACAGGTGTATCGCGAAAGGGCAGTGTCAGGGTGGGACGGCCGGGGGTACAACAGAGGTGAGACTGCACAACTCGTGTATGAAGCCGAGAGGGTTGCATGGAAAGGCTTCCTTCCATGGCAGAAAAAAACCATTTAAAAGGGGCATAACCATCTGGGTGGAAACTGAAGAACATCAACCAGTTCCCAGCAATGTGTCCGGGAACCTTTCAGACTGTGGAGAGTGAACATCCAATTTCCCGAAGCTCTTTCCCAAATTTATCTTGAGAACCCCCAAGAATGAACACAACCCCTCACATTCTGGATTTATACCGGACATGGTTGAGATCTCTGGACCGGTTCGAGCCTCCAGAGAAGGCAAATGGATCTTCACCCAGAGAACCGACAGATGATACCGTGGTGTTTTGCTATGAAAGGGGAACTTGCCCCATTCCTGCCTACTAATGCCATGATTCTCCTGCCCATTTAAACCCAGGGTCCATGAACACTTCATGCAAGGTGGTTTTTCGGGCCAATCGGTAGCAAAAATCCCTTTGGCGGATTCTGTGGCCAGACCATCGAAAAAACGATCAAAAAGACACCCCAACCCAGGGGGGCCAAAAGGCTTCAGCCCGAAAAGGGGAGCTGTCGCCCGGTACACCCACATCGGAGTATCCGCAGTTTTCTTGAGGCGCCAGGGCCATGGTAGTGGCCAAAAATATCTGACTTCACCACCAGACCCCCAATCCCAGGGTTAGAAGAATGAGGCCGTGTCCAATCTTTTGTTCACGTGGAGACCCCTGGTTTAACCCCTTCAACGCAACAAAGGGGATCTTGTCAGTTTGTCAAATGCGCTACAGTACCCCCAGAAGTTTCCAAAGGCCTTCTAGGGGCCTACAGAAAAGGAGAGGATGCATATCCGCCTTTGGAAAAGGCCTGGAGACCCGATACGCCAAATATACAGTTTCATGACCGATGACGAAGACGAAACTGAGAACGTTCCTACATCAAATGAAGCCACGCCACAAGGGCCCTGCCAAGGAGGCTACTTTAAAAACAAACCCATTTTTGGCCCGATGTCCTTGTTGCTGAGAACAGAAAGCTCAAAATGAGTGATGTCTTGGGTCATCCCCCGGGGGGTTTGCCATGGGCACTTGCCAGCGGTGATGGGTCTCTCCGCAAGACCAACAAGGGTGCCCTAGCAAGGAGTTGGAGAGGAATTTTTTCTCCTGAAGGTGTTCCCCCAGCCTCTGCCCCATAATTGATGGGATAGCCTGGGCCCGAAACTGAAAGGGAAACGACAACACTTTTTCACAGCTTGCAGGCACGCACTGAGTCACGTTTTTCCATGAGGGGGCTAAAGCAGGCGCATTGATTTTGTTTGACGTCTACAAGGAGACATCCACAAAAAAGCAGAAAAGCCAAAAGAAGTGCAGGCCCCGGGGTCCATTTCCCAAAAACTTCAACCTGGCACACTCCAGCAGGGAGAATTTTCTCGGGGATTTTTCCAACAAGGCAAGCTCATCAAATTCCTGTAAAGAATGGGGAAAAACCCCAGCCGGGGGGAAGCTCGAGGGGAAGGACTGTATTCAATGGACAGCTCTGCTTCAAGATACCAAAAAAGAGTGGGAAAGGCTCCTAGCTTTAAATCAAATCAAGAAAGGGGAAAACACACGCCCCCTTCTCCATGCACTTTATGCAGCAGAATCGGTACAAGTCTGATCATCCTGCAAGGGTACGACTTTATGGGCCTGTGTCTGGGGATTTTGCCACAAATCCCTCCCCCCTGTTCCAGAATGCGGGACAAGACCGGGCAAGATTCCTGGATACACCAACTGACCCTACACTGGGAGGGAGGTGTGTGATTCATTTTGGTATGCATGCCTTACAGGGTGTGATACGTCAGGCATTCGCTGGCCGGGGGAAAATCGACATCAACGGTGAAGATGACAAAAATACCGGGTGCTTTCCACGAACTTGGGCGTCGGGGAAATGTTTTTGAAATCTTTGAGAACACAGGAAATCACCTGCCACATGTACCTCCCTCTACCCCACAACTGAGGTAACAAGCCGGTATGAGCTGTTCTGTGCGAGACTGGAGAGGTGGGGTCAAGTCAAAATCCCCCTTGTGAGGACGGGTCTTTATGCAGCACTACGTGCAAACTACCAGGCGCGATCTGGAGGAGAAGCTGCAGAGCCAGCATTTGTTCGCCCAAAAGACTGCGGCGGATGACAGAGGGAGGCAAACTTTCTTCAAATGGATCGAGGCTCCCGCACCCGACTGTTATGCAGCTCTGTCCTGCAAATTTGCGGTCATCGAATCCCAAGTGCCTTTTGCCTCGCAATGGCCTGAAATGTACGGACATGTGCGGTTACAGACATGCCAGAACAAGGCTTTGAAGAAGAGCCGGTGCACAAAAGTCAGATTTCCCGGGCTGACTAGATGATATTGAGGAGGATTAAATTTGGGCCCAAAAAAATAATACAAGCCATGGCATGCTTGTGTGTATTTACAGGACTTGTTTAAATGTGACAAATTCATATTCATTTTTGGCATTTAGGCATTCCTGTCCCCAAATTTTACATTTTAAAAAATTTTTTTGAATTTCAGGGGGTGTCTATTCAAGAAGGATAACGACCATTAAACTACCCGTGTGAGGGCTATCATATCAAAACATAAAATAAGACATGTGCAACTAAAACACCTAAAAGAAAATTTGTCACCCCCGGTGGACCGATATCCCAAAATTTCGGGGCTTGGGTCTGGACTATACCAACAGTAGAGCGCATCTGTGTTTTTTTTATGGTGTCGTACCCGTCGTCTCGCCCGAAAAAAAGGTAGTGAAATTTGAAAACCCTCTATACTTTTCAGATACAGATGTTCCCTTAGTCCCCCCAAAAAATTTTTTGTGGTGAATGATTTTGGTTCCCGTAATTAAGCGGCCCTTTTGAGAGCTGGATGAAGTGGAGCGAGGGGTTTTTTTCGGGGGGGCGTTTGGAGCTGGCGGGGGAAGCTCGTGGATAGGCACGGGTTTTCTGGTGTGGTACAAGGGGAAATAAATTGTGTGTTGGGGTTTTTTGCTTGAGTTGGGGATTTACTTGGGGTATGATTGTGATGGGGGTAGGTTTGTGTGGGGCGAGGGTGTTGGCCCGGGGCAGAGCTCAGCTGATGGTGTGTTGTGGGGTCGGAGGATATGGCGTAGCACGCTGGTGGTGGAGCTGTAGCCTGTGTGGTGTGACAAAACTGGTTGTGGGAGGCGTGTAGCCGTGTGGTGAGCAAAAGCTGGTTGTGGGGAGGGGTGTAGCCTGGTGGTGTAGCAACAGCTTGTTGTGTGGGGTTACCTTTTGGTGTGGGAAAAAACTGGTTTTGTGGAGGCTGTAGCCTTTTGGGGGTGAGCAAACAGCTGGGTTTTGTGGAGGGCGTGTAGCCTGTTGGGGTGAGCAAAAGCTGGTTGTGTGGAGGGGTGTAGCCTGGTGTGTGGTTGTGTACGTGTTGACTGGCGTGTAAGCCTGATGGTGTGTGATGATGTGGATTGATGTTTGAGACATAAAAAGGGCTATGATGATTTATTTCTTGTTTATGTTATATATGATTGTGTAAATATATAATATTTTTAAATAGAGAAGTGAGTCAATATTTGCCTGGTGGTTGTGAGAGAGGTCTGGTTGTGAGTGAGGTCTGGTTGTGAGAGTGAGGTCTGGTTGTGAGGGTGAGGTGGTTGTGAGAGTAGGTGTGGGAGTGAAATCTAGTTATCAACCAGCCGGCCCGGGAGAACTTCTCTTAAGGGAGAAGTAAGGCACATTGATAGGTATTGCACAATATTTACTGTGCATGTTTTTGCAGCAAGGAGCTGCAGTGTGGTGAAGTGTGGCTGGGGACGTAACACAGAGCATAAAACAACGCTGAAACAGGGTAGATTATACAGTCATGATATAAACTACTGTGTATCATCTTCAGTGGCACATAAAAATCAGTAGTGATGCTATAATTCGTAATATTTGGCGGCTGGCGACATCACTGCAGGTGACGACTTTACTGTTATCTACGGTAGGGCGAAGACATTTTTGGGGTTGGCATCACTGCCCTAGTGTGAAGGGGCGGCAAGGGGGCCATACAGAGACGTGAACATAACCCGAATGAGGGCTTCTCGTATTACAACTAGTGGTGGGCGTATCGATATCAAAATATCGATACTTTCGATACCACCTTTGTATCGAAAGTATCGATACTTTTTTCTTGGTATCGAGTATTATGAGTACTCAAGAAGCATACGCAAAATATTTGTGAAATTATACAAGTAAAAAAATGCCACATACCAAATATATTTTTTACGTCTGGCAACTCCCTACGTCAGTGTGTGTGTGTGTGTGTGTGTGTGTGTGGTTGTGTGTGTGTGTGTGTGTGTGTTTGCGGCGGTAATTTCAAAATGAGTGGGATGGTTGACTTCTGGTACGATACTGAAATACCGGTTGGTAAGTGACCATGAATTACTGAACCTATCATATTTTCGTTTGTGTTAGTGGGGGGGCTTATGCCTTGTGTATTGCATGTACTATCAGTGTGGAGAGAGATGAGTATTGAGCTGCCGCCTGCCACTTGCCGCCATATGACTATAGACAAGACGTGTTTACTAAACACGTCTTGTCTGTAGTCATATGGAAAACACGTCTTGTCTGTAGTCATATAAAAAATGCACAATCCTAAAACATTTTGGTAGTAGTAGTATTTGTTGTTATGATAATAAAAAATATTAATAATACTATCATTATTATAATTATTATTTATTATTATTATCTAACCTGGACATTGGCACCTAACTTAACCTACTGATCAAGCTAACGATAGTATTTCATCCCTGAATGCAGAAACACGGGTAACACTTGATTAAATGTATATATTGGGTCTTGAAATATCAAGAATTGGAACACTCGACGACGGCGGCGAGAATTCCTATCGGCGACAGTTCCAGGTACCCTTTTTTATACAAGGTAGTTAATCATAATAACCGATACTTCAAGCAAAGTACTTTGTATTGGTACTCGATACTTCCGATACCGAGCTGAAAAGTACTTGGTATCGAAAACGAAAGTACTCGTATCGCCCACCACTAATTATAACACCTTTCATTTGCTGCAAGACTGAATTTGTAACCAAATGTCAGTCTTGCCTTCCAAAATTTATTTTGATTTGGTTAGACGATCTTCGATGAGAGTTCGGACATCGTTATGCTATATGTATTATTACTGAACACCTACAGCACACTTTATTCTATTTGTACATTCATATTACCATACAAGTAAATAGATAAGTATATTTATAATTAAAACTGATAGAATAAAAACAATATAAAAATACAGGTTAATATTTAACAATAAAGTGAAAAATGAGCAAAAAGCAGCCATAATAGGATACAGTGTGTAAGGGTGAAATAGTCCGCCCTAAAACCCTGCGCGTGCTCTGTGACCACTCCAGCAGCTGTTTGTTTTGGAGGTTTAGTTAAGTTTATTTACATCTCTTACAGAAAAAAAAAAAAAAAAAACTTATTGTAACCTTACATAATAAGGTTACAATAAGTTGTTGTTTTTCTTTTTCTGTAAGAGATGTAAATAAACTTAACTAAACCTCCAAAACAAACAGCTGCTGGAGTGGTCACAGAGCACGCGCAGGGTTTTGGGGCGGACTATTTCACCCTTACACACTGTATCCTATTATGGCTGGTTTGTGCTTATTTTTCACTTTATTGTTAAATATTAACCTGTATTTTTATATTGTTTTTATTTTATCAGTTTTAATTATAAATATACTTATCTATTTACTTGTATGGTAATATGAATGTACAAATAGAATAAAGTGTGCTGCAGGAGTGTAGGTGTTCAGTAATTATACATATAGCATAACGATGTCCGAACGTTCGTCGAAGAAGCATTCGCAAGATCGTTAGATCTTCTCAATTTTGGAATGCAAGACTTGACATTTGGTTACGAATTCAGTCTTGCAGCAAATGAAAGATGTTATAAAAAGAGAAGCCCTCATTCGGGTTCTGTTCACGTCTCTGAATGGCCCCCTTGCCGCCCCTTCACAGTCACACATTCCATAAAGCTCCCTTCACACATTCCATAATCTAACCACGATAGCGCCACCAATTTGATAATTGACGCTATCGTGAAATTTGACCACGATAAACGCAGACCACGATAGCCTCACAACAATGTCACGCTGCCTGTACGTATGTGTCATGACGGTCGTAAGATGGTCACGATGGATTCATGACAGCTGTAAGACTACGTCACGAATGGAAAATCAACGGTCATTTTGTCGTCACGATAACTACGATAACCACGACAGTGCCATGACGGTGCCATGAACGTATCACGATAGCGTCAAGTGCTAGCCCCACACGTGGGGTTGCCATGGTGATGGAAAAGGAAGGGGGGGTAGAGATGAAGGTGGGATAAACAGGGGTGGGTGTTTTGGTGATGGAGAATGGGGGGAAACGGGGGAGGGGGTTGTTATAAAGAAGGGGGTGTTGGTTGGGAAACGGGGGGAGGGGGGTTGGGGAAGGAGAAGGCGTTGTGGTGTTGGTGGGGGTGTGAGTGGTTACAAGGGGGTGGGTGGCATCCCCACGTGCTTAGGGAGTAGGGGGGTAGGAAGAAACGGGAGGGTGGTGTCACCGCGTGGTGATGGACTAGGGGGTAAGGAGTGAGGGGAGGGTGGAGGTGAATGAGAAAGGGGGGGTGGGTGGGGGGGAGGCGGAAGGGGGTGCAAAAAAGGGATGAAGCGCGTAACAGGGGCGGCATTTTGGAACACTAAGACCATCTTAGGGGACTAAGACCAACTTAGCGCTAGGTGGACATTTTCGGAAGCAAAGTTCGCTCCGCCTAAGACAGTGCAGCGAGTGTAAACTAAGGCAGGGTTGGGGTCGTCTTAGCCCGCAATTTTCTCCGTCACCATAACAACAATGGTTATATTATTGGTAATATATTATATATTTTAGACTGTATATAGTATATTAGGCTGTATAATACACTATGTATATATATATAGGTGTGGGCCAAGGGCGTAGCCAGAGGGGGGGCCAATGGGGCCATGGCCCCCCCCCAATTCAACACATGTACTTTAGGAGCGTATGGTATAATTTCATCCATTTTACTATATTGAATATCATGCAAAGAACCAATAAATGACCCCCATAGGGCTCAATATGCCCCCAATTAAGTCATATCTTCAAAAAAATTCTCTGGGGTTTACAGCGCCTCCCAGACCCCCAGCTGATAAGGCTCGCTTCGCTCGCCACCCACCCCTCAACCATCATTGGGAGGTGGCCCCCCCCAATTATTTTTCCTGGCTACGCCATTGGTGTGGGCTATATATATACTATATATATAGGGGTGGGCTGGGCGGAATAGATATGATTTGCGACAGAAACGGTTAGCAGATTAATTCTAAACATATCAAAACACACCAGAAAAAAAGTGTCGTTATTCACGATAATATCACATACTGGCTATGATGTGTGTGTGGAGGATGTAAAGGGGGAAGGAAGAGGAGGGAGAAGAAATAATAGAAGAAAAAAAAGGAGACAGAGAGAGAGAGAGAGAGAGAGAGAGAGAGGAGAGAGAGAGGGTGAGAGAGAGAGAGAGGAGAGAGAGAGAGAGAGAGAGAGAGAGAGAGAGAGAGAGAGAGAGAGAGAGAGAGAGAGAGAGATTGATAATTGATAATTTTTTTTTTATTGGCCTTAATATTATACAAGTTATTATACATGTAGAGAAAATGTCAAAGCCTTTGTCCATTGAGTCGTAACTCTTTTATGGACTTTATGCTAAAATAAGAGGTCAGCAGATGTAGCGTGTAGGACGGCCTAATGCTAATTTACATATGAAAAACTAAATTAAATAAAAAAAAAATTATATTCCCTACTGAATATACTACTTAATTTTATCAATTAAATGAAATAAATTTAATAAGTATATTAAAGAATATACACAAACAAGCATTCATACCATAACAGTACACATACATAATAGTACTGTTAAAGAGATCAATGATAATTATCACATTAATTATACAAATCACAATTATAATAATAATAAATTAATTTTAATAGTTACTTTTCAACTTTTCTTTTATTTGCAGTTTAAATGGATTTAATTCTTTATTCCTTACATCATCTGGAAGTTTGTTCCACAGTTTAGTTCCCCGAGTGAGAACACTTTGTTGAGCATGGGAAGTTCTACACAATGGAAGTTTGAGAGAGAGAGAGAGAGAGAGAGAGAGAGAGAGAGAGAGAGAGAGAGAGAGAGAGAGAGAGAGAGAGAGAAGAGAGAGAGAGAGAGAAGAGAGGAGAGAGAGAGAGAGAGAGAGAGAGAGAGAGAGAGAGAGAGAGAGAGACTCCCTCGGCGTGTACACTGCACTGTCTGTGACTAGCAGAAATACATATCTGGCAACTCAAGAAGGAAGAGGAGGGAGAAGAAATAATAGAAGAAAAAAAAGGAGAGAGAGAGAGAGAGAGAGAGAGAGAAGGGAGAGAGAGAGAGAGAAGGGAGAGAGAGAGAGAGAAGGGAGAGAGAGAGAGAGAGAGAAGGGAAAGAGAGAGAGAGAGAAGGGAAAGAGAGAGAGAGAAGGGAAAGAAAGAGGGGAGAGAGAGAGAGAGAGAGAGAGAGAGAGAGAGAGAGAGAGAGAGAGAGAGAGAGAGAGAGAGAGAGAGAGAGAGAGAGAGAGAGAGAGAGAGAGAGAGAGAGAGACTCGGCGTGGTATACGTATTTCCCGCCAAATACAGACTTGTGTCGCGCGCGCTGATTGGTTAGGTGGCACTAAAGGCCCCCATCCAAGGTGCGATCTGGTCGTACGACCATCGGACAGATCTGGTTGGATCCAACCAGATTGGATCGTGAGTGGGGTGATTTTGGTCTGTCCGACCGACTGACAGCTGGTCGGATGCGACCAAGCAGTGTTTGGTTTTTAGATCCGACAGATCATCCGGTTCAGACCGGATCGCACCGTGAGTGTGCTGATCGTGAGGCCAGCCGTCAGTTTCGCCACTGACAGCGTCGCGAGAGGACTACCAAGATGAATATTGTTTCTTTAATGAGAAGCACTTTTGGACAGAATTCATCCAATTATATAGAAACTGAATGTTTGTGGGAAATAAAAAGCAAAGAGTAAATGGATAAATTTAAGAAAAATGCAACTTATGAGTATATAGGTGTCTTGCACGTGACATCACAGCCCTTGTTGTGGCTGCGACAGGCGCGGGAAATGCCAGCTGGAGGATCAACAAACTCCACTTGCCGCCCGTGTTTGCCAGCTTATAGTAATTTTCCCCTACCAAATATATGTTTATCAGTATAAAAGACATACTGTCATCTTCGGAAATGCTTGTTCTATAATATTATCAAATAAAAAACCGTAAAACACACTAAAGAAAGGCCATTATGAGACTCTCAAGAAATATGCATGAACTTAATATTCACCAACTCCAGCTCCCATTTAATATTTTGCTCGAACACTTTTTACATGAACAATGTCAATAGAAGCGGAATTTCATTAGCTTTCCATTGATATATTTCGTTATCTGATAAATAAATTAGAACCATGCATAAATTAGCGTTAACTAAATAAATAACATCATGATATGGGGTAATTTTTCCCGATTGATGGTTATTTATTTAGTTAACGCTAATTTATACATGGTTCTAATTCATTTATCAGATAACGAAATATATCAATGGAAAGCTAATGAAATTCCGCTTCTATTGACATTGTCCATGTAAAAAGTTTTCAAGCTAAATATTAAATGGGAGCTGGAGTTGGTGAATATTAAGTTCATGCATATTTCTTGAGTCTCATAATGGCCTTTCTTTAGTGTGTTTTACGGTTTTTTATTTGATAATATTATAGTACAAACATTTCCGAAGACAACAGTATATCTTTTATACTGATAAACATATCTTTGGTAGGGGAAAATTATCATAAGCTGGCAAACACGGGCGGCAAGTGGATTTTGTTGGTCATCCAGCTCGCTCCGACGGGCGGCATTTGGCTTGAAGACGGCGGCATTTGGCTTGAAGACGCTAGGTCGTGACGTCAGTGCAAGACACCTATTGGTAGAGAAACTCGAGGAGCGACAGTGAGCGAGTGAGGCTAATGTTGAAACAGTAAAAAAAAATAAAAAAAAATATGAGAAGTGTGTGCCGGAAATATATTAAGAAAATAACTGCCTCTGTGAAATTTAGTGTGAACGCGGATGTTTACGCTCCTCATTTGTGGTATCAGATTCCATCAAAAGTAATTCGATCCTCGTTGCATAGACCCATCATGAGAACCACTCTCCACCGTTTCTATCACCAACTGAACTGGTCTTGAGGTGCGGTCGGATCGTTAGTGGGTGGTAGGAAATCCATCGGATCAGGTCTGTCGGATCAGATCGTACGACCAATCGTACCGTGGATGGGGGCCTTAAGAAGGGTTGGCCTTCTGTCCCCTTACACGAGGCTAAGATGACGCCCGAAAATGCTTTCTTAGTAATCTTCTTGGCCCGGTATAACTAAGTCGGTCTTAGGACGCTAAGAGGGTGTAGTTTAGAGCCCCTTCCAAAATGCCGCCCCAGTTTCTTATCGTCACGATAGACATAAGACGATCACGGTAGTGTCACAAAGCTGCTACATAGATAACGATAGCGTCACGATAGACTCACGATAGCGCTGCGTTGGGTACAAACATCGGGGAGCTTCCCGATTTTTTAGTGCACGCACTAACTTTTCGTGGCCACGGCCGAGCGCGTCACGATCGGTCACGATGGACTCATAACCAGGACCATCACGGCGCTGCGCATCGCATTCGCTGGCGCGTTCGTGGTTCCATTATGGAATGTGTGAAGGGGGCTTAATGGAACCACGGTCGCCCCAACAATGCAATGAGTAGCGCCGATGGAGAGAATGAGTCAAGTGAAGGATACGGATGGCGGTGGTATAAAGCCTGATATTCCTAGTCATTTCCATGCAAATGATGATGGTAAGCGGGTATTCCCAGTCCGTAGTAATTGCATACATTATTGGAACGATACAAGATGATGATCGCATGGTACCGCCCATGCGATGGATGCCTTACAATAAACAAAAAAGTATTCAAACGATACTAAGTTTTTGTTCATATGCTATTTGATGTAAATAGCCTCCAAAAATATTTATCAGACTTTAAATGAAGTCTTTGATGCGTTCGTTATGGAATGTTTATCGTTGCATAGAAGAACGTGTGATACCGTGGAAATCTTAGCCAAGCTGGCGTCACCGCCTGGAAGTAGATTTGCGTAAACACTGTACTCAGCTTATATCGTCCACATTACTGCTCACATATAAAATAGTGTGAATGATTAGATTATAACGTGATTTTTTGCGTAGCAGGAAGTAGGTGAAGCTGTCTTATCTCAGAAATATAGCTCGTGCATCCGGGAAATATACTAGTCACCTTCCTGACGTTTCTTACCTGTATTAAATCGTGATTGATGATTATGTAGCTTGGTATTCAGGCTCATGTGCTTATTTTATAATATGTAATTGCAAGTCACCGTATATCCTAGTTAATGGGTTGTAGCATAGACCACTATATACCTGGACTGCGCACGGAATATCGGCCTGTCGCGCAAGGGCCAGAAGTCGGAGGACCGCTCGGATTCATATATATATATACGGATCATATAGACTGGTTTATCAGTATATATGATATACTGTAATCTTCGTAAATGTTTGTTCTATAATATTATCAAATAAAAAACAGTAAAACACGCTAAAGAAATGCCATTACGAGACTATGAAGAAATATGCATGAACTTAATATTCACTTCAACTCTTCGCCATTTAAAACTTTGCGAGTCAACTTTTATCATGAAGGGTATCAATAGAAGCGCAATTTTATTAGCTTTCCATTGCTATATTTCGTTATCTGATAAATGAATTAGAACCATGCATAAATTAGCGTTAACTAAATAAATAAAATCATCAATCGGGTAATTTTCCCGATTGATGAGGTTATTCATTTAGGCAACGCTAATTTATACATGGTACTAATTCATTTATCAGAAAACGAAATATATAAGTAAATAAATAACATCAATCGGGAAAATTACCCGATTGATGATTTTATTTATTTATTTAACGCTAATTTATGCATGGTTCTAATTAATTTATCAGATAACGAAATACATCAATGGAAAGCTAATAAAATTGCGCTTCTATTGATACCCTTCATGATAAAAGTTGACTCGCAAAGTTTTAAATGGCGAAGAGTGAAGTGAATATTAAGTTCATGCATATTTCTTCATAGTCTCGTAATGGCATTTCTTTAGCGTGGTTTACTGTTTTTTATTTGATAATATTATAGAACAAACATTTACGAAGATTACAGTATACCATATATACTGATAAACCAGTCTATATGATAGTCCATAGACCACTATATCTCTTTGTCGGGCGCCCCGCGGGCCCCTATGCAGCCCCGCAATTCAAAACATTGTCGCGTGAACAGTCCAGGTATACAGTGGTCTATGGTTGTAGCTACCAAATAATTAGAACCAAAGGTGGTATTATTTTACACTAGGACCGAAATTGCATACACAATTGGGAGTTTGGTTTTTGTTTAACTTATTGGATTCTAGGAAACATTCTCTCTATGAGCTTTCGTCGCAAATAATTACTTTTGGAGATATGACTTGTTCATAGGGAGGACAGACAAGTGTTTACATCAGCCTCACTCTTCTTCCTCTTGTGACCTACATCGCCTCGATTCTTCCTTTGCCGTGGACACTTTTTAATGAGGATTGGGCTTTAGTTTGGAGGTTAAAACGTGGAGTTAGGTTAGTGAGTCAAAAGGTGGGGTTAGGTTAGTTTGATTTTCATATCTCATATGTACACGCCTTCCTATTAAAAATATCTTATATAATATATATCTTTTACAATTTTTCACATCGGCGGGACTTCTAATTTTCAGCGATAGTTCTAGTTCTTGATCTTGATATTATAGTACTCAGTATAAACATTTAATAAGCCTTTACCGGTGTTTCTGCATTCATTGATTAAATACCAGCAATAACTTGATTGGTTAGGTTAGGTTAGGTAACTAATGTCCATGTTAGGTTAGTAAACTAGTGGGGGAAATTCAGTTAAGTTCGGATACGTAACCAATCTCAAAAACGCAGTTCAGATTGTTCCAAAATACATCAAAGCTACCAGAAAAATATAGATTACGAATAAAACGGAACTAAACCTAATCTAACATGGGAGGACATGAGCCCAAAGGACCCCCTTTCCTTAATTAACCTAACCTAACCAACCTTAAAAACCTCAGGCTTCCCAGTGATGGAACTTATTTTGACTATTACCATACCTTATTGTGATGACTCTTTAATAAAACTCTTCAAAGCAACAATGTCTTGCTTCTGTCAAGGGGGTAAAATAATAACTAGTGATTACCAAGAAAAACAAAGATCAGATTCTTTCAAAACACATCAAAATCTATTGGATTATATGAAAAAGGAGAGGGTCACAAAAACTAATATTTAGCCCTTGGGCCAGGTTTATGGTATTGTACTCTTAGTCTACCGGAATTCTCGTTCCCATCGTCGAGAAATCCTACATTTTACGCCGTCAAGTATTACTTTTTTCTAGGACTCGATATACATATCAGTATTATTCTAGTGTTTGCCCATATTCCCCCATCTCCCGAAAACAAGCTTGGGGACCTGAGGGAATGCAGGATATTTGACTTGAGGTACAAAATAGGCATCGCAACCAGTTTTTGAGTTAGGGTTGTAAAAATTCAATAAAAGCAATAAAATAATCCTATATTATCTAAAAAATACACCATTTATACTTAACAGACCTTGGTGTGTATGCTGTCTAGGTTGGCAGAGGACTGAATGTACAATAGTTTTACAGGTAGCATTTCGGTTCGTATGTGGCAATCGAAACGAGTTGGACGATCGAAACAGTGTGATAATCATTTGAGTATATGTAATTGGTATGAAGTGACTTGGTTATTAAGATCAGGGGACAAGTGTTTTATGTGTATGGATTCTAATAATTTAGTGTCACTAGAGAAGTTTGCCTTTGATAGCACTGGGGAACAAATTTTTGTTGAGTTAGGTCTGACACTTGTTATTAAGTAATTTTTGGGTGCTGAATCCAAAACTGATCTCAGTTTTTCTCTATCACGTCAAGTTTTTGAACTGTAGGATTTTCGTTTTCTTAAAAAA
>JACEEZ010025659.1:45000-97500 GCA_016584305.1 Chionoecetes opilio | reverse complement strand
AGGCGCAGCAGAGCTTATCAGGGGCCGCCGACTGTGACGCGGTAGAAAGGTTTGATGTTACTCGCTATCTGCGAATGGTCCCCTTGTTCTCAGAGGACGATCTGGAAGTATATTTCCGATCATTTGAAAAGGTAGCTAATGGCATGTCTTGGCCAAAGAAATTTGGCCAATCCTTTTGCAAAGTGCATTGAAAGGGAAGGCACAGTGTGTGTATGCCGCCCTTTCTGAAGGGCAGGCTAATGAATATGAATTGTTAAAAAGTGCCATTCTCCAGGCCTATGAATGTGTTCCCGAAGTGTATCGCCAGAGATTTCGTGCTTTCCGTAAATCAGCCAACCAGACTCATGTAGAATTTGCCAGAGTTTTGAAAGATAGTTTTCATCAGTGGTTAAGAGCAGAGAAGGTGTCAGACTTTGACCAGTTAAGTGAACTAATTTTGCTTGAAAAATTCAGAGAGAGCGTCTCGCAGGAGGCTCGATGTATCTTCATGAGAAGGTGTTAAACGTGTGGAGGATGCCGCGGTGCTGGCGGAGAATTTTTTTTGTTTGTTTCATCGAGCCCGTTGGAGACGCCCTCTCTCTTTACAAGGGGGAGGAAGGAGGAACGTCCGCATGGCGAGAGATTTGTACCTGCGAGAGTTGTCCCTCCCACTTATGGCAGAGTTAATAACCGGGCCGTACCTTACGTGCCTTTCAGATCACGTGTGGAGTGCCACTATTGTGGCTACACGGGACACCTCGCGCAGAATTGCTGGAAAAAGGCGAAAGATAGGGCAGCCTTTAAACCTGTGTGTAGCACCCGCGAGACAGGAGCCAGCATGTGATATTGTAACGGTAAAGGGGACGAGTGTTGCTCAAGGCATTAATGTTCCGGTTAGGCCGGTTAATTTGATTTCCACCCTCAGTGAAGATACGCGCGTTGAGAGTGTCGAGAAGGGCGCTGTGTTATTGGAAGGCTCTGTTCTTGAGGGCGCTGAGAAGGACCCAACTCTTGGCACGTACCAAGCGTTTTTGTCCCAAGGTTCTGTGAGCTCCCAGGGGGGGGGAGCAGAACTTACCATTTTAAGGGATTCAGGGGCGTTGCAATCCCTTATGCTTGCAAGTCTTGTTCCCGTGGAGGAAACGGGTAAGAGAGTAGCTATCAGGTCACTGTGGGGATTTAAGTCAGTGCCGCTCGCTGAAGTGAAGTTGAGCTGTGGGCTAGTTAATGGGCCCGTGTTAGTAGGGCTGGTTGATCAGCTTCCTGTGACTGGTGTGGATTTCGTGCTGGGGAACGATTTGGCCGGCGGGAAGATGAGCCCGCCTGCCCTGTCTGGAAATCCCAGCATGGTCGCACCCAGTGAGGTGCTCATGAGTAAGCTTGAGCGAGAGGAGCCTGAACTTTTTCCTGTGTGTGAGGTGACCAGTGCTGTGGACGCCTCGCGGGCGCGCCATGAGAGAGACAGAGAGGTCTCGGCAGAGGAAGTTCCTGATGTGGTAGAGAAAAGTCTTGGTCTCGAAGAGTTCTTCGAGGATGTAATTGAACCCTCAGAGGTTCAGGTAGCCATAAATAGCCGGCAAGCCCCGATCGACGCTCAACACCGTGACACTGAGTTGACCCAGTTAAGGGAAGTTTGTCATGGGGATCATGATGGGGTTGGGGTCAGGAGAGATGAACACGAGTTGAGATGTAAGTTAGTGGGAAAACTTAACACCAGTGCTAACGGTGCGCCCCTCGTCCCCACTGCAACTTTTGATGAGCCATTTGAGAGTGTTAGGAGTTTTGATGGGACCCCCTCGAGGGCGTCCACAGTTTATTGTTATCTCTTAACCATGTTGGTCATGGTAACGAGGTATTTTGAGGCGGTGGCCTTTTGTGACACCCACTCCCTAGGTATAGTGGGTGCCTTGCTGAGATTTTTCACTCATTTTGTAATATATGTGGTTTTGAAAGGAGTGGTGAGCTTTGTAATCACCCCAGACCATAGGGAAACTCAGAGTTTGGGTAAAATGTACATGTATATGTTAAATGAGTATTTCCCCAGAGAGCTACAGCCACCAGCGGATCGAGTGGCCTTGTGTGTGGCGCCACAGATGGATGTCAGCGCTGAGGTTAAGGTACAGGCCTCGTACCTGCTGGAGCAAGGTTGGGTTGGGTACGGGAGACACAGATGGAAGTCTCAGTATGTGAACGACAGAGGAAAGACGGTGTGGCCCGGAAGGTGGAAGTGGAGTTGTGCAGAATGATGATTATATTTAGTGAGATGTGGAGTGAATAAAATAAGGTTGTTGTGGTATAATGTTGTTATTATTTTTTTGGTACGAAAATTCTCACTACGAGAATTTTCTATTTTGATGGGGGAAGGTGTGACGAAGGTTCATATTTCCCGCGTATGTGTTGAGAGGTCAAGATGG
This sequence comes from Chionoecetes opilio, assembly GCA_016584305.1. Classification (NCBI taxonomy): domain Eukaryota; kingdom Metazoa; phylum Arthropoda; class Malacostraca; order Decapoda; family Majidae; genus Chionoecetes; species Chionoecetes opilio. The sequence continues at coordinate 95,107 of JACEEZ010025659.1, read as the reverse complement.
CCGGGGCAGAGCGTTAGCCCCGCCCCTTTGGAGGAAATATGGGTAACGAGAGGGTTGCCACCCGCCGCCAGATAGGTCACCCGTATAAAACAGGTCGTGACCCTTGCCTCGCTCTCCACTCCTGACATTTCCACGCTGTGTCGTGTTGTGTTAGGGGCCGCTGTGTCCCACGTGGGGGGGCTTGTGAGTCCTCCTTCTAACCCTTGATACCAGGGTATTGTGAGAATCTTGTGAAGTGTTTTCATCATTATTAGTTCACCGATGTCGGGTAGGCTGTATTTACGGAAAGTGAGAGTAGGAGGGAAGTAGGTGATGAGGCTCAGTAGAAGCGCTCTTTTGTGATTGGAAGGATAACGTTCAGTAGAAGCGTTGTGTGTTAGGTTTAACGTTCAGTAGAAGCGTTGTGTTATGCATAGAGACTCAGTGGAGTCCTCTTGGTTATGTGATGAGGCTCAGTAGAAGCACTCTAAGGTTGTATGTTATGTATAGAGACTCAGTTAGAAGTGCTCTTAAGGTGTTTTTGTGTGTGGAGGCCGGAGGTTAGAGAGAGACGGAAAGTGAGTGAGTGAGATTTGGGCAGCGTTGCGCGTGGTATCTTACCTGCGAGTCTTCTGTGACCGTGCATTCAAGTGTTTATCTGTTGTACCAAGGAATTGGAGTTAAGCGTGTTAATTATATAAGGATTTCATATGTTGATCTAGTTTTAAATATCCTGAATTAACTTAATTAGACCCACGTGTCCCTGGGGCATGGCCTGGGGTGGCGACCTTGTGTCACCGACCGTGACAATATATATATATATACATATATATATATATATATATATACATATATATATATACATATATATATATATATACATATATATATATACATATATATATATACATATATATATATATATACATATATATATATACATATATATATATATATACATATATATATATACATATATGATATATATATACATATATTATATATATACATATATACATATATACATATATATTACATATATATATATATACATATATATATATATACATATATATATATTATACTATATATTATATATCATATATATAAAATTAATATTATATATATATAATTTTATATATTCAAAATTTAATAAAATATTAATATATATATTATATATTTTATAAAATTTTAAATATATATAAAAATAATTACATATATATATATAATTATATTATTTTAATTATATATATAAAATTTATATATATCTAAAATTACTATATATTATAATATATATATATTTATATATTAAAATTTATATTATATATATATTTATATTATATTTATTTTTAAAATATATATTTATATTATATTTTTAATATATTTATTAAATATATATATTTTATAAAATATTTATTATATATATATATATATATATATATTTTATTATATATATATATATAATATATATAAAATATTTATTTATTTTATTATATATAAAATATATATATATTTATTATATTTATATATATATATATATAATATTGTATATATATTTATTATATATATATAAAATATATATATTATTATATATATATTATATATATATTATATATATATATATATTAGGGTGTCCCAAATGCAAGTTTTTGAAATGTTGCACGCTGGTGTGTTTTTCCCAGTTTTCTCATAGTAAAAGTTTTGCGTTGAAATTTTGGGCAAATTGAGAAATATTTAGGGGTCCCGACAAAGTGAAACATTTAGGTGACGTGACTCAAATTTCAGGGTTTTTTTCTAAATTTCCTTTTTTTCTCCCTCAGGTTAGCAACATGGCAACAAGAGCCGCTAGTAATCTTTGGCTGATCGACAAGGCCCAATCGATGAAATCACCGGAGCCCGGCTACCATCGAAGGAGCAGGTCCTCCCCGCACTACCACCCCCACCGGGGGGAGGGGGAAAGAGGGCGAGCGAGAGCACGAAGAGGTTCTCCCCTTCCAGATTCTCCCCTGGTGGAGGAGGTTCTCCCCTTCTGGTCGCGCGCCGGGATTCCGACAACTACAGTAATACACGCCGACCCAAGCTGTCAAAGCTGGTAAAGGCGTACAATGACCTCAAGAAGAACAAGAACAAAGACAGGCCGAAACATCATATGGATAAGGAGATTTTCAAAGGAGATCTCCAAGAAATCTTCGACCTCGCACACTCCTCCTCTCTCCAACGGGCAGACGTGCAGGACGAGGACAAGGAGTTCCTACGGGGTCAGAGAGAAGACAGAGGGGAATCATCCATGGCTGGAATTGACCTCGTGACGTGAAGAAGGTGGAAAAAGCAGGTCAAAGCACGGAAACTCGACTCAAGGGGCTCCGGGAACGTGAAGACAGCGACATTGCCAGGCTGACTGAAAGGGGGGAAAATCCCAAGCCAAACCCAGTAGCAGCAGCAGCAGTCCTGTGTCGACGACGTCATCCCCGGGCTCGTGGATTCCGAAGCCAAGGAAAAAACTCAAACAGTCGCCATCGATCTCCGTGAAGGATCTTAACCTCATTTCAACTTGGGATCGAGAAAAGTTGTCGGTGCGGCAAGCAACGTAAACGTTCGCAGCTACCGCTCAAGTTCTTGGAATGGACTTGGAGTATGGCGGTCCGAAGAGCACGGTCCATCGAGCACGGAATTGCGGGGAGAGAGCAAGCCGCCGAGAAGATCGTGAACTGTGGAACCAGGAGATACCTGAGAGGTTGGTCCTGCATTGGGACGGAAAACTCCTCCCGTCCCTCTCTGGCGATACGGAGGACCGCATCGCCGTCCTCCTCACAGGGGAAGATGACGCCAATTTCCCTTTTCTTGGGGTCCCGGCAAGCTCGGATTCGACGGAAAGAAACGTGGCTGCAGTGGTCTTGAAGGAGGGGACGAAGCGGGCGTCAGGGACAAGAATCATCGCCTTCTGTTTCGACACCACGGCTTCGAACACTGGCATGGTGAAAGGTGCTTGCATTCGGATTGAGGGAAGAACTCGGACGAAGCTTGCTTTGGTTGGTCTGGGCCGCCATCATGTCCACGAGGTGATCCTCAAGGATGTCTTCGAAGCCAGCCTCGGCTCTTCCTCTGGTCCCGACATTGGAATCTTCAAAACGGACTCCGTGATCGATGGTCCTTCTTGGGTTCCTCGCAGAGAGAGACGGTGGAAACATCGGAGGACCCCGTGGAGTTCTTCGCCACCAAAGACACTGCCAGCAGCTGAAGGACGGACGCATTGGGCCCTTTCCGAGGAGGGTCTGATGTCGAAGAAAAACCCTCCCAGGGAGGACTATGAAGAACTTCTCCGTCTCTCCTACCTGTTCCTCGGGGGTGAAGGTCCAGCCAAACCATTCCGCCGTCCTGGAGCTCTCCATCAAGCCCGGGGGATGGCCAAGGCCATCTACTGCCTCAAGCTTCAGATGCTGAAATCCCAGCTGTCGCTGACTGGTCGAGAGAAGGGCCCGGAGTGGAACGGTGGCCCTCTTTGTTGCTCTGGTGTACTGCAAGCCAAAGGCATGAGGCACCGATCTCTGTGAAAGCTCCGTTGAATGACGTGCTCTTCCTCGAGATCCCCAAGACATACCTGACCAAACCGTTGCCAAGGCAGCAGAACAAGCCCTGCGACGCCACCTGTGTACGTTTCCGAGGAAAACGCGGGACTGGCCTTCTTTTGACTCAAGGATTGATGTGGAGGAGAAGAAGCAGATGGTCAAGGCACTGGACAAGCCCCCCTCGAAGAAGGAACTCAAGCGATTGGAGGGAAAAAAGATGACTATTCTTCCTCTCTCTCGTCCTTCGTCACTTTGAAGACACGGTCCCTTTCTTTTAGAAACTCGACGCGGACGAGGGCTTCCTGGTAAAGGACCCGGGATTGTGGGAGGAGGACGACCGATTCAAGGACGCTCGGAAACGGGGGACTTTTGGCCTCCGAGTGGTCAACGATGCCGCGGAGCGGGCATCGCCCTAGTCCAGCGCTACCTGGGTCCAAGAAATCGGCCGCACAGGAGAAGTATCTCCTCCAGTTTGTCCACCACCATCGGAAACTTGTGGGGCGGGAAAAGAAGGGCCCTTTAAAAGAAGGGTTTCTGAATGGAACAATGAAACTGTCTGTTTTAGTTTCCCTTTTAAGTTTTTTTTCTAAAATGTGGATGTTTTTAGTTTTTTCTTTGTTTTTTAAGGTTATTAGAAAATTGTTCAGTTTTGTCGCGACCCCAAATATTCTCCGAATTTCATCTAATTTCACAGGAAATCCCTTTTTAGCATGTGTGAACAGAAGTAAAACATGAGCAAGTGAAAAAAACATGTTTCATTTTTTCCCTCTATGATCTTGGGACACCCTAATATATATATATATACTCGAACTCAGGGCATCGGGCTACAGGTATATATTTCTTCCTCTGCTTTGAGCAACCCACTTATGCTCTCTCTCTCTCTCTCTCTCTCCAAGGTAATGAATCGAACTATACATAATTATCTACATTACATTTTTTTATTAACATCACCAATACTACATGAAAAAAGAGTGATTGAAGAAAGACCCTGTAAATAGATTAAACACTTAACTACTAGAAGAATTAAGAGAAATGAGATTGGTTACCTAAGTGAATATACACATTATGCACATTAAATACTCTGGTTTGTCTATTATGTCTATGAATGTGTCTACGTATAAAGCTGTCCATCTGTGAGTCTGTCTGTCACTCTTTCAACCACACACACACACACACACACACACACTGACACACACACCTCAGAAGCTCTTTAACATAGAACTGCGACACCACCAGTAGTAGTAGTAGTAGTAGTAGGTCTGTCTGTCTGTCACTCTCACAAACACACACACACACCTCAGAAGCTCTTAAGCATATCTCTGTGGCACCATCAGTAGCCGTAGTGGTGGTGGTGGTGGTGGGGGCCCTTAGAAAGGGATGTCTTCTGTGTCCTTGACGCGCTTCCGGATGGTGGTGGACGAGTCTGTCCCCATGGAGTTGGCAAGACGGAAGCGCTTCTCCGTCAGAAACACATCCTCCTCCTGGGCCTTCTCCAGCATGTATTTAGAGAAGCGCTGTGACTGCGGCAGCATACTGTGGGAGGGAGGGAAGGAAAGCCTGGTTAGGGTGTGTGTGTGTGATGGTGTTTGTGTGTGTATTTACCTAGCTATATTTTATAGGGCCTGAGCTACACTCCTATGGCCCCGCTACATTTCATCATTCATCCTTAGTGTTGGGGGAAGCCACTACATTGAGAGGCGAGTCACAAACTCCCAGCTAACCCCGTACCCATTCCCTCTGGGGGACGGGGTTTGATGTCCTCCTCCAATATTCCATTTGATGATAGTGGGCAAAACTATGCTTGTCAGTTTCGGTGGTTTCGGGGGCCCCGAAAACATCTCGCTTCGCACGGACTTTTACTAAATTTTTTAAACTTAACATTTCTGTAATTGAATCAAAATCCCCCCTCTAACTAACCTATCCTGCCCCAATTCACCTTTCCTAACCATTTCTGGGAGAACACACTTCTATTTAGCTTGGGGGGGGGGTTTAACGAGGGAAAACGGCAAATTTCAGCTATAAACGAAAGTTGATTCATTCAAAACATCATAAAAAGCCAAAAAGAATATTAATCTTTAAAAATTGTGGAAAAAACAAATATAACCCAAGACACTCCTCACAATGAGAGGTACACCTTCAGGAGACTCGGAGCCACCAATCACTTACCGTGCGTCACAGAGGCATAACATTGTACGCTAAACATTCAGAAGAGGGACCAACCTGTTTTTTTTATTAAACCCTTTTTTTCGCATAAATTTTGATGTGTTTTGAAATACAGTAAACCCTCACTATAACGAACCAATTAGGGGGAAGGGGGTGACATTATATTCTAAATTCGTTATATCCGAGGGATCCAAACTTTTCGCATGACAAACTTTGCTCGTTATATGAGATGAAAGTTCGCTATTTCAAACCGTTTCCGTGTATATTGAACTTTGTTTGTTACATTAGATGAAAGTTTCTATACTTATGTACATGCAGCCATCACAAATACTACAAGCATACAGGAAAATTTAAACGCTATGTGGTGAGACCTCCTCCTTCTCCTCCTCCACCTCCTCCTCCACCTCCTCTTCCTCTTCCTCTTCCTCCTCTTCCTCTTCCTCTTCCTCTTCCTCTTCCTCTTCCTCTTCCTCTTCCTCTTCCTCTTCCTCCTCCTCCTCCTCCTCCTCCTCTTCCTCTTCCTCTTCCTCTTCCTCTTCCTCCTCCTCCTCCTCCTCCTCCTCCTCCCCTAAAGTCATCTAGTATACAGTACATGCAGTGCCGCAGTCCTATACCTCCTTAAGGGCACAGGAGGACTTGAGCTGATGTGTTTCCACTCGGGCCGCCAAAGCCAGACTGATCGGCGCGCAGCCGTGTACCGCCCGGTCAACTTTCTTTTTTCACAGCCGCCGTCCGACCTGCGTGTACATGTTCGGCCGGCCCACCATCGAACCAAAGCCCGCATTTACCTAATTTATTCGGTAAATCCCCGCATATATTGGACTGGCAGAAAAAATTTGTTAAAGCCAAAAAAATATATATAGAGGTCCGTGTAAGCAAGGGTTTACTGTAATTATATCGTCTTTCTTGGAATTCACTTATTTTTAATACCCCCCCCCCCCTTACTGCTGGAAAAAAGATATTTCCAAGGAAAATGGACAGCAATTACCGTATTTGCCGGCGCATAAGACGCACCTCCGCATAAGACGCACCCCTATTTTACAAGGTGGTTTTGAGAAGAAAAATATTTGGTGTTTTTGATTGGAAAAAAAAAAATCGTAAATTTATCATGTTAAAAAAAAAAAAAAAAGGATTTGTAGGGGAAAGCAAATGATTATGAGCCTGTACCTCGATACAATATTCACAGTGCAATGAATGTGAATGAAAAATTATACTTGTTAAAATGTAAAGGGAATGACAGGGTAACCAAAATCGGTCATAATATATTGCAGGATGCCTCCACGAATTGATATTCTAATATTTTGCTACCTATGACATATAGCTTAGATTTAATGTTGTAGGTATGCCTTTGTTGCTTTTCTGCTTATGTGTTTAGACTTTGTGGAAAATTTGCAGTATAGATATTGGTATTATTTTGGTAGTGGGCTTTCACAAGTCCTAGGACTCTTACCTACATCATCGTGTAGCTTTCTCCATTCTGAGTATTTTGAGCCCCATTTCCCATGGCGCAATTGAATAATAATGGCATTACACGTACTACCGAAAACCTACCGTTATTTCAGCCAGGTTAAGTTAGGTTAAATCAGATTAGGCTTGGTTAGAGGTGGGGTTTGGTTTAGTAACAGATGATACAGAGAAAAAACGAATACAGGAGAACCTCATTTAACCGGCATTTAAAACAACGGCAGCCTCAAAACAACAGCACTAATCGACTCAGGCATAAATTAGGTATAATTATTTCAAAAACTGAGAAAATTGGCAGAAATTTAGTTGGGCAAGGCTGTGGTCTACACAGACTCCCTCTCTCCACTCCACCTCCTCCTCTCCCGCCATCCACGATCCTCTACGTCCCTCGTCCACACCATCCAGAGGGCCCTTCACCTTACCAACGAGGGGTGGGAGATCGCCTTCCAGTGGGTTCCCTCCCACGCTGGTATCCCAGGCAACGAGGTGGCTGATTCTGCTGCCAGGATGGCCTTAACAGATGTAAACACGACACCCTTCCCTCTGCCGCTCTCCACAGCCACACGCCTCATCTCCTGGGTCTGCCGCTCCACCTTTTTTTTTTTTTTACTTTTTTTTTTTTTTTTTTTTTTTTTTTTACAAAAATGGGTAACACAAAGCCCGCTTAGTTGCCAGTCCCTATAAAGAAGACAGTAAGAGAATAAAATAAAAACAGAGGGGTAGGCCAATTTAGTTCTGGAGGTGTCTTGTTATTCTTCTTTTGAAAAGATTTAAGTCATAGGAAAGTGGAAAAATAGAAACAGGAAGAGTTCCAGAGTTTACCAGTGAAAGGGATGAAAGAGTAAAGATACTGATTAACTCTTGCATTAGGAAGATGGACAGAATAGGGATGAGAATGAGTAGAAAGTCTTGTGCAGCGAGGCCGCGGGAGTGGGGGAGGCATGCAGTTAGCAAGTTCAGAAGAGCAGTGAGCATGAAAATAACGGTAGAAGAGAGCAAGAGAAGCAACATTGCGGCGGTGATTTAAAGATTGAAGACAGTCAGTCAGAGGAGAGGAGTTAATGAGACGAAAAGCTTTTGACTCAACCCTGTTTAGGAGAGCTGTATGAGTGGATCCTCCCCAAACACGTGAGACATACTCCATACATGGGCGGATAAGGCCCCTGTAGAGAGCAAGCAATTGGGAGGGAGAAAAAAAAGGACGCAGATGCCACAGCACACCTTAACTTCTTAGAAGCTGTTTTAGCAAGAGATGAGATGCGAGATTTCCAGTTCAGATTTTTAGTAAAGGATAGTCCTAGAATGTTCATTGTAGAAGAAGGCGACAGTTGAGTGTCATTGAAGAAGAGGGGATAGTTATCTGGTAGGCTTTGTCGAGTAGATAGGTGAAGAAATTGGGTTTTTGAGGCATTGAACAAAACAAGGTTTGCTTTGCCCCAATCAGAAATTATAGAAAGATCAGAAGTTAGGCGCTCGGTGGCATCTCTCCGTGAATCACTTGGTTCCTGTTGAGTTGGACGTCTAATAAACGACGTTGAAAAATGCAGGGTAGAATCATTAGCGTAGGAGTGGATAGGGCTTTGAGTTAGACTTAGAAGATCATTAATGAATAATAGAAAGAGAGTGGGTGATAGGAGAGAACCCTGGGGAACACCACTATTGATAGATTTAGGAGAAGAACAATGTCCGTCTACAGTAGCTGCAATAGAACGGTTTAAAAGGAAACTTAAGATGAAGGTACAGAGAGAAGGATAGAAACCGAATGAGGGTAGTTTGGAAATTAAAGATTTGTGCCAGACTCTATCAATAACCTGGAATAACACACTCGGCGATGCCCTCCGCATCACCTCCATGGGTCAATACCGCAGTGATTCTTCACCCCAGCCGTGGATACGGAAAAAGTCCCGCGTCCTGGATGTCACTCTCGCACACCTCTGCCTGGGGCACACAACACTCACGGCTCACCTCCATCGCCTCCGTCTGTCCCCTGACCCCCACTGCCCTTGGTGCATGAATTTTCCGGAGACTATTGAACACTTTCTGCTGCAGTGTCCGCGCTTCCACTCACACCGTGTAGTGCTACGCTCTCAACTCCTCGCCCTGAACGTCACCACCTTTGACCTACTGTTTTGACACCCTTTGTTCCTTTGACACCCTGTTGGCGGCGGCTGGCGTCCATCCCTCCCGGCAACACACCGTCATCCGCCTCACCTGTGCCTTCCTGAGGAAGACAGGTCAACTACTACTGCGCCTGTGATAGCATCATAGGACATCACCAGGGCTCATAGTGTTCCCCAAGGGATCCTCGCAGCCCTAAAACAACAACAACAACCTCCAGAAACCACAGTATTTATTGGGATTTTGGGCGATTCCATAAGAGTAACTCAAAACAACGCCAAAATGAGTTATCCGGCATGCGCTCCCCCCCGAGGGTGCCGGATAAATGAGGTTCTCCTGTATTACCTATAATATGGCAGTGTGAAACGTAGCAATGTTTGCGGGGCGGACCTGGAGGGGCAGGTTGCCCCTCCATGTATTGGAGCCGTGGCGGCGGAGCACCGTTTAGTGTAACACGTCTATTTGTTTGAATGTAAGAAATTCTAAGGATGTGATGAGACGGTGCCGTGTCACCATGATTTTATGGTGTGATTCGGCCTTGAGGCGGACGCTGTGGCGCCGTGATGGGTCTTGGTCTTGGTGTACCGTGTGGAAGACTTTTGTCCCGTCTACAGGTATCGTTGCGGCCTTTTTACTAGCCCTCTTTCATACAGTTTCCTTATCCGTAGAGGTACAGGGGTGAGGATTGAGGGGTCGAGGTGGTACAAAGGCCTATGTTGTCTCCTATCCCACCTTGCTTACCACTGTAGCGGCGCTAACACACACACGCACATACACACCTGCATCGGCTTAGGCCACCCCCCTATCTGGGACCAGGATTAGAGGCCCGAGGGTGACCTGACGCTGACCTGACTTGTCCTCGCCGACACAACTGCAACACCAGCCAGGTAATTCAGTCAGGCACAGGACACACAGAGACACACACGCCGCACACCTCTTGTCCCCACGTTGTACAATGACTCGCTGTCAAATACACAACAAAGCCACGACGCCCTTTCTCCATCCTTGTGTGTATAGACAGACTCCCCAAGATACTACACCACCCTCTCACCGCTCACACTCCTCCTACAAATAAAACTTTAAGACGCTTTGTTTCACTATTCCATTTATCAACAATACTCATTCCAGCGAAGATTCCATCATCATTTTCTGCCTCCCTTCTATCATCTCCTTCCAGCTGTTGTGTCAACTTGTATGGCCCGAGTCGAATGCGGGTCAAGGTGACATCTAATATGCGGGATGTTTGTCTTTTCCATGGGTGTGGGCAGGAGTCTGAGCGGTAATGACCCATGGTGGATGCGCGGAGGGCGTCGCCGAGTGAGGTATCCCAGGTGAAGCGGCAGACCTGAGATATCAGACGTTTTACAATGGAGAGCAGCAGTGGGGGGTGGATGATGTTTACATCTGACACAACCATCTTGGCAGCAACAATCGCTATCTTGTTGCCCCAGCTCTTTTTTTCTCTTAACCCCTTCACTGCGGATATCAAATTCATAGGCCTACCCCCCTGTGCGGCAGGTTTAATTAAAATATAAAATAATTACTGATCATATTTTAAAGTGCCTAAATGAATAGGATGCTCATTCCTTACCAGAAAATCTATGTTTGGTCTTGGTGGAGGCTACCAGCTAAGTGAAGAGTTACGTCAAAGTGCAGCAACAGGGCCGTCACCGTGCTGCCAGACGCACAATGAAACTACTTACTACTCAACATAATACAGCTTATTTTGGTACATAAATGCTTCATTCATGCATTCATTCATACTTCTGTTTTATATCCATCAAGAATATATTGACTATCTTGACTATTTAGCCTCGCCATTGAAGTAGAGGGCGCGGCAGCGTCAACACGTCGTACTGTACCACTTGACCTTATTAGTCACACTAACTCACGCAAGCAGAAAAAGAGGTTATATTATATCGCAACACTTGACACTGTTGCCATACAAGCCTATCACAACGAATATTTACCCATAATATCATTGAGCGCGCAGTTTAAATACAGAAACCATATATGTACCAGCCGCAGCGAACCCTTAAATAGCTGAGAGACCGTATTTGTACCAGCCGCAGTGAAGGGGTTAAACTCCAACCTTTTCTTAGTATTATGCATTACAGTTGATAGCAGTTACAAATTTGTGCTCAGTAAACTACTGCTCAACACAGATCACTCCAGACCCCTTTAGTAATATACCACCGGCTGTTCTGCATTCTCTGCCCGACCTCTCATTCGCTAATATGGCCGCATTAGACGCAGGGTGAACTTTGCATTCCTTTTTAAGGGAAAAAACTGTGTCTTATGCGCCGGCAAATACGGTAATACAATGCACATCAAAAACTGTCAGAAAAAAGTTTCGTCCTCGTAAATATCTTACCTACAAAATGAATGCCCCAGCCCAGTGCCAATGTATCCTTGGTGCACCAGCCATGTTGTGATCGCCGGCCATCACCCGCGACCCTGCCATCACCACTAACTTCTAACTAGATCTAACCTGCTATCCTAGTAGTGAGGCATACATTTCTAACTAAATCTAACATAACCCTAGCCCAAACCTAACCCCAAATCTAATCTCCTGACTTAAGAGGAAAAATTGGTAAAGATTTGTATCAACAATGCAGTCATATCTCGTTAACTACCATTTGGAGGACTATAGTCAGCTTCAGCATATAGTGGATACTACCTATACTTCAGGAAACCAAAAATATAATACTTGCACTGGAAACCAGCAAAAAATTTCTTATTTACATTGAGTGTGAAGCGGTGGAGGGCGCTCCGCCTGGCTTGGTGGCGGTGGGCCCGGGGGAGAGGGGGGGACCGGGCGACGCCATGCACGACTTACAGCTAATTAAAACTAATTAATGTTAAAAAAAACTAAACTTACCTAAAGCTAACCAAAAGGTAACCTCAAACTAACCTAAACATAACCTAACCTGGCCTCCAAGCCATGGCGGGGCGCCTTCCACCGCTTCACATCCATGTAAATAAGCCCATTTTTTATGGTTTCCGGTGCTTGTATGCATTATATTTTTGGTGGTTATAATGGACGAGAACTGTGCGGTCGCTACCGCCGTTACGTTTTCTTATTTTTTGTTCAGTATACAGTGCATTATTTATCCATTTCCACGTAAACTTTATAACTTTTAACTAACTTATACTTATAACTTATTAACTAAACTATAGGGTATCTATATAAACTAGATAATTTTTGTCCGTGATTTTGACCAAAGTAACAGCTTGCCAAGAGGTTTGAAGGTTAGTAGAAGACGTGTACGTATTATTTTATGACAGGACCAAACTTCCCTACACAATTGGGAGCATGGTTTTTGTTTACCTTATTGTATTCTAAGACATTTTCTCTTTGAGCTTTCCGTCGCAAATAAATGGTTTCGGAGATACAGAACATTTTAGGTGGGAGGAGGAATACATCTCCTTGTATACAAAATGCCTGCATCTTCCTCTTCTTGTGACCTGCATCGCTTTTGTTTGGTATTTTATTAAACTTTCTTATTATTAGACCCAGTTAGGAGGTTAAAGGTTAGGTAAGGTAAGGTAAGGTAAGGTAAGGTAAGGTTAGGTTAGGTTAGGTTAGGTTAGAATAGGTAAGGTAAGGTTCAGGTTAGGTTAGGTATGGTAAGGTTAGGTAGCCACGGGTGCGCCTCCGAAACAAAAGCGATGCAGGCCACAAGAAGAGGAAGAGGGAGGCATTTTGTAAACAAGGAGACATATTCTTCCTCCCACCTAAAATGTTCATATCTCCGAAACTATTGATTTGCGACGGAAAGCTCAGAAAAAATGTCTCTTAAAATACAATAAGGTAAACAAAAACCATGCTCCCTATTGTGTAGGGAAGTTTGGTCCTATCGTAAAAATTTACCGACGTGTATGACAAAATATTTGTCCTTCATAAGGTAGTAAGGGAGATAAGGCAGGGCGATAGCCGCGATACAACGAATCTTTACCCATTACACATAAAAAATAAATATTCAGGAAAAGCAAGTTTCGGCCTCGAAATCGGTGAATGCTGACTACCGAACTTTTACTGTAAATCTGGTTCATTTATAGTTTCACCCAACCAACGATTTTCTGATGCGCCTTATGTTTTTCTGGTGTGTTTTTGTGTTTTGAATGAATCTGCTAACCGTTTCTGTCGCAATTTTTTTTTTTTTTTTTCGCAAGTGACAAAAAAAACAAATAAATGAACCTAAACCTAACCTAACGTTTACCTAACTAACTAACTAACTATGTATATATATATATATATATATATATATATATATATATATATTATATATATTATATATATATATATATATATATAATATAAAAAATAAAAAATATTATCTACCTAAAAACCTTTTCTAGTTAGGTAAAGGTTAGGTTATGGTTAGGTTCATTTTTTTGTAGTTTTTTGTTATTTTTGCAAAAAAAAAAAAAAGTAAAAAAAAAATTGCGACAAACAGTTAGCAGATTCATTGGTAATAATGGGGGAGAGTTTCACGGTCTATTTCAGAGACACCGACTAGTTTTTCCTGGCCTAAAACAGGTGCTTTTTCTAATGGAGATAGTCTTTGTTAAGGTATAATTGGATGATAGTGACTTCACTTGCGTTACAACCTCTACACTCGATCATTTCAACTGACTAACTGAAGGGTGATACAAATTTTAGAAGCCTTGTTTTAATTAAGAGCCCATGATTGGCCGCGTGGCCAATTATAATGGCCTTTGATTGGCTATTATATTAGTGTTCCTGATTGGCTGAATAAAAAATATATTGGCTTGTCATTGGCCTACCTGTAGCTGCTCTGATTGGCTCCCCGCCAAAAAGGTGTGAAATCTGTGAGTAACGCAAAAGTTTCCTATTTCGCTTCATTGGCCTGACTCGGCTTGGTCTGTCTCGTAGGTCAGTAGGTCACAGAGTCAGTGTCGAAAAAGGGTTTGATGGTGGAGGGTGTGTCTGGCTGCCCTATAGACAACAAAAGGATAATTTCAATATATACATAACTTTTTTATATTGAGCGCAAGTAGAGTAGTGGTGTACAGTATACTGAGCAAACTTTTTGGTATTATTTTACGATGGCACCAAACTTCCCTACACAATTAGGAGCATGGTTTTTGTTTATCTTATTGTATTCTAAGAGACATTTTCTCATTGAGCTTTCCGTCGCAAATCAATAGTTTCGGAGATATAGAACATTTTAGGTGAAGGAGGAATATATTATATATGTCTCCTTGTTTACAAAATGCCTCCCTCTTCCTCTTCTTGTGACCTGCATCGCTTTTGTTTGGTATTTTATTAAACTTTTTTATTATTGGACCCAGTTAGCAGGTTAAAGGTTAGGTAAGGTTAGGTTAGGTTAGGTTAGGTTAGGTTAGGTAAGGTAAGGTAAGGTAAGGTAAGGTAAGGTTAGGTAAGGTAAGGTAAGGTTAGGTAAGGTTAGGTAAGGTAAGGTAAGGTAAGGTAAGGTAAGGTTCAGGTTAGGTTAGGTTAGGTAAGGTAAGGTAGCCACGGGTGCGCCTCCGAAACAAAAGCAATACAGGTCACAAGAAGAGGAAGAGGGAGGCATTTTGTAAACAAGGAGACATATTCTTCCCCCCACCTAAAATGTTCTATATCTCCGAAACTATTGATTTGCTACGGAAAGCTCAGAGAAAATGTCTCTTAAAATACAATAAGGTAAACAAAAACCATGCTCCCAATTGTGTAGGGAAGTGTGGTGCCATCGTAAAAATTAACCAATTTTTTTTTAGAAAACGTGAGTAGTAAGGTCTGTAGCGAACGTGAAACTCTCCTCCATTATAACAGATTCATTCTAAACACATAAAAACACACCAGAAAAACATAAGGCGCATCAGAAAATCGTTGGTTGGGTGCGACTATAAATTAACCGTAAATCTTTACCCGAATCTTACCCGTCACTGCCTACTCGCGCTATAGCGTGCAACGTAAAAAATAAAAAAAATAAAAAATAAAAAAAAAAAAAAATTATATCCCAAAAGTGTCATCCCGCCCCTGCCAGTGTGGACTCACTGGTACATGAGGCCGAACAGTCCCCCCGCGGCAATGGCGCCCAGAGCAATCCTGTTCCTGATCCTGTACGTCTTGGTGCCGCGCGTGCGGCGGTTGTAGTACGGGTCCTCGCCGGCCATGGCGACAACCAACACAGATACACAGGCAACACAAAGCACACAGCGCGGCGGCCTGTCTCCCTCACACCTGTCTCGCCACAATGTAAACAAAGGTCGCGCCGAGTACCGCGCCTGCCTGTTGTACGGGATCACAATAAAAACATGCACGCAAATCTGTGGCTGTGAAACGGCGCAGCCATCCTACCGTAGATAACAGTGAAGTCGCCACCTACAGTGAAGTCGCCAGGCATCAAATATTACGAATTATAGCATCACTACTGATTTTTATGTGCCACTGAAGATTTTACACAGTAGTTTATAAAATATCATGACTGAATAATCTACCCTGTTTCAGCGTTGTTTTATGCTTTATATCTGCAAATATAACTTGCGCATTTTGCTTCTCACGTTTTTCTTCGCGCGATGACAGACAGTAAACAGTAGCTTTTCGGGCGACAGGACGCAGACTTGCCAGATCTTTCAAACTTGAATAGAATTTATTTTCACGTTGGCAGAGGAATTTTTATATATCCAAGCATCTTCCGCAGCTAATATATATAGAGACTTGTTTTACTTTACCTCTAATTTCCCTGAATTCCCCAGAGTGGCGACTCAACTGTTGAGTTAAAATACTAGCTGGCGACTTTACTGTAGTAGGTATAGTGAGGTCGCCACTCGGTTTTATTTTTGTCATTTGTTCATTTATAGCCCTAATATAACACAGATGAAGACACAAAATGACCAGACTTTCCAGATAGACCATTCTAACTTTCCTGAAATCATGGATGTAGAAATGTAACTATTACCGCCACCACACGTCTGTAAATAACAAAGAAACTTAGACCTGGCGACTTTACTGTTATCTACGGTAGCTGTATACATGCCATCAAAGTATCATAACAACGCCTAATTGAAAACAGTATTACTTGCATATGATCTTCATGCTATGAATACTGAATGAGATGAGTATTAATGGAATACATAAACCAAAGACTACTCTATACTGGACTTGCTACTCATTTTGGGCTATTTCCAGTGGAGGCCAGTTTTGCGATTCCTGCCATTTTCGAACATCACTCCCTTTTCCCTTCCTATGGTTTATCAGTATATATGATATACCGTTATCTTCGTAAATGTTTGTTCTAAAATATTATCAAATAAAAAACAGTAAAATGCAATAAAGAAATGCCATTATGAGAGAGTTAAGAAATAGGCATGAACTTAATATTCACTTGAACTCATCGCCATTTAATATTTTGCAAGAAAACATTTTAGATGCTAGCGATAGAAAGAAGCGGATTTTCATTAGCTTTCCATTGCTATATTTTGTTTTCTGATAAATGAATCATAACCATGCATAAATTAGCGTTAACTAAAAAAATAACATCTATCGGGATAATTACCCGATGGATGATGTTATTTATTTAGTTAACGCTAATTTATGCATGGTTCTAATTCATTTATCAGAAAATGAAATATAGCAATGGAAAGCTAATTAAATTCCGCTTCTATTGATATGTTGCATGTAAAAAGTCTTAACGCAAAATATCAAATTGCGATGAGTTTAAGTGAATATAAGTTCATGCATATTTCTTCAGTCTCATAATGGAATTTCGTTAGTGTATTTTAGTTTTTTTATTTGATAATATTATAGAACAAACATTCACGAAGATAACAGTGTATCATTTATACTGATATGCCATAGTCTACTGTATTCATGGAACACTTTTTTACTTGCCGATACGATTGATGATGTTATTTTTTTAGTTAACGCTAATTTAGGCATGGTGGTAATTCATTTATCAGAAAACGAAATATATCAATGGAAAGCTAATGAAAATCCGCTTCTTTCTATCGCTAGCATCTAAAATGTTTTCTCGCAAAATATTAAATGGCGAAGAGTTTAAGTATATATTGAGGTCATGCATATTTCTTCACTCTCTCATAATGGCATTTCTTTAGTGTATTTTACTGTTTTTTATTTGATATTATAGAACAAACAGTTACGAAGATAACGGTATATCATATGTACTGATAAACCTTAGGAAGGGAAATAGGGGTGATGTTAAAAAATGGCAGGAATCGCAAAACTGGCCTCCACTGGTCATGGGCGGGTTGGCGCGGGGCACGAGTAGCAAGTCCAGTATAGAGTAGTCTTTGCATAAACATTTACGGGGCGACGTCAGAAAAGACAGGATGCATGCCCGCGCTCTGATTCGCCAGGATCTTGAAAGCACCACCCACACCCAAAATAGTATATTTTTTCCGAAGAAAGTAAAATTTACTCCCGAGTGTATCATGTCGGTTAGCAGAGAACCTATCGCAGGGCATGAATACGAACATTTCAACCATGTGTAGCCTACCTAAAAGTCAAGATTCACGAGGAATAGCTAGGATGGCTGCGCCGTTTCACAGCCACAGATATCATGGCAGTTATCCATACCATTCAATCATGTCGAGATGAAGGACACTCAAAAGAGTAGACAAAAAGTGGGCGGAGCTTAAAAAAGTATACTTCTGCTCCTGAACGCTCTCCACAAAATACGCCTTAAAAAGGTCAAAATACTTGAATCCAGACACAGTCATGTTCTTAATTAATTAATATTAGCCGAAATTTTACCCAAAATAGTATGTTAATACCTGTGTGTAGAGGAAGGGCATGGCATCGTCGTGTGGGTCTTCTGAGGAGTGGCTGCAGTTCTTGGCACAAAGCCAGAATTTCATGCCTAGGAAATCTGTAGTGCCTCAACAAATTTTCCTCTGACACATCCGTAGGGACATGTCTCTGAACCTCCTCTCACGCTGTCGAGGACGGTCATAGGCCAGCAGAGCAACCACTAATGCCTCCATTTTTACCTCAAAGACAGCCTGCAAGACACATGAGCCTCACAAGTTTGCCACACGTTTGTCAATGTGAAGCTATCGCTAGGTTAATGTACATATGTTAAATGACAATGTAACAACTATTGAGTTGAGAAATTAAACAAATACATCATATTTCAAGGTACTAAACACGAACTAGCGCTATTATACACAATCAACATGGAATAGGGTGATACAACTTACATTTTTGGTGCTTGTTGATGTTGTTGTTTTAGAGCCGCGAGTTCAGGAAGGCACAGTCTCACAGGTGAGGCGGAGGACAGCGTGTTGACGTGAGGGGGGACGCCAGCCGCCGCCAGCAGGGTGGGCAGGTCAAAGGTGGTTACGTTCAGGACGAGGAGTTGAGACTGTAGCACTACACGGTGGGCGTGGAAGCGCGGACACTGCAGCAGCAAGTGTTCAATGGTTTCTGGGACGTTCCTGCACCAGGGGCAAGGGACAAGGTGCTGTGTTCGTTGATGTCTTGCCGCTTCAAATCTCACTCTCGTAGGGAGCTAAGGGTGGTCCCGAACACCCTTAGCCCCACGGTCTCGTAACCAGTGACAAAATGTAACTGCACTTATTCCAAAAAATATGTTAGTGCCCAATAACGAAATAATACCGAAATTTCGAGCGCGCCCACTCCCACCGTCTATATCAATCAATCATTAGGGGCATACACCAGGGGGCGCGTTGCCTCGCCCACCCTACGACGCCACTCCCGGGGGTCACCAAGCGCGAGTTCCCATGCAGGCTCCTTTCCCATACCAAGCAGCTCTCGACAAGAAACATCACCTTGCCCCAGCCACGAGCCTTGTGGGCGCCCCCTTGGCCTCCTCCACGCCGGATTGTCTCTTACAGATACAATCCGATGGGAAGAATCGGTTTCAGGGTAGCATGCCACATGCCCATATAGCCGAAGTTGGCGCTGACGGACTATGCAGGTAATAGGCCTCGATTCAGTCTCACGGTGCAATCGCTGATTTGACACGTAATCATCCCAGCGATACCCCTTGATTCTGCGAAGACACTTATTACCAAAGGCATTGATTCGTCTCTTCAAGTCACTATTTAGTGTCCATGTCTCACAACCATAGAGTAAGACAGGGATCACAAGCGACTTGAAGATCCGGATCTTTGTCCTCCTGCAAAGGTAACGACAACGCCAAATACTCCCGCTGAGCGAGTCCATAACACCATGGGCTATGCCAATCCGCCGCAAGACTTCTTGACGTGACCCGCCGTCATTATGGACTGCGCTACCCAGGTATGTAAAACTTTCCAAGATCTCAATGTCCTCGCCGCACGCATGAACAGACTGTACTGCTTCATCTAGTAAGTCTCCAAATACCTGGACCTTGGTCTTGAGCCAGGAGACCTCAAGTCCCAAAGACTTTACCTCCTCGTGCAGCGCCTCGAGAGCCATCACCAGGACCTCCAGCGACTCAGCAAAGATTACTGCATCATCGGCAAAAACAAGATCAGTGATCTTGGTGTTGCCGACGGATGCTCCACAATCACTTTGATCTACAACCTTGTCCAATACCCAGTCCATACAAGCGTTGAAAAGTGATGGGGCAAGGACGCACCCTTGCCTCACTCCTGTATTCACAGGAAAGAAGCTGGATACACCTGCCCCACACTTCACAGCACTCTCAGTCCCAGAATACAGACCAGTTATCAAACCAATAGTCCTTGCAGGAATCCCGCGAAGTCGCAGAAGATCCCAGAGTGACTCACGATGCACTGAGTCAAACGCCTTCTTGAGATCAACATAGGCTGCAAGCATCCCCTGTCGAAACTCACGTCGGCGTTCCACCAGGACACGAAGCGCTAGGATACGGTCCGTTGTTGACTTACCAGGCGTGAACCCAGACTGCTGAGGTCTCTGATGCTTCACCAGATGACTGCGAATCCGTGTCAGCAATAGATGGGCAAGCACCTTGCCTGGCACGCTGAGCAGCGTAATACCGCGGTAATTGTTGCAGTCCTGACGGTCCCCTTTCCCTTTCCAGATAGGGACGACCAGCCCCCTTTTCCAGTCAGGAGGAATGGTACCTGATTGCCACACGGCAGTCAGGACAGCATGCAACCCGCGGATCATGGCCTCACCCCCAGCTTTGAGGAGCTCCGCACTGATATTACAAACACCAGCTGCCTTTCCACCCCTCAACTTTGCTACAGCCTCTCTGACTTCGTCTTGAGAGGGTGCGGTTTTGTCAATGGGAGGATCGGCATCCACTGCCTGTAACCCAGTGGTGTGAAGCTGCTCAGTTGGAGGGTCCACCGTGAACAACTGCCCAAAGTACTCAGCCCAACGAGCCATCTGCCCATCCATGTCCGACACGAGGCGCCCATCTGCTGCTCGAATAGCACTCGCCCGAGATGGAGACTTGGAACGGAGCTTCTTCAGGGCTCGGTAGGCGGGTTGGAGGTCATTAGCGTTCAAATGACCCTCGACATCCTCAGCGAGACTGCTGACATACCTCTCCTTGTCTCTCCCCAGGAGGGTTCTAGTCTGGCTTGACAGAGCCCTGTGCTGGTCCTGGTTCCCAGCCAGCCTGGCAGCGTGACTCTCTTCGATTTTCTCCAGCGTCTCCGTCGAGACAAAACCACGCCTTGACCTCGGGCACTCCCCAATACACTCCTTGGCAGCCTGTAGAGTTTCACGTTTGAAGGTATCCCACAGTTCTACAGGATCCCCGAGGGCACCGAGCACATCAATCCGATTTGAGACTGCCACCGCATACTGATGAGCACATGTCAAGTCCTTCAGTTTCTCAAGATGAAACACAGTATGGTTACCTATAACGAGTGCCAAATATATATATATATATATATATATATATATATATATATATATATATATATATATATATAACACATCATCAAAACTCATAATAAAATCAAGTCACCTTATAAAAAAGAATGTGGGTCAAACCTCAGTTTGCTACACTATACTTGGACGTTGGTCATATAACAAACCTAACTGCGGGATGTACGCCCCCCAGACCCCCCTTGCTATTACTTATTATTCACTTGCGACGGCTGTTGTAGGGGTTAGAAATGCTGCTGCTGGTCAGAGCTACAAGTTGAGGACTGTTATAACTACCTGCCTTTTATTGCATTAAACTATGAACAGTAGATCCAAAAAGGAACGGCGGTGTCCAGTAACGAAATATCCTTAAGTCCTTATCCAGAGTTAGCTAAAAGAAAGTACCTTGTCACTGCATATAATAAACAAATTTCACTTTAATTTAATTGGTTAGACTCTTACTAGACTCGAATATCACGTTTCTGTATTTTATAAATCATGCACACTTGTCTCACATTCTAAAAAATTTTAAACTTATGTTCTGAATCTATTCCTTAAATCATTGGAATAAAATCTGTTACTAAAACCATTTGATTTTTTTTCTAAATCGACCACGTAACAACTCCTAACACTATCTATAACAGCCTTGTTAAGCCTTAATTATAGGCTTAATACATAAACAAAACAAAAGCTATATTCCCTTCCATTCCTCCACAAACACAGACACATGCATGGAGGCAGTAGGGGTACCTCCATGGATACAGGTGTGTTATGGGGCACACTTTGAAAAGCATCAAGACAATTTGTGGTCAAATGTCGCATGCTTAGAAACCAAATAATACACATTTCCGTTTTTGGCAGGGCAGGAAGGGCAGAGGGGGGAGTGTTTGGCAGGGCAGGAAGGGCAGAGGGGAGAGTGTTTGGCAGGGCAGGAAGGCAGAAGGGGGAGTGTTTGGCAGGGCAGGAAGGGCAGAGGGGGAGTGTTTGGCAGGGCAGGAAGGGCAGAGGGGGGAGTGTTTGGCAGGGCAGGAAGGGCAGAGGGGAGAGTGTTTGGCAGGGCAGGAAGGGCAGAGGGGAGAGTGTTTGGCAGGGCAGGAAGGGCAGAGGGGGAGTGTTTGGCAGGGCAGGAAGGGCAGAGGGGGGAGTGTTTGGCAGGGCAGGAAGGGCAGAGGGGAGAGTGTTTGGCAGGGCAGGAAGGGCAGAGGGGGGAGTGTTTGGCAGGGCAGGAAGGGCAGAGGGGAGAGTGTTTGGCAGGGCAGGAAGGGCAGAGGGGGGAGTGTTTGGCAGGGCAGGAAGGGCAGAGGGGGGAGTGTTTGGCAGGGCAGGAAGGGCAGAGGGGGGAGTGTTTGGCAGGGCAGGAAGGGCAGAGGGGGGAGTGTTTGGCAGGGCAGGAAGGGCAGAGGGGAGAGTGTTTGGCAGGGCAGGAAGGGCAGAGGGGGGAGTGTTTGGCAGGGCAGGAAGGACAGAGGGGGGATGTTTGGCAGGGCAGGAAGGGCAGAGGGGGGAGTGTTTGGCAGGGCAGGAAGGGCAGAGGGGGGAGTGTTTGGCAGGGCAGGAAGGGCAGAGGGGGAGTGTTTGGCAGGGCAGGAAGGACAGAGGGGGGTGTTTGGCAGGGCAGGAAGGACAGAGGGGAGAGTGTTTGGCAGGGCAGGAAGGGCAGAGGGGGGTGTTTGGCAGGGCAGGAAGGACAGAGGGGGGAGTGTTTGGCAGGGCAGGAAGGGCAGAAGGGGGAGTGTTTGGCAGGGCAGGAAGGGCAGAGGGGAGAGTGTTTGGCAGGGCAGGAAGGGCAGAGGGGGGAGTGTTTGGCAGGGCAGGAAGGGCAGAGGGGGAGTGTTTGGCAGGGCAGGAAGGGCAGAGGGGGAGTTTTGGCAGGGCAGGAAGGGCAGAGGGGGGAGTGTTTGGCAGGGCAGGAAGGGCAGAGGGGGGAGTGTTGGCAGGGCAGGAAGGACAGAGGGGGGAGTGTTTGGCAGGGCAGGAAGGGCAGAGGGGAGAGTGTTTGGCAGGGCAGGAAGGGCAGAGGGGGGAGTGTTTGGCAGGGCAGAAGGGCAGAGGGGAGAGTGTTGGCAGGGCAGGAAGGGGAGAGGGGAGTGTTTGCAGGGCAGGAAGGGCAGAGGGGGGAGTGTTTGGCAGGGCAGGAAGGGCAGAGGGGGGAGTGTTTGGCAGGGCAGGAAGGGCAGAGGGGGGAGTGTTTGGCAGGGCAGGAAGGGCAGAGGGGGGAGTGTTTGGCAGGGCAGGAAGGGCAGCAGGGGGGAGTGTTTGGCAGGGCAGGAAGGGCAGAGGGGAGAGTGTTTTGGCAGGGCAGGAAGGACAGAGGGGGGAGTGTTTGGCAGGGCAGGAAGGACAGAGGGGGGAGTGTTTGGCAGGGCAGGAAGGGCAGAGGGGGGAGTGTTTGGCAGGGCAGGAAGGACAGAGGGGGGAGTGTTTGGCAGGGCAGGAAGGACAGAGGGGGGAGTGTTTGGCAGGGCAGGAAGGGCAGAGGGGGAGTGTTTGGCAGGGCAGGAAGGACAGAGGGGGGAGTGTTTGGCAGGGCAGGAAGGACAGAGGGGGGAGTGTTTGGCAGGGCAGGAAGGGCAGAGGGGAGAGTGTTTGGCAGGGCAGGAAGGACAGAGGGGGGAGTGTTTGGCAGGGCAGGAAGGGCAGAGGGGAGAGTGTTTGGCAGGGCAGGAAGGACAGAGGGGGGAGTGTTTGGCAGGGCAGGAAGGGCAGAGGGGGAGTGTTTGGCAGGGCAGGAAGGGCAGAGGGGGGAGTGTTTGGCAGGGCAGGAAGGGCAGGGGGGGAGTGTTTGGCAGGGCAGGAAGGGCAGAGGGGGAGTGTTTGGCAGGGCAGGAAGGGCAGAGGGGGGAGTGTTTGGCAGGGCAGGAAGGGCAGAGGGGGGAGTGTTTGGCAGGGCAGGAAGGGCAGAGAGGGGGAGTGTTTGGCAGGGCAGGAAGGGCAGAGGGGAGAGTGTTTGGCAGGGCAGGAAGGACAGAGGGGGGAGTGTTTGGCAGGGCAGGAAGGACAGAGGGGGGAGTGTTTGGCAGGGCAGGAAGGGCAGAGGGGGGAGTGTTTGGCAGGGAAGGAAGGGCAGAGGGGGGAGTGTTTGGCAGGGCAGGAAGGGCAGAGGGGGGAGTGTTTGGCAGGGCAGGAAGGGCAGAGGGGGAGTGTTTGGCAGGGCAGGAAGGGCAGAGGGGAGAGTGTTTGGCAGGGCAGGAAGGGCAGAGGGGGGAGTGTTTTGCAGGGCAGGAAGGGCAGAGGGGGGAGTGTTTGGCAGGGCAGGAAGGACAGAGGGGAGAGTGTTTGGCAGGGCAGGAAGGGCAGAGGGGGGAGTGTTTGGCAGGGCAGGAAGGGCAGAGGGGGGAGTGTTTGGCAGGGCAGGAAGGACAGAGGGGGAGTGTTTGGCAGGGCAGGAAGGGCAGAGGGGGGTGTTTGGCAGGGCAGGAAGGGCAGAGGGGGGAGTGTTTGGCAGGGCAGGAAGGGCAGAGGGGGGAGTGTTTGGCAGGGCAGGAAGGGCAGAGGGGAGAGTGTTTGGCAGGGCAGGAAGGGCAGAGGGGGGAGTGTTTGGCAGGGCAGGAAGGGCAGAGGGGGGAGTGTTTGGCAGGGCAGGAAGGACAGAGGGGGGAGTGTTTGGCAGGGCAGGAAGGGCAGAGGGGGAGTGTTTGGCAGGGCAGGAAGGGCAGAGGGGGGAGTGTTTGGCAGGGCAGGAAGGGCAGAGGGGGGAGTGTTTGGCAGGGCAGGAAGGGCAGAGGGGGGAGTGTTTGGCAGGGCAGGAAGGGCAGAGGGGGAGTGTTTGGCAGGGAAGGAAGGGCAGAGGGGGGAGTGTTTGGCAGGGCAGGAAGGGCAGAGGGGGGAGTGTTTGGCAGGGCAGGAAGGGCAGAGGGGGGAGTGTTTGGCAGGGCAGGAAGGGCAGAGGTGGGAGTGCTTGGCAGGGCAGGAAGGCAGAGGGGGAGTGTTTGGCAGGGCAGGAAGGGCAGAGGGGGGAGTGTTTGGCAGGGCAGGAAGGGCAGAGGGGGGTGTTTGGCAGGGCAGGAAGGACAGAGGGGGGAGTGTTTGGCAGGGCAGGAAGGGCAGAGGGGGGTGTTTGGCAGGGCAGGAAGGACAGAGGGGGAGTGTTTGGCAGGGCAGGAAGGGGAGAGGGGAGAGTGTTTGGCAGGGCAGGAAGGACAGAGGGGGGAGTGTTTGGCAGGGCAGGAAGGGCAGAGGGGGGAGTGTTTGGCAGGGCAGGAAGGATAGAGGGGGAGTGTTTGGCAGGGCAGGAAGGGCAGAGGGGGTGTTTGGCAGGGCAGGAAGGACAGAGGGGGGAGTGTTTGGCAGGGCAGGAAGGGCAGAGGGGAGAGTGTTTGGCAGGGCAGGAAGGGCAGAGGGGAGAGTGTTTGGCAGGGCAGGAAGGGCGAGAGGGAGAGTGTTTGGCAGGGCAGGAAGGGCAGAGGGGGAGTTTTTGGCAGGGCAGGAAGGGCAGAGGGGGGAGTGTTTGGCAGGGCAGGAAGGGCAGAGGGGGGAGTGTTTGGCAGGGCAGGAAGGGCAGAGGGGAGAGTGTTTGGCAGGGCAGGAAGGGCAGAGGGGGGAGTGTTTGGCAGGGCAGGAAGGGCAGAGGCGGGAGTGTTTGGCAGGGCAGGAAGGGCAGAGGGGGGAGTGTTTGGCAGGGCAGGAAGGGCAGAGGGGGGAGTGTTTGGCAGGGCAGGAAGGGCAGAGGGGGGAGTGTTTGGCAGGGCAGGAAGGGCAGAGGGGGGAGTGTTTGCAGGGCAGGAAGGGCAGAGGGGGGTGTTTGGCAGGGCAGGAAGGACAGAGGGGGGATGTTTGGCAGGGCAGGAAGGGCAGAGGGGGTGTTTGGCAGGGCAGGAAGGACAGAGGGGGGAGTGTTTGGCAGGGCAGGAAGGGCAGAAGGGGGAGGTTTGGCAGGGCAGGAAGGGCAGAGGGGAGAGTGTTTGGCAGGGCAGGAAGGGCAGAGGGGGGAGTGTTTGGCAGGGCAGGAAGGGCAGAGGGGGAGTGTTTGGCAGGGCAGGAAGGGCAGAGGGGGGAGTGTTTTGGCAGGGCAGGAAGGGGCAGAGGGGGAGTGTTTGGCAGGGCAGGAAGGGCAGAGGGGGGAGTGTTTGGCAGGGCAGGAAGGACAGAGGGGGGAGTGTTTGGCAGGGCAGGAAGGGCAGAGGGGGGTGTTTTGGCAGG
Organism: Chionoecetes opilio; assembly: GCA_016584305.1. Classification (NCBI taxonomy): domain Eukaryota; kingdom Metazoa; phylum Arthropoda; class Malacostraca; order Decapoda; family Majidae; genus Chionoecetes; species Chionoecetes opilio. Next base: position 68,875 of record JACEEZ010025659.1, on the reverse strand, counting down.
GCAGGAAGGACAGAGTGGGGGAGTGTTTGGCAGGCAGGAAGGGCAGAGGGGAGGTGTTGGCAGGGCAGGAAGGACAGAGGGGGAGTGTTTGGCAGGGCAGGAAGGGCAGAGGGGGGAGTGTTTGGCAGGGCAGGAAGGGCAGAGGGGGGAGTGTTTGGCAGGGCAGGAAGGACAGAGGGGGGAGTGTTTGGCAGGGCAGGAAGGGCAGAGGGGGAGTGTTTGGGAGGGCAGGAAGGGCAGAGGGGGGAGTGTTTGGCAGGGCAGGAAGGCAGAGGGGGAGTGTTTGGCAGGGCAGGAAGGGCAGAGGGGGGGTGTTTGGCAGGGCAGGAAGGGCAGAGGGGGAGTGTTTGGCAGGGCAGGAAGGGCAGGGGGGGAGTGTTTTGGCAGGGCAGGAAGGGCAGAGGGGGAGGTGTTTGGCAGGGCAGGAAGGGCAGAGGGGGGAGTGTTTGGCAGGGCAGGAAGGGCAGAGGGGGGAGTGTTGGCAGGGAAGGAAGGGCAGAGGGGGAGGTGTTTGGCAGGGCAGGAAGGCAGAGGGGGGAGTGTTTGGCAGGGAAGGAAGGCAGAGGGGGGAGTGTTTGGCAGGGCAGGAAGGCAGAGGGGGGAGTGTTTGGCAGGGCAGGAAGGGCAGAGGGGGGAGTGTTTGGCAGGGCAGGAAGGGCAGAGGGGGGAGTGTTTGGCAGGGCAGGAAGGGCAGAGGGGGGAGTGTTTGGCAGGGAAGGAAGGACAGAGGGGGGAGTGTTTGGCAGGGCAGGAAGGGCAGAGGGGGGAGTGTTTGGCAGGGCAGGAAGGACAGAGGGGGGAGTGTTGGCAGGGCAGGAAGGGCAGAGGGGGGAGTGTTTGGCAGGGCAGGAAGGGCAGAGGGGGGAGTGTTTGGCAGGGAAGAAGGGCAGAGGGGGAGTGTTTGGCAGGGCAGGAAGGGCAGAGGGGGGAGTGTTTGGCAGGGCAGGAAGGGCAGAGGGGGGAGTGTTTGGCAGGGCAGGAAGGGCAGAGGGGGAGTGTTTTGGCAGGGCAGGAAGGGCAGAGGGGGGTGTGTTTGGCAGGGCAGGAAGGGCAGAGGGGGGAGTGTTTGGCAGGGCAGGAAGGGCAGAGGGGGGAGTGTTTGGCAGGGAAGGAAGGGCAGAGGGGGGGAGTGTTTGGCAGGGCAAGGAAGGGCAGAGGGGGGTGTTTGGCAGGGAGGAAGGGCAGAGGGGGGAGTGTTTGGCAGGGAAGGAAGGGCAGAGGGGGGAGTGTTTGGCAGGGAAGGAAGGCAGAGGGGGGAGTGTTTGGCAGGGAAGGAAGGGCAGAGGGGGAGTGTTGGCAGGGAAGGAAGGGCAGAGGGGGGAGTGTTTGGCAGGGAAGGAAGGGCAGAGGGGGGAGTGTTTGGCAGGGAAGGAAGGGCAGAGGGGGGATGTTTGGCAGGGCAGGAAGGGCAGAGGGGGGAGTGTTTGGCAGGGAAGGAAGGCAGAGGGGGGTGTTTGGCAGGGCAGGAAGGGCAAGGGGGAGTGTTTTGCGGGCAGGAAGGCAGAGAGGGGGAGTGTTTGGCAGGGCAGGAAGGGCAGAGGGGGGAGTGTTTGGCAGGGAAGGAAGGGCAGAGGGGGGGGAAGGCAGGGCAGAGGGGGGAGTAAAAACTACCACTTAAAAAAAGATATATAAATAGATAAAAAAAAAAAGTATAAAAATAAATATATAAATAAATTAAAATACAAAAATGATAAAAAATTAATAGGTAAAAATATATAGTACGTATATATATATAAAAAGTTAAAATATGGTAATAAAAATGGTAGTTTGAGTAGCAGTCCGTGTATTGGTTTCCACCCTTGACGAGTGCCACTACAGTAACTATAGTCACAACCACTACAGTAACTATAGTCACAACCACTACAGTAACTATAGTCACAACCACTACAGTAACTATAGTCACAACCACTACAGTAACTATAGTCACAACCACTACAGTAACTATACTCACAACCACTACAGTAACTATACTCACAACCACTACAGTAACTATACTCACAACCACTACAGTAACTATAGTCACAACCACTACAGTAACTATACTCACAACCACTACAGTAACTATAGTCACAACCACTACAGTAACTATAGTCACAACCACTACAGTAACTATATTCACAACCACTACAGTAACTATAGTCACAACCACTACAGTAACTATAGTCACAACCACTACAGTAACTATAGTCACAACCACTACAGTAACTATACTCACAACCACTACAGTAACTATACTCACAACCACTACAGTAACTATACTCACAACCACTACAGTAACTATAGTCACAACCACTACAGTAACTATAGTCACAACCACTACAGTAACTATACTCACAACCACTACAGTAACTATAGTCACAACCACTACAGTAACTATACTCACAACCACTACAGTAACTATACTCACAACCACTACAGTAACTATAGTCACAACCACTACAGTAACTATACTCACAACCACTACAGTAACTATAGTCACAACCACTACAGTAACTATAGTCACAACCACTACAGTAACTATAGTCACAACCACTACAGTAACTATAGTCACAACCACTACAGTAACTATAGTCACAACCACTACAGTAACTATAGTCCAAACCACTACAGTAACTATAGTCAAACCACTACAGTAACTATACTCACAACCACTACAGTAACTATGTCACAACCACTACAGTAACTATAGTCACAACCACTACAGTAACTATAGTCACAACCACTACAGTAACTATACTCACAACCACTACAGTAACTATAGTCACAACCACTACAGTAACTATAGTCACAACCACTACAGTAACTATACTCACAACCACTACAGTAACTATAGTCACAACCACTACAGTAACTATAGTCACAACCACTACAGTAACTATAGTCACAACCACTACAGTAACTATACTCACAACCACTACAGTAACTATAGTCACAACCACTACAGTAACTATAGTCACAACCACTACAGTAACTATAGTCACAACCACTACAGTAACTAGTCACAACCACTACAGTAACTATAGTCACAACCACTACAGTAACTATACTCACAACCACTACAGTAACTATAGTCACAACCACTACAGTAACTATACTCACAACCACTACAGTAACTAGTCACAACCACTACAGTAACTATACTCACAACCACTACAGTAACTATAGTCACAACCACTACAGTAACTATATTCACAACCACTACAGTAACTATAGTCACAACCACTACAGTAACTATAGTCACAACCACTACAGTAACTATAGTCACAACCACTACAGTAACCTATAGTTTACAACCACTACAGTAACTATAGTCACAACCACTACAGTACATAGTCACAACCACTACAGTAACTATAGTCACAACCACTACAGTAACTATAGTCACAACCACTACAGTAACTATAGTCACAACCACTACAGTAACTATAGTCACAACCACTACAGTAACTATAGTCACAACCACTACAGTAACTATACTCACAACCAATCAACACATAACACAATAAACAAGTGGGCTCCTGGAAAACCGTGGAGTCTTTTAACGCAATAACCCGGGTAATGATCATTATTACTTAATGATCGTTAGGGGCGAGGTATCAAACACAACATTGGTTTTCACGGTATAACAAGTGCCAAATATAGACAAAACACCGTGGAGCCTTTTAACGCAATAACCAATGATCCTTATTGTGTACCTATAGTCAATTTTTTTTATTATGGTCAAAATGCACTAAGGAAGCCACGCCCCCTGCCTTCTACCTTTTTCTACGGGGCAGCTGATTGGTGCATTCCTCGTATCATCACAACCAATCACAATATCTTCACTACTTAACAGCGCGTGACCACTGACAGAGCATCTTCACTACAGAGGGTTTTTATTTTGTCACCTCTGTAATGAAGATGTTCTGTCCAGTGGTCACGCCGCTGTTAAGTAGTGAAGATATTGTGATTTGTAGTGATGATACAGGAATGCACCAATCAGCTGCCCGTAGAATAGAAGGGAGGCAGGGGCGTGGCTTCCTTAGTGCATTTGACCATAATAAAAAAAATAGACTATAGGTGCGAGGTATAAAACACAACATTGATTTTCACGGTATAACAAGTGCCAAATATAGACAAAACACATAAAAACTCATCACAATAAATAGGTAAAACTGCTTTCTGATACAATTTTTCTAATCTTGTATTTCTGTAACCTGCATAATCACCACAGGCATAATTATCACAAGAGTCCATTATTTCAGTTTGACAAAGAATTCACTTTGGTGGACGAAACTATTTTTTTCTGGTGAGTTTGGATGTTTTGGAATGCATTTGCTAGGTAACCATTTCTGTGGCAAATATTTTTTTTTTTTTTTTAATGATTAGCAACAAAAATTAAAAAAAAAAAAAAAAATTGAACCAAACCGAACCTATACCTAACCTAACCTTTACCTAAAGTAACCTATATCAAACCTAACCTAACCTAAACTATGCCTAACTAACCTAACCTTTACCTAAAATAACCTATATCAAACCTAAACTATGCCTAAAATAACTAACTTTACTAAAAACTATATCAACCTAAACTATGCCTAAACTATGCCTAACTAACCTAACCTAACCTTTACCAAAAAACAAAACACAAAAAAAAATTAGATTTGCGACAGAAACGGTTAGCAGATTAATTCAAAACACATCAAAACACACCAGAAAAAAATAGTTTCGTCCACCAAAGTGACTGCGGTGTTCATCTGGAATAATACCCACAAGAGTAGGCCTAATACTTCACCCCTTGAGGCCCAGAACGTAATTTACTTTGTATTTTGGCTACTATTAGACTATTTTAATTAATGTAAGCAATTTTTTATAGCTATGACCTGTTTAATACCCTTGTCCACTAGCTAATTTGGTATATTAAGTAACTTTTTTGTTATTTTATGGCTAACAACAGACTATTTTATACAGCAAAGGAAAGATCTGGGCGTGAAGGGGTTAAGAGTTTAATATCACCAGTAGACGAGGATGCGGGCCGTGGGGTGCCTTGCCGCCTCACTAACCCCCCCCCCCCCCCCGCTAGTTCACTAACCTAACCTGGACATTGGTTACATCAATCACCCTAACTGCCCATCCTTGTGCTATTACCTTCCCACGGCTGATGTAGGGCTGAGAAATACTGCCAATGTTCAGATCTACAAGTTGCGAGTGGTGGGTTCTATCTACAGCAGTGTTAATGCATTACAAGGCAGCTAGTTATAACAGTCCTCAACTTGTAGATCCTGACCTTGTGCCCTATTTCTAACCCCTACGTCACCCGTCGCACATGAATAATAACACAAGGTGCGCCCCCCAGTTAGGCTAAGGGGCGTAACCAATGGCCAGGTTAGGTTAGTGAACAGACAAGGGGGTGTGGGGGGCCCAGCCCCAACCCCAGTAACTAAGTTGCGTCACCACTGTCCACGTGAACAAGCGGCTGAGGGTCAGGTCAGGTTACGTAACCAATGTCTATCAACTCCAGTTTTAACGAACCTAAAATGATGTTGCCTTAAAAAAAAGTGTAAATATGCAGTTTCAACCCTACTCCCTATTGACCGATACTCTCCTGACATAAATGGAGGGGCTGCGCGCCCCCAGACTCCCCCTTGTTATTTTTCATTTCCGCTGGCTGTTGTAGGTAGTTAGAAATACTCCTTATGACGAGAACGATCGTTCAGGATACTTAAAACCACCCATCGTGTTTGGGTTGTAACGACATTTAGACCCAAAAATATATTAGTGCCCAATACAGAAATAATACCGAAATTTACAGCGCCCCCCCCCCCCCCTATAACGAGTGTCAAATATATATATAACACATCATAACTCATAATAAAATACTGTCACCTTATAAGCAGAGTGTGGGTCACACAGCAGTTTGATTCACTGCCTGAACGTTGTGACGTCACCAAACCTAACTGCGGGGTGTACGCCCCCCAGACCCCCTTGTTATTATTCACTTGTGACAGTGATGTAGGGGTTAGAAATGCTGCTGCTGGTCAGAGCTACAAGTTGAGGACGGTTATAACTACCTGCCTTGTACTGCATTAAACTATGAAGAGTAGATGAACGGCGGTGTCCAGTAACGCAATACTACCGCCATTTGTAGCGCGTCCCCTCCCTTGTGTTCCCCTAGTAGCCAGGCAGCCCCGCCCCTGTACACGCCCCTACAGCAGCTACAGGAGGGTAATACAGCAGTCACGGCACCTACCTTAGCCTGTGTGGTCCACGCTGGTGCCCCGCGGCGGTGATGGCAACACACGTCACCTCTGTTCTCCTGTTAACACTGCACACCCAGGCCACGCAAGGCCGGGCACACTGCACCGGTCACTGTTACTTGTGACACACGCGTCACCGCACTAGACCACACGGTTATACGCCTGTCAGACGCAAAAATAGCGTCACTGCCGTTCAAAGGTGCTCGCCGCCATGAGGGTTATAGACTCAACAGACGCGGCTTGTCACTTAAAATATCGACATCCATCAAAATACTGCATGGCCTGAATAATCTAACAAACATTGCAGAAAATGAATGAGAATAGTATTAGAATCATTCTAAATTCTACGATTATTGTAATATTTTTTCCCATAAGCAAACCTATGGGTGTATTTCCGTCAACAATTTTTCCTGTAATCCTAACTAACTCCAAACTATCCTAACTAATTCCTTTTATACGCAACCTAATTATCCTAACGTTATAAACCAGTGATGGCTGAAATAGAGCAATGCAACAGAAGGCTTTGTAAGAACCGAGGCTCATCAAAGACTGCATGCTTCCCTCATCAATCCCACTCCAAAAAATATAGAACTAGGGAGGTATTCCTTAATTATTCTGCAGCCTATATCATAACACAAGGCAGGCAACTATGCTATACTACCGTAGATAACAGTGAAGTCGCCACCTGCAGTGATGTCGCCAGGCGCCAAATGTTACGAATTATAGCATTACTATACTGATTTTTATGTGCCACTGAAGATAATACACTAGTTTATATCATGACTGTATAATCTACCCTGTTTCAGCGTTGTTTTATGCTTTGTATCTGCAAGTATATACGGTTTCAAATTTCACTACGCGTTTTTTTTTCGGGCGACGACGACAGCGGTACGACACTCAGTAAATAAACACTAGATGGCGACTCTACTGTTAGTAGCCACTTTGTAGATATTTTTGTAATTTGTTCATTTATAGCCCTAATATGACACAGATGAAGACACAAAATGACACAGACTCTCCAGATAGCCCCTTCTAACTTTCCTGAAATCATGGATGTAGAAATGTAAGTATTAACGCCACCACACGTCTGTAAACAGAAGAAAAAAGTTGTCCTGGCGACTTTACTGTTATCTACGGTACTGTTAATGGCCAACTTATTGCTGGATATTTTTTGCTTATCTTGGGATTTTTTGGGATATTCAAGCATTTCTCCAGTAGTTTATCTCAAGGTAAGCATGTGTACCGTATTCAGGATTCAGTTTCAATGTTTTTTTAAAGACCTTGGGATATTTTTTGTTTATCTTGGGATTTTTTGGGATATTATTCAAGCATTTCTCCAGTAGTTTATCTCAAGGTAAGCATGTGTACCGTATTCAGGATTCAGTTTCAATGTTTTTTTAAAGACCTTGGGATATTTTTTGTTTATCTTGGGATTTTTTGGGATATTATTCAAGCATTTCTCCAGTAGTTTATCTCAAGGTAAGCATGTGTACCGTATTCAGGATTCAGTTTCAATGTTTTTTTAAAGACCTTGGGATATTTTTGTCTATCTTGGGATTTTTTGGAGTCAGTCTTGGGATTTCTGAACATTTAGAGTGGCATCCCTGTTCCTAGGTCCTCTTCAACTTCGTCTCCTTTTGAAATAGTTAACAAGCATGTCAACTCTTCCCTTGTCTCTTTCACCTGGGATGCTAAAACAATTTTCATTCGTTTTCAGTCTTTATACTCGCATCCTTATTCATCTCCTTCGTGTTCTTGTCTATCAACTTTTCCCTCCGACTCCTATACTTGTTGCATTCCACAATGACATGTTCTACGGTTTCGTTCTCTCCTACCGTAGATAACAGTATACAGTCGCCACCTGCAGTAATGTCGCCAGCCGCCAAATATTACGAATTATAGCATCACTACTGTGATGTCTACTGACACGTCTGTGCCACTGAAGATGATGCACAGTAGTTTATATCATGACTGTATAATCTACCCTGTTTCAGCTTTTGTTTTATGCTTTGTAGCTGCAAGTATAGACGGTTTACAATTTCACTACGCGGTTTTTTTCAGGCGACGACGACAGCGGTACATCACTCAGTAAATAAACACTAGATGGCGACTCTACTGTTGGTAGAGAAATGAAGGGAGAATGAAAAGGAGAAAAATGCACAACAAAGATGGGACATTAGACAGGCAAATTGGGAAAATTTTAGGAGGGACTTGAAACAGGTAGTTTGGAAGGAGGAAAGGGGGGTGGATGAAATGAACCAGAGTCTGTGGGAGACAATAGATGGAATAGCTAGGAAGAGGATAGGTAAAGTGAAGCAAAGGAGCCGGGGAAAAAAGTGCAATAGGTGGTGGAATAGTGAGATTAAGAGGGCGAGGAAGGAAAGAAAGGAGCAGAACAGGGCACGAAAGAGACTCGAAAAGGAAGTAGATGGAGATAGAGGAAGGTTAGAGTATGAGGAGGCATGGGATAGGTATAAGAAAAAACAGAGAGAAGTAAAAGCGCTTATTAGGAAGGCTAGGGCAAACATGGAGAGGGAAATTGTAGAGGAACTAAGGGAGAAGGGTGAGGAAGGGGGTAGGGATTGGTATACTTTTCTTAGAGGAGAGGAAGACAGGGAGCAACCGTGCGTAGATGAAATTTTAGTGGGAGACGAAGTGGTGAAAGGACCTGAGAGTATTAAGAGGGAGATCAAGAAGTTTTGGGAGGAGGTGGGGGGCATGACTGAGCAGGTAGAATTAGGTGAAGTAAATATAGGAAGTAAAAGGAAGATAGATGAGGGAATGGATGAACATTTCAGTAAGGAAGAAATAAGGAGTTACTTAAAAAAGCTGAAAAATAGGAAAGCAGCAGGCAGGGATGGTATACAAACGAATTGTATAAAGAAGGGGGTGAGGGTATGGTGGATGGGTTGTATAGGCTTTTTAGGCAGATTTGGCAGGATAAGAGAGTCCCAAGGAAATGGAATGAGGGTAGGGTTACTCTATTACACAAGGGAGGTCACAAAAGTAGAAAGCTCTTGAAAAATTATCGACCAATAGCAGTAATGGATACGGTGGGAAAGATATTCAGTGGGTTACTAAATGGTAGGATTAGTGAATGTTGTGAGAGAAATAGAGTAATGGGGGAGGAACAGAATGGCTTTCGCAAGGATAGGAGAGGTGAGGACAACATGTTCGTAGTTAGTTCAGTGATAGAAAAAATGAATAGGATGGGTGGGAAGACATACCTTGCATTCCTTGACATTGAAAAGGCTTATGATAGGGTCAATAGGGGTTTGCTTTGTAGACTACTGTCTAGAATTGGGATTAGTGACAGAATAGTCAGCATAATAGATAGTATGTATGAGGACACACGGGCAGTGTACAGGCTTGGGGACATAGAGACAGAGTGGGTAGGTAGTCGAAGAGGGGTTAGGCAGGGCTGCGTGTTATCACCGTTACTTTTTGGCTTATATACAGAGGAATTAGCAATTAGGTTGAGAAATTCGGGCTATGGGATAAGGGTTGGGGAGGAAAAGTTGAGCAGTTTACTATATGCTGACGACATAGTTGTCATGAGTGAGGACAGTGGAGAACTTCAGGAGATGCTACATATAGTCGCACAGTATGGGAGGGATTTTGGGATGAAATTTAACAGTGAGAAAAGTCAGGTCCTGGTTATAAATGGAGAGGCAGCAGATGAGGGTATGAGTTGGGAAATGGGAGACCTGAGGATAGGGCGCACCGAGTCATATAAATACCTAGGTATCACGGTAGATGGGAAGGGAGCAGATAGGACGAAACAGGATAAAATAGGAAAGCAAATCAGTGGGTGGGAAGGCTTGGTAGTGTAGCAAGATGTAGGCAAACAGGTATGAGGTAGTAAGAGGTTGTGGAAAGGCATGGCAGTACCGAGCCTCATGTATGGGGCAGAGTGTATGAGGTGGACGGTAGGAGAGCTGGACAAGTTAGAGGTAGTACAGAACAGGGTAGGTAGACTTGCACTAGAGGCAAACAGGTATGTAGCAGTGGAGGCGATCAGGGGAGAGGCAGGGTGGAGTACCTTTGCGGAGAGAATAGGAAAGTCAGTGCTTAATTACAAAATCAGGCTTAGAAAAATGGATGAAAACAGGTGGGCTCGAAAAGTTTATGAGTGGATAGGACAGAGTAGTAAATGGGATAGATCAAGCAGACGGTGGGAGAGGAAATGTGGGTTACAGGGTTTCACAGATAGGATACACCAGTCTAGTGAGGGGGAGTTAAAGCGAAAGGTGAAAGACCAAGTTCAGAGGCAGGGCAGGGAGATGTGGAGACAGAGGATGGAGGGTAAGAGTTCTCTGACTTGGTACAAGGGGAAGACCACACCAAAGTGTGAGGTCTTTTATGATGGTAGCTTGGGGAGTAGTTTAATATTTAAAGCAAGGACTAAATCTCTGGAGGTCAATAGTAGAACATATAGATGGGCAAACGAAGGAAGCAAGATATGTCAAATGTGTATGGGTAGACTAGATGAAACTGTAGATCACCTGGTATTAGTGTGTCCAAGGTATGATGAGGAAAGAGAGCGGCTTATAGCAATAGTGGCACGGGAGGTAGGCGTGGATCAGTGGGATAGAGTGGCAGAGGGGAACATAGATGGGATAATGGAATTTCTTTTAGGTTTGAGTAGGGTACAGGACACCAATAGAAGAATCATTGAAGGGGTTAAAGTATTTCTAGAAAAGGCTTGGGTAAAAAGAGCAGAGAGTTAGGGCCTCATACAAGCCCTGAGGGAGCCAGCCGGAAATTAGGCTTTGAACCGGGTGAAAACCGCGGTTTAGCTCCCCACCTGAAAGAAGAAGAAGAAGGTACCCACTTTGTAGATATTTTTGTCATTTGTTTGTTTATAGCCCTAATATGACACAGATGAAGATACAAAATGACACAGACTCTCCAGATAGCCCCTTCTAACTGTCCTGAAATCATGGATGTAGAAATATAACTATTAACGCCACCACACGGCTGTAAACAGAAAAAAAAAGTTGTCCTGGCGACTTTACTGTTATCTACGGTATCCTGCAGCTACAATTCTGGTTCTCCAGTTCCCTGTTCCTTCCGTTGACTTCCAAGGTGCCTGTTCTTGCTTTATAGAGTAATTTACTCCCCCAGTCTCCTACATGCCAGGTCACCCCCTCTGGTTTCTGTTTCCTCCTGTACCACTGCAACGTTGATTTCCTGGCCATTCCCTCCTGCCATTTAACTAGCCCGTTCTTCTCAATTTTCTTTTTGATATCTCTTTATCTCCATCCTGTTCCATTCCTCTCCCACAGTTTCTCTCCTTTTCCATCTCTCTAGTTCCTTCTTCCAGGTGGAACTTGATCTATTTTACTGGGATATTTTCTTTGCCCATCTATCTTCACTAAGTCTTTCAATTTTCTTGTGGAACACCAGTTTTCCTTTAATTATCCTTTCCCTGAAGGTGCTCCATCCCATGTCTCCCCTGATGGCCTCTGCGGCAGTGCTCCTACAAGCTCCTAGTCCCCATCTGCCTACTGTGTTCTGAGCCTTTTCCAAGTGCATGATGTCTCCTTCCCACACATACCAATACAATTTTAACGTAACATGACCCCGCTGTACACAGGCGTTGGCCCAGACTGACAGCACCCTACCCGTCATTTAGGAATAGGAATAGGAATGGTCGCACTATAGTTCAGAGAAAATAGGCAGAAACAGTAACACTTTTATTCCGCCCTATAGTACACCGCAGAAAGCAAAATATTACGTATTTCACGAAGAACGACATAAAATATAGGCAGTTTCAAGCTCGGTAATATCTGGTTTTATGCTTTATAGATTAAATAGATGGATTATTATTGACTACCTTGTTAACATCTGGTGTAATAATAGGAAAAATATACACTTTTATGTTTAACTGAACGACTGACACTAATAATTATACTGAGGAAATAATATAATGAGGAAATGAGGAAATATGAAGAAATATGAGGAAGGAGAAAATATGAGGAAATATGAGGAAATAAGGAGGAAATATGAGGAAGTAAGGAGGAAGTAAGGAGGAAATATGAGGAAATAAGGAGGAAATATGAGGAAGTAAGGAGGAAATATGAGGAAATGAGGAAGTAAGGAGGAAATATGAGGAAATAAGGAGGAAATATGAGGAAGGAGGAAATATGAGGAAATAAGGAGGAAATAAGGAGGAAATATGAGGAAGTAAGGAGGAAATATGAGGAAATATGAGGAAGGAGGAAATATGAGGAAATAAGAGATTTTATGAGGAAATAAGAGTAACTGAGGAAATATGAGGAAATATGAGGAAATATGAGGAAATATGAAGAAGGATGAAATATGAGGAAGTAAGGAGGAAATATGAGGAAGGAGGAAATATGAGGAAATAAGAGATTTTATATGAGGAAATAAGAGTAACTATGAGGAAATAAGAAGGAAATGAGGAAATAGGAGGAAATAAGGAGGAAATAGGAGGAAATAAGGAGGAAATATGAGGAAACATGAGGAAATAAGGAGGAAATATGAGGAAATAAGGATACAAAAAGTTTGGGAAGGCAAAAAGGGAGAAAAAGTGTTATGGAATGAGAGAAGATATTGAAGCATTTGTTCTTAATTAGGAGGATTATTAATTAATACTGGTGTGTGTGCGTGTGTGTGTGTGTGTGTGTGTGTGTGTGTGTGTGTGTGTGTGTGTGTGGTGTAAACAAATTCTCTTTTTTTTTTTTTTTTTCTCTCACATAATGTCCTTTTTTAAGGGTTACATTATCCTCTGTTTACATGTCAAAAACACCATACAATAAACCATCATCATCATCATCATTATTTTCATCACGACCCAATCTCCTCCTCCTCCTCCTCTTCATTTTGAGCAACACAGCACTCATTTTTTTAACCTTTTAAAAACATTATTAACATCCCACACAAATTATCATTATTATTATTATCACTACAACTACACTGCGCTTTATACCCTCACGCCCGCCTTACCCGCCCCCTTAACAATACTGTAAAAAAACCACTCTTTTGTGCTACCAATACACACCCACATAAATGCAAGTGCATACGTTTGTCTCACTCATAAATTACGACGGAAAACATAGCGCTGTGATACGGAACAGTGACAGACGTATAGTCCTTCCTATTAGGCTATCAACGGTTAATATTCCACAGGAGTTGGCGGGCTCCACTAGTCTTGCAGCTTACTTTTTCTATTATTTTCGGCACAGTATATTGAGCAGTAGTCATTCATTTGTGGAAACCAAAAATATAACTTATTTTTATATCATAATTGCTAGGTTTGGTTAGGTTAGATTTATGTTATGATAAGGTTTGGTTTAGGTTAGGTTAGGCCTAGGTTAGGTTTGGATTAGGTTAGGTTAAGGTTAGGTTAGGCTTAGGTTAGGTTAGATTTATGTTATGATAAGGTTTGGTTTAGGTTAGGTTAGGCCTAGGTTAGGTTTGGATAAGGTTTTGTTGAATTACTTAGGGAAAAAAAAAACTAATTTGATGGAGCGCGATTGCCCGGCGGAGGAGACTTCCCTAACTCCTGCGGAATGTTTACTCTATATTCCTTCCTATATGGCTATCCACTTATAAATCTCTCCCATATTACACCTCAGAACAAAAGGCTACATCAAAATATGAATACAAAATTAATATATGATATGTTAACTCTTTCTTATATAAAGTTTTCAGTATTAACCCTTTCACGCACGGTGATGTGAACGCATCAAAACGGGCTCGTGTACATCTTAGCTTTTGACACGAATTGCGTCAAAAAACAAAAAAATTCGCCAAAAATAAAGTATTTATCAGAATCTCGTCAACATTTTCTGCATAAAAGATCCAAGCTAGGCCTATAAAATAAACTAATTGTCAACTCGCTCATGCGAATGGATTTGAAGTGATAAGGGCCCGTCTCCCTGTGCACTCCCAGCAGGCAGCGTGTTAGCCCGCCTTCTTAGCCATCCGTCTTCCAACATGTGTTTCAGTTTTCCTCCATTTCCTCAAGAACTACTGGCCATATGAAAATTATAATGGTAGCGTTGGAATCCTCATAAAAGTCCGCTTTTATTGGCATATACACCATAAAAAGTCGACTCAGGAAGTATCGAGCTACGAAGTGGTGAACGTAAGTATTTCTTATTTCTCTTTACTCAATGTTTTTTTAAGTCATTAAACTCCGCTATTTATTTGCATTTTTTGTTATTTTTGTCTTTCATCAGGCAGAATAATCTCTTGCGAAACCAACGATACATAATAATGCCAGGAAAAAAGAATACACGTGGTTGAAATTAATAACATAAACAAAACATTCGCCGCACAGTCAGGCCATTCCGCGGGGCAACTTAGAGAGCCCCAAATAGATGTCGCAGTGGACGGAAAAACTTAACAAACTTTTCGTGCGTGAAAGGGTTAAATTGTATAAAAAGGAAAAATCTTGAAAAAAATGGAAAAATCGATGACAGTTATTCTTTTTCCTACCACACCACACCACACCACATCACACCACACCACACTACCCTCCACCCTCCACCACACCACACCACCCTCCACCACACCCAGGAATGTATTACTACCACCATTCCTTTCACCAGACTGTCACAACTAACGCTGACAAAAAACAAATAAATAAAAAAGTCAACGAGAAAAATCATATTCGCTCAACACAATTGTTTTCCATTTGACGCACAAATTATCAATAATATAAACACTCCTTCGCCGTCCTGCCTTCACGTCAAAACTACAAAGATGCGAAATGCCCGCAGGAAATTATTGCCTTCACGTCAAAACTACAAAGATGCGAAATGCCCGCAGGAAATTATGAATAAGGTGCATAGATATGTGAGAAATATATAGAATGTTTATAAATATTAGAGGAAAACAATAAAAGTGATGTCAATATATATCAAAATAACACAGAATTGGCAGTGATAATCTTAAGAGTTCTAAAAATATGCAGGAAAAAGATAATAGATATGAGAAAACATTTGTAGGATATTATTGTTGTAGGTAGTTTGATTATTATTGTGTCTGTATTGATTAGTGTTAATTCACCACCTTGGTAACAGCAGGACACCTTGTAGGCCTCTCGCTGTTACCAAGGTGTTGACTTATGACTAATAAATACAGACACAATAGTACAGTAAAACCTCTCGTATTCGGACCCTCATTATTCGGACTTCGACATTATTCGGACCTCCTCTTTTTTTTTTTTTTTTTTTTTTTTTTTTAGGGGTCGAAATTTCCTAGCTATTTTTCCTACCTACACCTATTTTTTTTTTTTTTTTTTTTTTTTTTTTTTTAGGGGTCGTAATTTCCTAGCTATACGTATATACAACTAGGTGGTTTTTTTTTTTTTTTCCCCCCATATCTCCCCCTTATTCGGATCCTTGCATTACTCGAACCACTCCTTGGCCCAATTAGTCCGAATATGAGAGGTTTTACTGTAATTAAACTACATACAACAATAATATCCCACACAATAAAAGCAATGAAATTATGCATCAAAACAAACTATAGCAACAGCACTAATAATAGAAACAGTTATATAGATCAGTAAAAACAAATATTATCATCAAACTATCGAACCTCGTGACCAAAGGGGGAGGCGGTAGCGGAGTGGTTAGCGTCTCCGACTGGCGTTCTCGGTGACCAGAGTTCGATCCCCGAAGAAAACCAAAACCTTTCTGCACCATCGAGTGGCCTAAGAACACCCACATGCTGCCCATCAACTCTACCTTGGATTGCGAGTGCATCGGAGGACACAGGGGGGCGGCATGAGCCTCTATAATCACAGGCGTCACTATAAGAATCCTGCCTGTGCTACTACGGGCGAGGACCAACCATCACAGCCCTCAAGTGAACCTCCAGAGCCTACCATCCGAGCCCTGGGTCACCACTGCCTACAGGCGCTATAGGTAAAAAAAAATTATAATAATAATAATAATAAATAAATAAATAAATAAATAAATAAAATATTAATTACCATAAAATCTTCCTTATTTGGCTTTGCATCTGAAGCCATGAATGTTCAACTTGAATGTTTATACTTTGTTTATTTTAACGATGTGGAAAATGGTGCCCCCTTGCTGCTTACTGACTGATATTTGATGCCAGGAGAAGGGAATACTACGCTTCTTCTAAATTTCAGTTGTATTTTATCATAGTTTACCATGGGCAGAATTTTAAGCATTAAACTTTTAAAAACTTAACTTCTTAAAATTTGAACCTTAAGATAGAATAAAATTTTTGCCTTGTTAAAAAAAATATACTATAGGAATTACTGTAATGCCCCCAGGGTTAAAAATACTGCAGCTTGTATCATCATTGCGCGTAAGGAGTTTAAATAGAGTAGCGTAAGAAGGAGTTTAAATAGACGTAAATAGCGTAGCGTAAGGAGGAGTTTAAATAGACGTAAATAGCGTAGCGTAAGGAGGAGTTTAAATAGAGTAGCGTAAGAAGGAGTTTAAATAGACGTAAATAGAGTAGCGTAAGGAGTTTAAATAGACGTAAATAGAGTAGCGTAGGAAGGAGTTTAAATAGACGTAAATAGAGTAGCGTAGGAAGGAGTTTAAATAGACGTAAATAGAGTAGCGTAAGAAGGAGTTTCAATAGATGTAAATAGAGTAGCGTAAGAAGGAGTTTCAATAGACGTAAATAGCGTAGCGTAAGAAGGAGTTTCAATAGACGTAAATAGAGTAGCGTAGGAAGGAGTTTAAATAGACGTAAATAGAGTAGCGTAGGAAGGAGTTTAAATAGACGTAAATAGAGTAGCGTAGGAAGGAGTTTAAATAGACGTAAATAGAGTAGCGTAAGAAGGAGTTTAAATAGACGTAAATAGAGTAGCGTAGGAAGGAGTTTAAATAGACGTAAATAGAGTAGCGTAGGAAGGAGTTTAAATAGACGTAAATAGAGTAGCGTAGGAAGGAGTTTAAATAGACGTAAATAGAGTAGCGTAAGAAGGAGTTTCAATAGACGTAAATAGAGTAGCGTAGGAAGGAGTTTAAATAGACGTAAATAGAGTAGCGTAAGAAGGAGTTTCAATAGACGTAAATAGCGTAGCGTAAGAAGGAGTTTCAATAGACGTAAATAGCGTAGCGTAAGAAGGAGTTTCAATAGACGTAAATAGCGTAGCGTAAGAAGGAGTTTCAATAGACGTAAATAGCGTAGCGTAAGAAGGAGTTTCAATAGACGTAAATAGCGTAGCGTAAGAAGGAGTTTAAATAGACGTAAATAGCGTAGCGTAAGGAGGAGTTTAAATAGACGTAAATAGCGTAGCGTAAGAAGGAGTTTAAATAGACGTAAATAGCGTAGCGTAAGGAGGAGTTTCAATAGACGTAAATAGCGTAGCGTAAGAAGGAGTTTAAATAGACGTAAATAGCGTAGCGTAAGGAGGAGTTTAAATAGACGTAAATAGCGTAGCGTAAGAAGGAGTTTAAATAGACGTAAATAGAGTAGCGTAAGAAGGAGTTTAAATAGACGTAAATAGAGTAGCGTAAGAAGGAGTTTAAATAGACGTAAATAGAGTAGCGTAAGAAGGAGTTTAAATAGACGTAAATAGCGTAGCGTAAGAAGGAGTTTAAATAGACGTAAATAGCGTAGCGTAAGGAGGAGTTTAAATAGACGTAAATAGCGTATATGATCCTTACGTTACCAAGAAAATAGCGCAGAAGTGAGTCGCCTTTGGGTTGACATACGAGTGTTCTAGAAGCAGATTAGAATAGGAGGGAAGGAAGACATGGTGTTGACGTAAAATCAAAAGTGTCGCTATTTAGTAGAAGTGTCGCTATTTAGTAGAAGTGTCGCTATTTAGTAGAAGTGTCGCTATTTAGTAGAAGTGTCGCTATTTAGTAGAAGTGTCGCTATTTAGTAGAAGTGTCGCTATTTAGTAGAAGTGTCGCTATTTAGTAGAAGTGTCGCTATTTAGTAGAAGTGTCGCTATTTAGTAGAAGTGTCGCTATTTAGTAGAAGTGTCGCTATTTAGTAGAAGTGTCGCTATTCAGTAGAAGTGTCGCTATTCAGTAGAAGTGTCGCTATTTAGTAGAAGTGTCGCTATTTAGTAGAAGTGTCGCTATTTAGTAGAAGTGTCGCTATTTAGTAGAAGTGTCGCTATTTAGTAGAAGTGTCGCTATTTAGTAGAAGTGTCGCTATTTAGTAGAAGTGTCGCTATTTAGTAGAAGTGTCGCTATTTAGTAGAAGTGTCGCTATTTAGTAGAAGTGTCGCTATTTAGTAGAAGTGTCGCTATTTAGTAGAAGTGTCGCTATTTAGTAGAAGTGTCGCTATTTAGTAGAAGTGTCGCTATTTAGTAGAAGTGTCGCTATTTAGTAGAAGTGTCGCTATTTAGTAGAAGTGTCGCTATTTAGTAGAAGTGTCGCTATTTAGTAGAAGTGTCGCTATTTAGTAGAAGTGTCGCTATTTAGTAGAAGTGTCGCTATTTAGTAGAAGTGTCGCTATTTAGTAGAAGTGTCGCTATTTAGTAGAAGTGTCGCTATTTAGTAGAAGTGTCGCTATTTAGTAGAAGTGTCGCTATTTAGTAGAAGTGTCGCTATTTAGTAGAAGTGTCGCTATTTAGTAGAAGTGTCGCTATTTAGTAGAAGTGTCGCTATTTAGTAGAAGTGTCGCTATTTAGTAGAAGTGTCGCTATTTAGTAGAAGTGTCGCTATTTAGTAGAAGTGTCGCTATTTAGTAGAAGTGTCGCTATTTAGTAGAAGTGTCGCTATTTAGTAGAAGTGTCGCTATTTAGTAGAAGTGTCGCTGCTATTTAGGAAAGGAAGACATGGATGTTGACGTAAAATCAAAACAAATAAAACGGTCATGAATTTTACGTGTATAAGAAAGGAAAAAGGAAGAAAAAACAAGACAAAGGAATAAAAGGCAAGTCAATGATGAGCATGAAGACAACTATGAGAAGATAACAGAGGAACAATATATGTTTTGCTAACCTACCTACTACTACTGCAACTACTACTACTACTACTACTACTACTACTACTACTACTACTGCAACTACTACTACTACTACTACAGGAGAACCTCATTTAACCGGCATTTAAAACAACGGCAGCCTCAAAACAACGGCACTAATCGACCCAGGCATTAATTAGGTATAATTATTTCAAAAACTGAGAAAATTGGCAGAAATTTAGTTGGGCAAGGCTGTGGTCTACACAAGACTCCCTCTCCTCACTCCACCTCCTCCTCTCCCGCCATCCACGATCCTCTACGTCCCTCGTCCACACCATCCAGAGGGCCCTTCACCTTACCAACGAGGGGTGGGAGATCGCCTTCCAGTGGGTTCCCTCCCACGCTGGTATCCCAGGCAACGAGGTGGCTGATTCTGCTGCCAGGATGGCCTTAACAGATGTAAACACGACACCCTTCCCTCTGCCGCTCTCCGCGGCCAAACGGGTCTCCCGGGTCTGCCGCTCCACCTGAAATAACACACTCGGCGATGCCCTCCGCATCACCTCCATGGGCCAATACCGCAGTGACTCTTCCCCCCAGCCGTGGATACGGAAAAAGTCCCGCGTCCTGGATGTCATTCTCACCCGCCTCCGCCTGGGGCACACGACACTCACAGCTCACCTCCATCGCCTCCGTCTGTCCCCTGACCCCCACTGCCCTTGGTGCATGAAGTTTCCGGAGACTATTGAACACTTTCTGCTGCAGTGTCCGCACTTCCACTCACACCGTGTAGTGCTACAGTCTCAACTCCTCACCCTGAACGTCACCACCTTTGACCTGCCCACCTTGCTGGCGGCGGCTGGCGTTCCCCCCTCTCGGCAACACGCCGTCCTCCGCCTCACCTGTGCCTTCCTGAGGAAGACAGGTCAACTACCGCGCCTGTGATAGCATCATAGGACATCACCAGGGCTCATAGTGTTCCCCAAGGGATCCTCGCAGCCCTAAAACAACAACAACAACAACCTCCAGAAACCACAGTATTTATTTGGATTTTGGGCGATGCCATAAGAGTACCTCTCAAAACAACGGCAAAATGAGTTATCCGGCATGCGCTCCCCCCCGAGGGTGCCGGATAAACGAGGTTCTCCTGTACTACTACTACTACTACTGCAACTACTACTAGTACTACTACTACTACTACTACTACTACTACTACTACTACTACTACTGAGAAAATAAAAGAGGAATAATAATATATGTTTCACTAACCTTCCCACTACCACTACTACTACTACTACCACCACCACCACCACTACCACTACCATTACTACTACTCCTTGGGCAGGTTCTGATAGTAGGAGGAGAGAACTTGCCAGGCCGCGGGAGCCATAAAACCGTCGGGGGGACTCTCACCACTACGCGCCAGACTACGCATCCTCGTGCCAGAAATAAAATCAAAATCAGGCTTCCTCGTCGGGTCGTAAAAAGCCATACGACCCGCCTTCTTATCATACGCCGCGACCTTGAACGGAATAATCTCCAGTTGGGTCAAACCGGGTGCCATGGTTAGCACTTTCCGCCCGTGTTGTGCGTGATAAAGGTCCTTTTTGGTCTCCGGGTGAGGCATGCCGGCGGGGTCCCTTCCCACGATGTAGTAGTTTGCCCCCGTGGCCATGCGAGCCTTGGCGTGCCACTGGACCTCTGTGGGGCCGGCGTACATCATGGGCGAGGGGAAGATGGCCAGGACGGTGGAGTTAGGGTCCAGAACGCCATCTTTGAGCACTGTGGGAAGGAGGGAGGTGGAGGAAGGGAAGGTTAAGTTAGTGTGTGTGTGATAGGGGGATAGAAGGATTGTTTTTCTCACCAAGATACACATACAGGTCTATAACAAACAATCATACACACACACACACACCTCCAGAACGCCATCTTTGAGCACTGTGAGGAAGGAGGGAGGGAAGGATAGTGTGTGTGATAGGGGGGGGGGGAGAGAGAGAGAGAGAGAGAGAGCGAGGAGCGAGCGAGAGAGAGAGAGAGAGAGAGAGAGAGAGAGGAGAGAGAGAGAGAGAGAGAGAGGAGAGAGAGAGAGAGAGAGAGAGAGAGAGAGAGAGAGAGAGAAGAGAGAGAGAGAGAGAGAGAGAGAAGAGAGAGAGAGAGAGAGAGAGGAGAGAGAGAGAGAGAGAGAGAGAGAGAGAGAGAGAGAGAGAGAGAGAGAGAGAGAGAGAGAGAGAGAGAGAGAGAGAGAGAGAGAGAGAGAGAGAGAGAGAGAGAGAGAGAGAGAGAGAGAGAGAGAGAGAGAGAGAGAGAGAGAGAGAGAGAGAGAGAGAGAGAGAAGAAGAGAGAGAGAGAGAGAGAGAGAGAGGAGAGAGAGAGAGGAGAGAGAGAGAGAGAAGAGAGAGAGAAGAGAGGAGAGAGAGAGAGTGTAGGGGTCTTGCCTGTTCTCTGTACTATTTCTTACTGTTGAGGCATGCTGAAGGGATTCCAGAAGGGCAGTCTTGCTCAAGGGGGAAATATACAAGCCCTGTCGACAGAGACTTGCATAGTGGCCGTAAGATGGAGCCAGGTGATGATTCTATAGGGGGCAATTCTGGACAAACTCTTTCGTAATTTTATGGCTAACAACACACACTGACGTTTTTATATAGCAAAGGAAAGATCTGGGTGTGAAGGGTTTAATATATCTTATAGCTACAGCAAGTAAATTGATCATGAATATCAGGAAGTCTCTCTCTCTCTCTCTATTCTCTCTCTCTTTATTTCGCCATTCTCACTTCTTCCTATTATCTCTATCATACACACACACACACACACACACACACACACACACACACACACACACACACACACACACACACACACACGCATGCACACACACACTTCCAACACCCTTCACTACATCACAGTGCATTTTATAACATCATAACTGGGCGATCAAAATGTCTCCCAGTGATGAAAAACTGTCGCCCAGTAAGGACAATTTTCAGCTACTGGGCGACAAGATATTTATTCATAAACACCTTCCTGGATACAATGGTTCATCATATCTGTGTGTGTTAGATCCAGAAGTGCATTCATATTACTGCTTAATTATGATCTATATTTATACATAACATACAAGAGAAGATGATGTAGCCAAAAAACTATATTTTAACAGATATGCCTACTACCTTTCTGGATATCGAAAGAATGTCACCCAGTAAAATTTGCTTAAAAAATCCACTGCTACATCCTTGCGTGTGTTTACCTGCGTGGTGTTGGTCCATGGGAGTCTTGTATCTCCATCTTCACCTCTACCTCTAACACAAAAACACACACACACACCCATAATAACATCCTTGCGTGTGTTTACCTGCGTGGTGTTGGTCCATGGGAGTCTTGTATCTCCATCTTCACCTCTACCTCTATCACAAAAACACACACACACACACAGGCACCCATAATAACATCCTTGCGTGTGTTTACCTGCGTGGTGTTGGTCCATGCGAGTCTTGAGTGGCACGTCATCCTCCTTGGTCCAGCCTCCCAGGGGGTGGAGGAGCAGGACAGGGTTGTGGTGCCCCCGGTCCAACAACTGCCGTCGGGTGTCCTGAGGGTGTGGGTGATGGGGGGGTGAGTGATGGGGGTGAGGAGAGGAGGTGGTAGGGATAGGGCTGGAATGTTATGTTATTTCATGTTCCTATATCACCTATATATATATACACCTATATCTTTCACATCACAAATTATACCTATGTTATTCTTCCTATGTATTCCTAAGTATATCCTTCCTCCTCTTCCTCCTCCTCCTATCTTCCTCCTCTTCCTCCTCCATCTCCTACTTCAGATAAACTAACAAAACACCCCAAAAAATTTCACACCACAAACTCAACTCCTCCTCCTGCTCCTTCTCCTCCTGCTCCTTCTCCTCCTGCGCCTCCTCCTCCTGCGCCTCCTCCTGCGCCCCCTCCTCCTCCTCCTGCGCCTCCTCCTGCGCCTCCTCCTCCTCCTCCTGCGCCCCCTCCTCCTCCTCCTGCGCCTCCTCCTGCGCCCCCTCCTCCTCCTCCTGCGCCTCCTCCTCCTCCTCCTCCTGCGCCCCCTCCTCCTCCTCCTGCGCCTCCTCCTGCGCCCCCTCCTCCTCCTCCTGCGCCTCCTCCTCCTGCGCCTCCTCCTCCTGCGCCTCCTCCTCCTCCTCCTGCGCCCCCTCCTCCTCCTCCTGCGCCTCCTCCTGCGCCCCCTCCTCCTCCTCCTGCGCCTCCTCCTGCGCCCCCTCCTCCTCCTCCTGCGCCTCCTCCTCCTCCTGCGCCTCCTCCTCCTCCACCCCTCCCCCCCCACACACCTGCATGAGGAGAGCATGGCCGTTGTGTACAGGGTTGCGCAGCTGGAAGGCGAACACCGCGTCGGCCTTCATGGCTCGGAACCTTGCGCGCAGCTCCAGGGGGGTGAGGCGGTACTGGTCCAAGCTGTCATTCCACCTGTGTGTGTGTGTGTGTGTGTGCGTGTGTTAGTGTTCTGTAATCTTTAATGAAATATGCACCTAATTTATAGATTCAGTAATTTCCGTTTTTTTTTACTGCCATCTCATCTCGCAATTTGACGAGAATTTCTGTCGTTTTGATTTATTGTGAGGCGAGTGTTTTAGTTTCTTTGTGGTAATAGTTATAATCATCAGCATTTTATTGTGACCCGAAGGCAGGCAGGAAGAAAGGAAATAAAACCATAACAATAATACATGCATGAGGAAACGAACTTACCCCTTCACGCCCAGACCCAT
>JACEEZ010025659.1:17500-40000 GCA_016584305.1 Chionoecetes opilio | reverse complement strand
GAGAAACTGGTTCACAAATAGGGTGGTAAATGATTGGAATGGACCACTTATTCACGTGTAGATTATGTAATGAAGTTCCTGTTATTACGTAGTTCATGTTAACAGCCTCGTTAAGACTAATAAATCTGCTACTTTTTGTTTCTTTATATTAGCTATGTTTATTTCTTTGTATATTCCTCCTCCTCCTCCTCCTCTTCTTCTTCCTCCTCTCCTCCTCCTCTTCTTCTTTCCTCCTATTCCTCCTATTTGGTCTCCACACACAACCTTCCTTCTAACAATAAATCATTAACCATGTCCACCATCACCACTACTACTACTACTACTACTACTACTACTACTACTACTACTACTACTACTACTACTACTACTACTACTGCTACTGCTGCTACTACTACTGCTACTACTACTACTACTACTACTACTACTACAACTACTACTACTGCTACTACTACTACTGCTACTACTGCTACTGCTACTACTACTACTACTACTGCTACTACTACTACTACTACTACTACTACTACTACTACTACTACTACTGCTACTGCTGCTACTACTACTCCTACTACTACTACTACTACTACTACTACTACTACTACTACTACTACTACTACTACTACTACTACTACTACTACTACTACTACAATCACCAACACCTGACTACATTGACCGTCGTGATAGTCAAGTGGATAGCATTCTGGCCTCCCATTCTGTGGTAGCCGGTTCGAATCCTCAGTGCTCTCGGGGATTTTTCACTGACTAATTTGGGTGGTTATTCTCCCTCTTGAGCAAGGGGATGGGTGTATGTGGTGTATGAGGTCCCAGCATTACCCAAAACAGAAATAATGTCCCAACCCCTCGCCCGGGGAGGGAGAAACTGGCGATCGTATTAGCTCGCGTGGAAGACCATTAAAACATTTACACCCACAAATTATTTTCCCCCCCCCCCACCCCCCTAAACCCCCCCCCCCCACACACACACAAAACCCCACACCCAAATTTAAAAAGGGCGGAGGTTTGGGGGGGCGCAAATTGGGTCAGGGGAAGGGAAAAAAAAGGGGAAAAAGGGGGGGAAAAGGGGGAGGAAGAGAGAGAGAAGGTTTAACCCCGAAAAGAGGAAGAAAGGAGAAAAAGATGGGTAGAGAGAGAAGAAAAAAGGGGGGCAAAAAAAAGGAGGGAAGGAAGAAGAGAGGAGGAAAAGAAAGGGGGAGGGTGGGGTGAATTTGCCCAAAAGTTTTTGGGAAGGGGGTTTTTTAAAATTTTTTTTTTTCCCCCCGGTGAAAGAAAAAAAAATTTTTTTTTTATTTTTCTTTTATTATTGTTTAGTTTTTTTGAAAAATTTTTTTTTTTTTTCCTTTTCTTTTTTTTTTTTTTTTTTTCCCCTTTTTCCCCTTTTTTTGGAAACAGGGCAGTGAGAGGGGGGGGGGGGAAAAAAGAACCAAAAAAAAAAATGGACTTGGAGGGTGGGGGGGGGGGGGGGGGATAGAGAGAGAAGAGATTTTCCTGTGAATTTCTGTATATTTTTTCCAATCTTTGCTCTTCAGTATCGTGTAACATGAATACTTTTTATAATTTATTCATTTTTCTTATATTATGTGAATATTATTTTTATTGTGACAGATTTATAAAGGTGGTATCTTGCTCTCTCTCTCTCCCTCTCTCTCTCTCTCTCTCTCTCTCCCCTCTCTCTCTCTCTCTCTCTCTCTCCCCTTCCCCGCTCTCGCCTCGCTCTCGTCTCTCTCTCTCTCTCCCTCTCTACCTCTCTCTCTCCTCTCTTCTCTCTTCTCTCTCTCTCCCCTCTCTCTCTCCTCTCTCTCTCTCTCTCTCTCTCCTCTCTCTCTCTCTCCTTTTCTCCCTCTCTCCCCTCCTCTCTCTTCTCTCATCTCTCTCTCTCTCCTCTCTCTCATTTTTTGGGTTCTCTAAGTGCAGTAATAATTAATCATCTTGTGTAGATATATATATATGGTGTGTGTGTATGTGGTGTGTGTGTGTGTGTGTGTGTGTGTGTGTGTGTGTGTGTGTATGTGTGCGTGTGTGTGTGTCTGGTGTGTGTGTGTGTGTATGTGTATGTGTATGTGTTGTTTTGGGTGTGTTGTGTGTGTGTGTGTGTGTGTATGTGTATGTGTATGTGTGTGTGTGTGTGTGTTTGTGTGGGGTTGTGTGTTGTGTGGTGGGGGGGGTGGGTGGGGTGGGTGGGTGGGTGGGTAGGTGTGTGTGTGTGTGTGTGTGTGGGTGTGGGTGTGGGTGTGTGTGTGTGTGTGAGAGCGTGTTTACATAAATAATAACGTTATATTGTGTACATGACGTGATTTATACGTACATACACACACACACACATACACACACACACACATATTTACACATAGTCGCATAGTACACAGTCGGTGATATCTAAAGTAACAGGAGCCTTTCACACACACACACACACACACACACACACACACACACACAACACACACACACACACACACACATGAATTGCAGGGGAAGTGAGGCAAATAAACTAGTGTTGTATACGTTGAAAGACTGCAGGAGGAGGAGGAGGATTTTTTTACATAGGAGGAGGAGGAGGAGGAGGAGGAGAAGGAGGAGGAATACATAGGAATACATAGGAGTAACAGACACCAGGAGGCCTATTGGTCTATAACTAGGGTATCTGTTGTACTACATTACTGCTAACTATCAACTACATGTAGGAGGAACAGTTGGAAAATGATACCATGTCCCTAAAGAAGATAGGAACCTGGAAATTTCGTAGTGAGGAATGATAGGATGAAATATGCTAACTACAACTATCACTATCACTACTCGATCCGGGGACTAAAATATGCATTCGCAGGGCACTACCCATACCCATTTATTTTACAGTGTGCGTAAAGTCTGTTTTTAAATGTAGTTATTATTGCTGGCTCGACAACATTTGCTGGTAACTTTGTTCCATCGATCAACAACTCTAACATTGAAATGATTTTTACGGAGATCTGTGATGCAAAGATGACCGTTTAGTTTTAAACCATTATTTCTTGTTGTCACTTGAGGAGAAAGCTCGAATAGGTTCTCTTGATTAATGACATCAAATCCTTTTGGATCTTAAAGGTTTCTATCAAGTCCCACGGTTCTACGATCCTTTAAGGAAAAAAATATTAAGTTTCCGCATTCTCTTTTCATAAGATGAATTTCGCAGAGATGGAATTTGTTTTTTTAAGGAAGATATAGGAAAGAAGAGGAGGAGAGGAAGAAGAGGAGGAGGAGAAGGAGGAGGAGGAAGAAATTAATAATAAAAAATAAGAAAAAAGAGAAGAAGAAGGAAGAGGAAAGGAAGAGGAAGAGGAGGAGGGAGAGGAGGAGGGGGGGAAAGGGGAGGAGACAAAAAAAGGAGGAAGTTTTTAGGCCTACCCTTCTCTCGCCCTGTCCCTCCCCCCCCTTGGGGAAACACAAAACTATATCCTTCTCTATTTTTTTTTTTTTCTTTCTCTTTTTTCCTTTGCCTCTTCTCTCTCTCATCTCTCTCCTCTCTCTCTCTCCTCTCTCTCCTCTGAAACTGTCTTCCCTGCCTCCCTTTCCCCTAATTTCTTTTTAATTTCCCTTTCTTTCCCCTCTGTCTCTCTCTTCTCTCTCTCTCTCTCCCTCTCTTCTCTCTCTTCTCTCTCTCCCCTCCCCTCCCTCTCTCTCTCCCCCTCCCCTTTTCTCTCTCTCTCCTCTCTCCCTTTCCCTTTTATCTCCTATTCTTTCCTTCCTCCTTTCTCCTCTTCTCCTTCCTTCTCTCCTAGTTTCCTTTACATTATCTTTCCTTCTTACTTTTTCCTTCCTCTCATCCTCCTCTCCCTTTCTCTTTCTTCTCCTCCATTATTACCCTTTCTCTTCTTTTCCCCCCCCATCCCACCCTCCCCACCACCACCCCTACCACCCCCCACCCACCATCACCACCACCACCTCCTCCCCCTCCTCCCCTTCCTCCTCCAAAACCCCCTTTTACTTTCCTCAATCCCCAAAAATCCTTTTAAAACCCAACGTCACGTCCCTCACCCTCTCCTCCTTTTTCTCCTGAATCCGTTCACATGGAACAAGTTACCACAATGTTCAAGCACCACAATAACCTCATTAAAACAACTGACCCCTTAAACTAATTTTATTGTTCCCTGCGACAATTACCACAAAGTTGTGAGGAATCATTTATAGAATTCCCTACTTTTTGCCTGCCTTTCCGTTTCCCCTAACGGTTCCTTTCCATGTCTTGTAGTGATATTTTATTTTCTCCCTCTCATGACCTGGTTCCTCCTTTGTCTTTTCCATTTTTTAACCTCCTTCTCTCCTTCTCATCTTTTCTCCTCCCCCTCCTCCTCTCCTCTCTCCTCCTTCCTTTCCTTCCCTTTCCCCCCCTTTTCCCCCTTCCCCTCCTCCCATATCTTCCCTCCTCCCTTTTTCCTTTTTCCCCCTTCTCCCCTCCTCCTTCCCCCTCCATCCCTCCTACTCCCCTCCCTCCTCCCTCCCCAATCCCCCTCCCTTTTCTTCTCCTCCCCCTCAAAACTCTCCACTTAGGATTTTGCCTTAATATCTCTCTATACCACACACACACACACACCCACCACACCCCACCAAACCAAAGTACAAGATGATTGTTATATTGTGCTTTTTTTTTTCTCATTTGTTTCTTTTCTCGCCTCCTCTCCGCCTTCTTTCTTCTTTCCTTCTTTCTTCTTCTTCTTTCTTCTTTTTTTCTCTCTTTTTTCAGGTTTTTATCTTCTATTACCTCTTCCTTTTTTTTCTTACTTCTCCCCATATATTTTTTTCTTTCTTTTTTCCTTCCTCTATCTTCTTCCTCCTCCTCTACCCCTTCCCCTTCCTCTTCCCCTCTTCTCCCCCTCCTCCTCCTCCTCCTCCTCCCCTCCTCTCCTCCTCCTCTCCTCCCCTCCTCCCCCCTCCTCCTCCTTTAACTTCCTCTCGTCCGTGGGATTAATTAAATTAGTTATCTCACTCCTAAGGCCCCTCCGTTTAAACCCCCTTCCCCTTTCCCCCCTTCCTTTTTTCTCTCCCTTCCATTCCTTCCTTCTTTCCCTTCCATCCTTCTTTCTTCCATCCCTCCTTCTCTCCCTTTCTTCCCTCCTTCCTTCCTTCTTCCCTTCCTTCCCTCCCTTCCATTAGGTAACCCCCTCGCCTCTCCATTCCCTTTTTTCCCAACTTCTCCTCTCTTTATTCCTACATTCCATATATTACCCTCCTCCTCTTCTCTTCTCCCCCTCCCCCTCTTCTCTCCTCTTCTCTCTTTCTCCCTCTCTCTCTCCCCCTCCCCTCTCTCCCCTCTCTCTTCTCTCTTCTCTCTCTCTCTCTCTCTCTCCCCTTTTCTCTCTCTTCCTCTCCTTCTCTCCTCTTTTCTCCTAAGTCTGATGGGGCGAGACCGCAACCTGGTTCCATTCTCTGCGCATTAGGAGTGCTTGGCTATTCCCGGGTGTTTCAAGGACCATTGTTTCCCTACCACTCTCGCTAACACACGTCGTCTTTAAACCCTTTTGATCTGTACTTTAACTTTATTTTTTCGTATCTTTATTTTTTTTTTATTTATTTTATTTTTATTTTATTATTATATTTTATTCTTTCATACTCTTTTTGTTTTACTCTATTTACTTATACTCTATTTTTATTTCATTCTCTCCATTATCCTTTTTTTAGGGTATTTTCGTGTTCATCTAATTTTCATTGTCTGTATTTTTTATTTATTATTTTATTTATTTTCTTAATCTTTCGTTTTTTTCCATTTGCCTTTTTTTTTTTTTTTTTTTCCTTTGCATCAAATTTCAATGTGTCTATTTTTTTTTTTTTTTTTTTCTTTTCTTAATCTTTCGTTTTTTTCCATTATCCTCTTTTTATAGTATTTTTTTATATCCTCTAAATTTCAATGTCTACTTTTTTATCCATTTTTGATTTCTTATTCGTTTCTTCTGTCTTAACCAATAGATTTATTTGCCTTTTTTTGTGTGTATTTTCTTATATATAATCTAATTTTCAATGTATCTGCTTTTTTATTTGCTTTTTTTACCTTTCGTTTTCTCCATTATTACATTTGCTCTGTTATTTTCGTATAGATATATAGATAGATAGATAGATCATTTTATTGAGTACGTTTTACCATAATATGTACAATACGTTTTCTTTGGTTCAATTAACACTGCCTATTCGTTAAAGGCTATAGAACAAATATTTATTAAAAAAACCACACAAGTAATGATATGTGCTGTATGAAAATCAATAAAATAGCTACTAATAAACAGAGAAAGGAAAGGAAGGGAAGAGTGGGGTTTGGATAGGAGGGAAGGGAAGGAGAAGGGAAAGGAAGGGAAGGAAAGGGAAGGGAAGGGAAGGGAAGGGAAGGAAGGGAAGGAAGGAAGGGAAGGGAAGGGAAGGAAAGGAAAGGAAAGGAAAGGAAAGGAAAGGGAAGGGAAGGGAGAGGTGAGGTGATGTTATAAGTGGCATTGGAAAGGAGTGGAAGGGAGGTGGAAGGGCCATTGTTTGAGGAAGGGTGGAAGGGATTACCACTAGCCGATCAGGGCAGGGGGAAAGCACACGATAGGGCTGGCAAGGCTGCTAACAACAACAACAATAACAACAACAACAACAATAACAACAACGTAAAAGGAGTAACAATAACAACAATTCAAGAGCATTATTTAAACAGCAAGACAACAACAATAGCAAAAAATAACACTATGAACAACACAACAACAATAAAAATAGTATATCACTAAGAACTACTACCGTAGATAACGCTCCGTCGCCGTCGCCAAAGTCGCCAGGACAACGTTTTTTCTTTATTTACAGACGTGTGGTGGCGTTAATACTTACATTTCTACATCCATGATTTCAGGAAAGTTAGAAGGGGCTATCTGGAGAGTCTGTGTCATTTTGTGTCTTCATCTGTGTCATATTATGTCTGTTAATGAACATATTACAAAAATAAAACCGAGTGGCGACGTTGGTAACGGGCTACATTAAAGTCGCCATCTAGTGTTTATGTTTAGAGTGTCCTCCCGCCGTCGTCGTCGCCCGAAGAAAAAAACGAGTAATGAAATTTAAAACCGTCTATACTTGCAGATACAAAGCATAAAACAACGCTGAAACAGGGTAGATTATACAATATACAGTCATGATATAAACTACTGTGTATCATCTTCAGTGGCACATAACAATCAATATTGATGCTATAATTCGTAATATATGCCGCCTGGCGACAATAGTGCAGGTGGCGACTATCCTGTTATCTACGGTAACAAACAAACAGACAAAAAAACTGAACCGAGCACATAACACATAACCGAGAGAGAGAGAGAGAGAGAGAGAGAGAGAGAGAGAGAGAGAGAGAGAGAGAGAGAGAGAGAGAGAGTCATCAATACGGTGTTACGTGTACAAAGCCACTCGGATTGTCTTTCTAAACATCATACTCAATACGGATAACTAGCCTAATAATAATAATAATGATAATAATAATAATAATAATAATAATAATAATTCCGTTTCGCGGTCGAGCCAGGACGAGGTGAAGATGGAACTTGCAACACACACACACACACACACACACACACACACACACACACACAATGAATATAGGATACAATTCTGTGGGTAGTTTCCCGCTTTTATTAGTGGTATTTTTTCCTCCAGACCTTCACCGATCCCTTCCGATACCTTACAACGTGATTCAAGGCTTTCTTTACTTTGTATTTCAAGCCTCTGTGGAACTGTTACTAATAAGAGTAGTCAGGATCTGGCTGAGATCCAAGCTGTGTGCATCTTGGAACCCCGGGCTGCGGGCAATGAAGGTGTCGGCCAAGGGGATAAGCCTTGCAAAATGAGTCTTTATCACCAGGGCATGCACGCTAACTCCAACCTCCATGCGCGCTAACTCCAACCTCCCAGCTCCACCCTGGAGCTTACTTTGGAGCTTGTGGGTGCCCCGAGAGTACTTCAGGCGGCGCGACCCTTACTAAAGTGTAGACAGTCACAGTGCACGGATTAAAGATGCCGATTGCGTTCTTTACATTGACGTTCCTCGCGGGAGTGATGGTGGGAATTATGATGGTTAAACATCTGAGCCGTGAATCAGGCCCCCGACGACAGCCTGGCCGCCGAGGCTGGGCCACCCTGGGCCTCCTGGGGTCCACCCTGGTGGTGGTGGTGGCCTGGGTGGCCCTCATGGCCTACCTGGACCTCGCCCTCCTGCAGGACGACGGAGTCCTGAGCACCGTCCGTCACTGGACGAAGTGCGGCGGTAGGTGGTGGCTGGGCGTCTTCAAGCCACCGCGTGTAGACAACCTCTACACGGCCTGCCCGCCACCCCGGGACGGCTGGCTGGCCTGGGTGCCCTTGGGTGGGCGCACTACAACCCACCAACCAGGCCTTGAGGCACCACCAGTGCCGCCTCGCCGCTCTGCAGCAGCTGCAGGAGACTTACGTAGAGTTCTCCGCGCAGTGCCTGCTGGCGTGGGGCGTGGCCTGCCTCCTCCTGGCCAAGGGGGTGGCGTGGTGGCGACATCACACCGCCGCCCCACCTATCCATCACACCACCATCACCACCACCACCCCTACCTCTCCCCCTGCCCCCGCCCACCAGGACCTGCAGGTCAAGGTCAAGGCGGGTCAGATGCCGCCCAATGGCATAAAGAAGAAGAAGTATGTCAACCAGAATACACAATCCTTCTTTACCCAAACATCCAGGTCGCGGGAACTTCATAGTCTGATGATTGACCTGAAGAATATATCCTTTGACGACATCATCTGGTGAGCAACGTCACCAGAATCAGGAATAACAGACGTGCAAAAAAGCTGCAAAAGCAGAAACGTACACCTAAATATTGAAGTCCCCCACCTGACTAAAAGCAAGCCCCAACCCCCCATACCCCACCTCAAACTACTGGCCCACCGAGCCCCCCAAAAAATACAGCCCCCCTACCCCCTCCCTGAAACAGCAAGCCCCCCAAAAAAACTACAGCCCCTCATCCCCCTGAAACAGCAAGCTCCCCCTCAAACTACAGCCCACCAACCCCCTGAAACAACAAGCCCCCCTCAAACTACAGCCCCCCATCCCCTGAAACAGCAAGCCCTCCCTAAAACTACAGCCCCCCACCCCCCCTGAAACACCAAGCCCCCCTCAAACTACAGCCCCCCCCTTAAAACTACAGCCCCCCACCCCCCTGAAACAGCAAGCCCCCCCTAAAACTACAGCCCTCCATCCCCCTGAAACAGCAGCCCCCCCTAAAACTACAGCCCCCCCACCCCCCTGAAACACCAAGCCCCCCTCAAACTACAGCCCCCCACCTCCCTGAAACAGCAAGCCCCCCCTCAAACTACAGCCCCCACCCCCCTTAAACTACACCCCCCACCCCCCTGAAACAGCAAGCCTCCCCTCAAACTACAGCCCACAACCCCTCTGAAACAACAAGCCCCCCTTCAAACTACAGCCCCCCACCCCCCTGAAACAGCAAGCCCCCCTCAAACTACAGCCCCCCACCCCCCTGAAACAGCAAGCCCCCTTCAAACTACAGCCCCCCACCCCCCTTGAAACAGCACGCCCCCCCTCAAACTACAGCCCCCACCCCCCTGAAACAGTAAGCCTCTCAAATACAGCCCCCCCCATCCCCCTGAAACCGCAAGCCCTCATCCCCCCACCCCCTGAAAAAGATATCCCCCATCCCCCCACCCTCTGAAAAAGATATCCCCATCCCCCCACCCCCTGAAAAACCATCCCCCATCCCCCACTCCCCTTAAAAAACCATCCCCCACTCCCTGAAAAAGATATCCCCCATCCCCCCACCCCCTGAAAAAGATATCCCCCATCCCCCCACCCCCTTCAAACCAATCCCCATCCCCCCACCCCCTGGAAAAAGATATCCCCCGTCCCCCCACCCCCTTAAAAACCAATCCCCCATCCCCCCACTCCCTGAAAAAGATATCCCCATCCCCCCACCCCCTGAAAAAGATATCCCCCATCCCCCCACTCCCTGAAAAGATATCCCCCATCCCCCATCCCTTAAAAACCAATCCCCATCCCCCACCCCCTGAAAAGATATCCCCCATCCCCCCACCCCTTAAAAACCAATCCCCATCCCCCACCCCCCTGAAAAAGATATCCCCCATCCCCCACCCCCTAAAAACATATCCCCATCCCCCCCCACCCCCTTACTTAAAAACCAATCCCCCGTCCCCCCATCCCCTTAAAAACCAATCCCCATCCCCCCACCCCCCTGAAAAGATATCCCCCATCCCCCCACCCCTTGAAAAACCAATCCCCCTCCCCCCACCCCCTGAAAAAGATATCCCCCATCCTCCCCACCCCCTTAAAAATTAAAACCAATCCCCATCCCCCCACCCCCTGAAAAAGATATCCCCCATCCCCCCACCCCCCTTAAAAACCAATCCCCCGTCCCCCATCCCCTTAAAAACCATCCCATCCCCCCACCCCCTGAAAAAAGATATCCCCCATCCCCCCACCCCCTTAAAAACCAATCCCCATCCCCCCACCCCCTGAAAAAAGATATCCCCCACCCCCCACCCCCTTAAAAACCAATCCCCATCCCCCCACCCCCTGAAAAAGATATCCCCCATTCCCCCACCCCCTTAAAAACCAATCCCCATCCCCCCACCCCCTGAAAAAAGATATCCCCATCCCCCCACTCCCTGAAAAAGATATCCCCCATCCCCCCCACCCCCTGAAAAAACCAATCCCCCATCCCCCCCTGAAAAAGATATCCCCACCCCCCACCCCCTGAAAACCAATTCCACATCCCCCCACCCCCTGAAAAAATCAATCCCCCATCCCCCCACCCCCTGAAAAAGATATCCCCCATCCCCCCACACCCTGAAAAGATATCCCCCATCCCCCCACCTCCTTAAAAACAATCCCTCCATTCCCCCAACCCCCTTAAAAACCAATCCCCCCCACCCCCTGAAAAAGATACCCCCCATCCCCCCACCCCCTTAAAAACCAATACCCCACCCCCCACCCCCTGAAAAAGATATCCCCCATCCCCCCACCCCCTTAAAAACCAATCCCCCATCCCCCCACTCCCTGAAAAAGATACCCCCATTCCCCCTACCCCCTTAAAAAACAATCCCACCCATCCCCCCCACCCCTCTGAAAAAGATATCCCCCGTCCCCCCATCCCCTTAAAAACCAATCTCCCATCCCCCCACCCCCTGAAAAAGATATCCTCCATCCCCCCACCCCTTGAAAAAGATATCCCCCGTCCCCCCACCCCTTAAAAAACCAATCCCCCATCCACCCCCAAAACTCACCCCCCACACCAATAAAAAAATTGCACTCAAGCCTTCATTCCTTTAAATCAATTCTCTATTCTCCTACTTTTAAAATTATGCCAATCCATTACAACTGACATTTTAATTATTATTATTTATATAAGTCCCTACTGTACTCCGTTAGTGACCTTTGCGAATCCGCTAAACGTAGATAACCACTAAAAAATTCGCAGACAACGTTTTTTTATTATTTACAGATGTGTGTGGCGTTTAAACTTGTTTCTACATCCATGATTTCAGGAAAGTTAGAAGGGGCATCTGGAAGTCTGTGTCATTTTGTTCTTCATCTGTTGTCTATTAGGGCACGTAATGAACAAATTACAACAAATAAACCGAGTGGGGCGACGTTGGTAACGGGATACATTAAAGCCGTATCTAGTGTTTATGTTTTGAGTGTCCTCCCGCATCTTGGCGCACGAAAAAATAACGAGTAGTGGAATTTAAAACCGTCTATACTTGCAGCTACAAAGCATAAAACAACGCTGAAACAGGGTAGATTATACAGTCATGATATAAACTACTGTATCATCTTCAGTGGCACATAACAATCAATATTGATGCTATAATTCGTAATATATGGCGGCTGGCGACAATAGTGCAGGTGGCGACTATACTGTTATCTACGGTAGTAAGTCAGGCAGGTAGATAAGTCACGCTGTATAGTAAGTCAGGCAGGTAGATAAGTCACGCTGTATAGTAAGTCAGGCAGGTAGATAAGTCACGCTGTATAGTAAGTCAGGCAGGTAGATAAGTCACGCTGTATAGTAAGTCAGGCAGGTAGATAAGTCACGCTGTATAGTAAGTCAGACAGGTAGATAAGTCACGCTGTATAGTAAGTCAGGCAGGTAGATAAGTCACGCTGTATAGTAAGTCAGGCAGGTAGATAAGTCACGCTGTATAGTAAGTCAGGCAGGTAGATAAGTCACGCTGTATAGTAAGTCAGGCAGGTAGATAAGTCACGCTGTATAGTAAGTCAGGCAGGTAGATAAGTCACGCTGTATAGTAAGTCAGGCAGGTAGATAAGTCACGCTGTATAGTAAGTCAGGGAGGTAGATAAGTCACGCTGTATAGTAAGTCGGGCAGGTAGTTAAGTCACGCTGTATAGTAAGTCAGGCAGGTAGATAAGTCACGCTGTATAGTAAGTCGGGCAGGTAGATAAGTCACGCTGTATAGTAAGTCAGGCAGGTAGATAAGTCACGCTGTATAGTAAGTCAGGCAGGTAGATAAGTCACGCTGTATAGTAAGTCAGGCAGGTAGATAAGTCACGCTGTATAGTAAGTCAGGCAGGTAGATAAGTCACGCTGTATAGTAAGTCAGCCAGGTAGATAAGTCACGCTGTATAGTAAGTCAGGCAGGTAGATAAGTCACGCTGTATAGTAAGTCAGACAGGTAGATAAGTCACGCTGTATAGTAAGTCAGGCAGGTAGATAAGTCACGCTGTATAGTAAGTCAGGCAGTTGGTATTCCTGCTTGTAAAGTGATGCAATAAACTCAACAAATCCTCCAACACATTATTTGTTTAGTGTTCTTGTACGTCAATGCAAAGACGACACGTTCAAATAGTTATATTCTTTTTTTAAGCGAGCATTCGACCTCTGATGGCTGGCACATTCCCCTTTTTTTGGCATTACAATCAATCAATTCAGCGAGCATTATATATTGTTTACTTAAGCGTAGTGCCGTGATTATATAATATTATAGAGTCGTCAGGCCCACAAACTTTGCAGGATGCGTCTTGCTTGGTATAGCCTTACGTATTACAGGACATATCTTACTGAGAAACAAGCTTTTTAACGCTTACTTAATTATATCAATCATTTTTCGAGGATAAAGTTTCAATATTATGTACTTTGAATGAAGAAAAACACGTTAATTCGTATTTTTTTCTGGATTATTAATATCCTAAAAAAACGACCCGTCAACTTTCAACGCTTACTAAATTATATAAATCAATTTTAGAGCATAAAGTTTCCATATTATATACTAAAAATGAATAAAATAACGTTAATCTGTTTTTTTTTTTAATTATTAATATCCTAAAAAAACGACCCGTCAACTTTGGATAAATAAAATAAAATTGATTCATTTTTTTACCCTTTTTATTAATATCCAAAAACTTGTAACGCTTACTTATTTACTTAACTTTTATCTTTTACTTTAATTAAAAATATATCAATCAATTTTAGAGCATAAAGTATCAATATTATAAACTTTGAATGAATAAAAACAAATTAATCCGCATTTTTTTAAAGAATTATTTATATCCTAAAGAAATGACTCAGCAACATGGCGGCGGGGCAGGAGACAGGACGCGCAAAGGTTAGTCTCCGCTTTTTAACTAATAACTCCTTTTATAGCCATTTAGCATAGGCCTAGGTAGGGTATATAGTGAGCCTAAGGCCTGTGGGCGTGATATTAGTAGCGTGGGCGTGGGAAGTGAGGCAATTAGGATATAAAGCAAGAAATATGTGTGCCTATGTGACGTGATGGCATATTATATACTAAAAATGAATAAAATAACGTTAATCTGTTTTTTTTTTTAATTATTAATATCCTAAAAAAACGACCCGTCAACTTTGGATAAATAAAATAAAATTGATTCATTTTTTTACCCTTTTTATTAATATCCAAAAACTTGTAACGCTTACTTATTTACTTAACTTTTATCTTTTACTTTAATTAAAAATATATCAATCAATTTTAGAGCATAAAGTATCAATATTATAAACTTTGAATGAATAAAAACAAATTAATCCGCATTTTTTTAAAGAATTATTTATATCCTAAAGAAATGACTCAGCAACGATAATTGTCGCCCGATAATTTTACACTATATCCACTACCCGCCTTATCCTGCCTCTTCCATGGCGCCCTTTGGTTTGCTGGGGTGCGGGGAGTGTCCAGGGGCGTGGCGGGGTGGGTGACGGGTGCAGGGGAGGGGGGATGTGACGGGATTAAGGTGACGGTGGTGGTGGTGGCGGGAAGGCATGGCAGCGGCGAGGTGGTGGTGGTATTTTTTTTTCGTGTGTTTTATAACAGGCTGTTTTATTTTACTCTTTTATGTATAGTATCAGTTTTATTTCAAGGTTATGTGTTTGTTGGACCATATATATTATTTATTTCGATTATCCTAGTACAGAATGTTGTGGTTAGTAATATGTCTATCCGTTTATCACTATCTATTCGTACAGCGGGGATAACGAACTCTTTCAAGAGCAAACTAAAGCAACCATAATTTTTCAGGGTAGAATAATAATGAATATATATATATAACATAATTTAATACTTTTTTGTGTGCGTAATATACAGATACTTTATAAATCAAAAAGTGGTTTTGGTTCTACTTTGGTACTTTTGGTTCTACCTGACGTAAGAAAAAACGAGTCTTGTAAAAGGGTAGACTGACATATTTTTTTATTTATACTTTTTTTTTTCTTTTTTTTTCTTCTTTTTATTATTGTATATTTTTGTTTTTTACGTTTGAGCCTATTGCGCCTGTAGACTTATATATATATATATATATATATATATATATATATATATATATATATATATATATATATATATATATATATATATATATATATATATATATATATATATATATATATATATATATATATATATATATATATATATATATATATATATATATATATATATATATATATATATATATATATATATATATATATATATATATATATTTTTTTTTTTTTTTTTTTTTTTTTTTTTTGAGGGCTCAGGTGGTGGGCCCTTATGTTACTACTGTGCATAGTAGCTACATAGTGCACTATAAGCATACTGTGCAGTCCTGTGCAGTATGCTGTGTACAGTGGCAACTTAGTTGATGATACTTGCACATTTTTTATGTAAGGTGAATGTGTATAATGTATAGAATCCTGTATTAAGTGTGTGTGTGTGTGTCTTTGTTTCAGAGTGGCCGCCATGGGTTAGTGTGTGAGCGGCGGGGCACCACTGGGCCTGTGCCTACTGTGCGCGGGGACACAGGGCTCCTGCCGTGACTACAGTGCCGTGACCCTATACAGTGAGTACCGCCCTTCGTCTTGTTGTAGCGCTGCCAGGCTATTAACACCTTCACGCCCAGATCTTTCCTTTTCTGTACAAAATTATCTGTTGTTAGCCACTAAATCACGAAAAGTCACTGATTATACCAACTTAGCTAGTGGACAAGGATACTAAACAGGTCATATCTATAAAACATTGCTTATACTCACTAAAAATCTTCTAATGGTACCCAAATTACAATGGAAATTACGCTCTGGGCCTCAAGGGGTTAAGGGTTTGCATGGGAATCCCCGAATTTCCTTTTCCTTTTTCCTACTTTTTCTATTACTATTTTCTATTTTTATTTTACTCTTTTTCTCTACTCCTTTTCATCCCTTTTTCATTCCCTCCCACCCCTTCACATATACCTCTCTCTCTCTCTCTCTCTCTCTCTCT
This sequence comes from Chionoecetes opilio, assembly GCA_016584305.1. Lineage (NCBI taxonomy): Eukaryota > Metazoa > Arthropoda > Malacostraca > Decapoda > Majidae > Chionoecetes > Chionoecetes opilio. The sequence continues at coordinate 24,232 of JACEEZ010025659.1, read as the reverse complement.
CTCTCTCTCTCTCTCTCTCTCTCTCTCTCTCTCTCTCTCTCTCTCTCTCTCTCTCTCTCTCTCTCCTTCATTATCACCATCACCGCCGCCACTATTAATGGTGGCGGAGTGGAGCGGGTATCGATCCGTAACTCAGGTAATCAGGGTGAAGAACGGAGATGAGGTGCCAGGAGAGAGAGAGAGAGAGAGAGAGAGAGAGAGAGAGAGAGAGAGAGAGAGAGAGAGAGAGAGAGAGAGAGAGAGAGAGAGAGAGAGAGAGCCCAGTTGCCCTTAACATTATATATAGTAAGCTTTGAATTAGATTTATATTATAAGTCTAATATAACGACATAACAGTAGTAGTAGTAGTAGTAGTAGTAGTAGTAGTAGTAGTAGTAGTAGTAGTAGTGGTAGTAGTAGTAGCAGTGGTAGTAGTAGTAGTAGTAGTAGTAGTGTAGTAGAAGTAGCAGTGGTAGTAGTAGTAGCAGTGATAGTAGTAGTAGTAGTAGTAGTAGTAGTAGTAGTAGTAGTAGTAGTGGTAGTAGTAGTAGTAGAGTAGTAGTAGTAGTAGTAGTAGTAGTAGTAGTAGTAGTAGTATAGCAGTGGTAGAAGTAGTAGTAGTAGAAGTAGTAGTAGTAGTAGTAGTAGTAGTAGTAGTAGTGGTAGTAGTAGTGGTAGAAGAGGAGAGAGAGAGAGAGAGAGAGAGAGAGAGAGAGAGAGAGAGAGAGAGAGAGAGAGAGAGAGAGAGAGAGAGAGAGAGGGAGTAGTCTCTCACTGCTCACTGAGGCAATAAGAGAGATTCCCATTGTGTTCAGGATCGTGGGAATATGTCCTCTCTCTCTCTCTCTCTCCTCTCTCTCTCTCTCTCTCTCCCCTCTCTCTCCTCTCGCTCTCCCTCTCGCTCTCGCTCCCCGCTCTCTCTCTCTCTCTCTCTCCTCCTCTCTTCTCTCTCTCTCTCTCTCTCCTCTCTCTCTCTCTTCTCTCTCTCTCTCTCTCTCCTACTACTACTACTACTACTACTACTACTACTACCATTACTACTACTACCACTACTACTACTACCACTACTACTTCTACCGTTATGACGTTACTTAAGAATTTTAATATTAACCTAACTCAAAGGTTACTATAATGTTAAGGACAACTGGGCTCTCTCTCTCTCTCTCTCTCTCTCTCTCTCTCTCTCTCTCTCTCTCTCTCCCCTCTCTCTCTCTCTCTCTCCTCTCTCTCTCTCTCTCTCTCTCTCTCTCTCTCTCTCTCTCCTCTCTCTCTCTCTCTCTCTCTCTCTCTCTCTCTCTCTCTCTCTCTCTCTCTCTCTCTCTTCTCTCTCTCTCTCTCTCTCTCTCTCTCTCTCTCTCTCTCTCTCTCTCTCTCTATCTCTCTCTCTCTCTCTCTCTCTCTCCTCTCTCTCTCTCTCTCTCTCTCTCTCTCTCTCTCTCTCTCTCTCTCTCTCTCTCTCTCTCTCTCTCTCTCTCTCTCTCTCGGGTTATAAATGTCACAGGATCCAGACTTTTAAAAGGTGAAATGTTTCGTGTCATTCACCCACAGTCTTGATCAAGCGCTGGACTCGCGATCGCTTTAATAATGGGACCTCACACACTACATACCCGAGTTTTTTGCTAACAAGGGGGATTGTTTTTGTCACCCATGAGCAAGGAATGGTGTGTGTGTGTGTGTGTGTGTGTGTGAGAGTGAGTGTGTGTGTGTCTGTGTCTGTGTCTGTGTCTGTGTCTGTGTCTGTTACTGTGTCTGTGTCTGTGTCTGTTACTGTGTGTGTGTGTGTGTTTGTGTGTGTGTGTGTGTGTGTGCGTATGTGTGCGTATGTGTGTGTGTGTGTGAGTGTGTGTGTGTGTGTGTGTGTGTGTGTGTGTGTGTCCATAAGCTATCACATCTACGTATAGTAATTTATTTTTTTGCATCACTCCTTTTTGTGTTCGGTATAATGGCTTTTCTCCGTATTACTCTTGTTTTGGAGACCAGTACGTGTATGGTACGTGTCCCGTTATTATTATGGTCACGTGATGCCTTTATTTACCTGTATTGGGGAACACGTGATGACATATCGTGCTAGAATTTCGTCTCTATTATTCTATCTTTCTATCTTCTTATAGCTATCTTCTTATTCTTTCTGTTTTATATTATTCTATTATTCTATCTTCGTCTATCTTTCTATTACTTCTTCATTACGTTTATTACTTTCTATTACTTTTACTTTTATTTATTTTTAGTGTACTATTTTGCCTAACTTTAACATGGAGGGTGGAGGGCTAGAATGTCATTTATTATTACTATTAGCTACTACTTAACGTAACTTTAGCCGTTCATAAATCGTCACATTCTTTATTTACCTGTATTGGATGCCGTCTCGTGCTAGAATGTCGTCTTCTACTTTAACTTATTTCTACTACTTTCCGTAACTTTAACCCTTGATAAATTGACACGTGTTGAATATGATGATGTAATAGTAAAGTAAATAGTTGTTATTGTGCTAAAAAAAAATCGTGATGTTATGGTGTTATTCTTATGTTATTAATGTACTGATGTAATGAGATAGATAAGAATAGGTAGATATGGAGATAGATCAAGATAATTGACAAAAATATATAATAATTGATAGATATAGAGATAGATATAGAGATAGATATAGAGATAGATATAGAGATAGATATAGATATAGAGATAGATATAGAGATAGATATAGAGATAGATATAGATATAGAGATAGATATAGAGATAGATATAGATATAGAGATAGATATAGAGATAGATATAGAGATAGAGATAGATATAGATATAGAGATAGATATAGATATAGAGATAGATATAGAGATAGAGATAGATATAGATATAGAGATAGAGATAGATATAGATATAGAGATAGATATAGAGATAGATATAGAGATAGATATAGAGATAGATATAGAGATAGATATAGAGATAGATATAGAGATAGAGATAGATATAGAGATAGATATAGAGAGATATAGAGATAGATATAGAGATAGATATAGAGATAGATATAGAGATAGATATAGAGATAGATATAGAGATAGATATAGAGATAGATATAGATAGATATAGAGATAGATATAGATATAGAGATAGATATAGATATAGAGATAGATATAGATAGATATAGAGATAGATATAGAGATAGATATAGAGATAGATATAGAGATAGATATAGAGATAGATATAGAGATAGATATAGATATAGATATAGAGATAGATATAGAGATAGATATAGAGATAGATATAGAGATAGATATAGATATAGAGATAGATATAGAGATAGATATAGAGATAGATATAGATATAGAGATAGATATAGAGATAGATATAGAGATAGATATAGAGATAGATATAGAGATAGAGATAGATATAGATAGATATAGAGATAGATATAGAGATAGATATAGAGATAGATATAGAGATAGAGATAGTTATAGATATAGAGGTAGATATAGATATAGAGATAGATATAGAGATAGATATAGAGATAGATATAGAGATAGATATAGAGATAGATATAGAGATAGATATAGAGATAGATATAGATATAGATATAGAGATAGATAGGCAAGCAAAATAGGGAAATGGAAAGATAGATAGATGAGTCAATAAATTAAATAATAGATGAATAAATAGGTAAAGCAACACATACCTATTTTTGGAACATAATGCTACACCGGTTACATAGTTCGGATACGGTTGCATAATTCGGATACGGTTGCATAATTCGGATACGGTTGCATAATTCGGATACGGTTGCATAATTCGGATACGGTTGCATAATTCGGATACGGTTGCATAATTCGGATACGGTCGCATAATGCTACACCGGTTACATAATTCGGATACGGTTACATAATTCGGATACGGTTACATAATTCGGATACGGTTACATAATTCGGATACGGTTACATAATTCGGATACGGTTACATAATTCGGATACGGTTGCATAATTCGGATACGGTTACATAATTCGGATACGGTTACATAATTCGGATACGGTTACATAATTCGGATACGGTTGCATAATTCGGATACGGTTGCATAATTCGGATACGGTTGCATAATTCGGATACGGTTGCATAATTCGGATACGGTTGCATAATTCGGATACGGTTGCATAATTCGGATACGGTTGCATAATTCGGATACGGTTGCATAATTCGGATACGGTTGCATAATTCGGATACGGTTACATAATTCGGATACGGTTATATAATTCGGATACGGTTGCATAATTCGGATACGGTTACATAATTCGGATACGGTTACATAATTCGGATACAGTTGCCTAATTCGGATACGGTTGCATCATTCGGATACGGTTGCATAGCTAATTCCTTCTCCCGTCACCTCGGTTAATTCCGGACCATGGACAAGGAACCGCGAACTGATCACATTAATTATTTAGGATGCGAATAATTCCGTACTGACAATTTTGAGTCAATCCGGAAAATGAATCCAGATAATATAGTCAGTTCGGTACTAATTTATTTATTTATTTATTATTATTATCACTATTATTTTCATTTATTATCCTCTCATAAAAAATAAAAGAATGAAATATATATAAAAAAATCTTTATTAATTATATATTTTTATTTGTTTACGTTATTTATATTTATTTATTATTTTTTAATATTTATTTATTTATTTATTTATTATTATTTATTATTATCATTTATATTTTTCTACCTCAAGGGTGGGATGCGAACTCGGGTATGTGGGTTGGTAAGTCGTAAGAGTGAACCATTCCACCACCGTTCTTTATCATGTATTATTATCATTTATATTTTTTTTACCTCAAGGGTTGGATGGGATGCGAACTCAGGTACATAGGTTGGTAGGTCGTAACGGTGAGCCACTTTGCCACCGCTGTTTATTATTTATTATTATCATTTATATTTTTTTCTATCTCAAGGGGGATAGGATCGAACTCAGGTACATAGGTTGGTAGGTCGTAACGGTGAGCCACTTTGCCACCGCTGTTTATTATTTATTATTATCATTTATATTTTTTTATATCTCAAGGGGGATAGGATCGAACTCAGGTACATAGGTTGGTAGGTCGTAACGGTGAGCCACTTTGCCACCGCTGTTTGATTAATGGTGTTCTTTATAGCGGCTGTAAATAAGGTCCATTAAGGCGGGTGATGAGGATGGTGATGATGGGGTGATGACAAAGGCGATAGGAGAGATTACTAATAAGGATATGAAGGAGGAAGAGGAGGAGGGAGAAGAGGAGAAGGAGGAGAGAAAGGGATGTAAAAAGAGGAGAAAGAAGGAAGAGAGGTGGGAAAGAAGGAGGGAGAAGAAGAGGGAAAGGAAAGGAATGAAAGAAGAGAAAGAAGGAAGAGGAGGAGGGAAAGAAGGAGAGAGAAGAAGAGGAGGGGGGAGAGGAAATGAATGAAAGAAGAGAAAGAAGGAAGAGAGGAAAGTGATATAAAAAGAGAAAGAAAGAAGAGAGGAGGGAGAGGAAGAAAAGGAAGAAAAAGAGAATATACGAAGAAGGGATGATAAATGGAGAGAAAGGTGTGACGGAAGTGATAAATTTGGAGAGAGAGAGAGAGAGAGAGAGAGAGAGAGAGAGAGAGAGAGAGAGAGAGAGAGAGAGAGAGAGAGAGAGAGAGAGAGAGAGAGAGAGAGAGAGAGAGAGAGAGAGAAGAGAGAATGTATACAGTATGTGTGTACTTGTATATCAGTTAGTACATATACATTCATACATACATAATCTTCACACACCCCACACACACACACACACACACACACACACACACACACACACACACACCACACACACACACACACACACACACACACACACACACACATACACACACACACACACACACACACATACACACACACATACACACAAATAATAATAACAATATAATAGCAAATAATAAACTAAATGAATACAACTAATAAACACAACACACACACACACAACACACACAACACCACACACACACACACACACACACCAACACACACACAACACACAACACACACACAATACACACACATACACACACACACACACAACACACAACACACACACACACAACACACACACATACACCACACACATACCCCACACACACACACACACACACACACACACACAATAACATAATAATGAAAAATAAATAAACTAGATAATACAACTAGATATACACACCCCACACACACACACACACACACACACACACACACCACACACACACACACACACACACACACACACACACACCACAACACACCACTACACACAAATAATAATACAATAATAATAACAAATAAATAAACTAATGAATACAACTAATAAACACACACACACACACACACACACACACACAACACATACACACAACACACACACACACACACACACACACACACACACACACACACACACACACACACACACACACACACACAACACACACACACACACACACACACACAAACACACCACAACACACCACAACACACACACACACACACACACACACACACACACACCACACACACACACACACACACACACACACACACACACAACACACACACACACACACACACACACACACACATCACACACAACACACACACACACACACACACACACACACACACACACACACCACACACACACACACACACACACACAACAACAACACACACACATACACTAATAACAATAATAATGAAAAAAAAAACAGATGAATACAACT